>OU015493.1:53541301-53961301 GCA_907164885.2 Dolomedes plantarius | reverse complement strand
TAGTACAGTTTGTAGAACATTTCTTTTACTGAATTTTAATATTTTTTTGGATAATGTCCAATCGTCTGCCGCATTAGCAAGAATAAAAATTTTTTTGTCTATTTAGTTTTTATGCACGTGACGATAAATTTATTTAAAGTACCAGAAAAAGAAGTCTCAAAAGAAGAGTGATCAGCATTTAATAAATTAAATTCTAAAAATTAATCTTTAAAAATTCACCAAAAATCAGGAAATGTAGGTAAAAATTCGAAAAAATATCATTTTGAAGGAATTTTTATGATCTTTCTCATGATATAAATTTTATAACCCTCAATGTATTATTTTAAATGCAAACGTAAAAAAAGTTTAAAAAACAGCTTAAAAATTTAATTTTAAAAAATCTAAGAAGAATTTTTGAAAAATCTTTCTTAGTGCACCCCTACACTATTAGAAGAATCACCATACAAAATTTCAGCCCTTTAGGTCCAGCGGTTTGGTCTGTGCGTTGTATGTCAGTCAGTCAGTCAGTCAGTGAATGAATGAGTCAGTTACGGAACTGTTTTATATATATAGATTGGAAAGCTAATATTTTCCCTGTAAACAGGGAATCTTCATAACATTTAGTACTTTCTATGTTTTTAAAAATATATTTGTTTACGAATACGAATACCGATACGAATTTACTTAAATTCGTAAATTATTAAAGTAATTAAATACGTAAATTATTAAAGATTTTGATAAACTATTTTCTGACGGTTTATATTTTAGAAAGAATCTTGATGTCACAGGGTACTTGAATCAGTCTACTAAATATATGGTAACAAACCGGTTCACAGACACGTCCTTTTGCAGTAATTTGGTAAAAGTTCAACACTGCACTAGATTTGTTTTAAACAAAACCAAAACAAATAGAATATATTTCTAGATTTAAACTTTAATCGATAAGTAGGATGTTTTCCATGAAGTGAATACTCCCCTTAATCTCTGTACACAACTGCATTCTATATTTCATAAAGAACTTTTTATAAATCAGAGTTATAGCTTTTGGCATGCGTCATGACACACTTTAAAGAAAAGATTTAACTGTAAACTATCTCATAAATTATAAATTGCAATAAACAGTCCTTATAACTTTGTCATTTTTTGTTGGATACTTTGTATTTCCATTGACATGCCATCTTATATTGTCTTGGCTTTCCAGGAATTAGGAAGTATTTCCCTTCCAGGAAAAGCAGAGAGATGTGGGCAAAGGCACCTTAAAATGACAAGGGTTCCAAGAAGGGGCCAATGCACTACACACTTCTTTTAAGTTTGAGGAAGGGGGAGGATAACTCAGTAATGTACGTCGAAGAGATCTCCAGTGTATGGCTTCTTTCCAAGTTTTTTAAGTGGAGTTGAACACAGCTGATCAAGGTCCCATGAATTCTGGAAGAACTCATGTTTTCCCTCGAAAATTTATGTGAGGTAGATGATAGTAAAAAATAAAATAAATAAATGAAAACACGGAGATGATTTTTAGAAGAGAATGGAGCTAAGTAAAAGTAACGAATGGGTATATTTAAGTTTACATTACTGAGGAAGACCTTAGACCTTTACTCCCCTTAGACCTTTACCCCTCACTCCCTTAGACCTTGTCGCACCGACGTTTATCGGTGAAACGTCTCACAACGCAAGAAAAGGTAGCCTCTCGCCATTTCCTTTGAGGTGCAGGATGATTAATCGAATAAACTCAGTCAAGTCATTTCAATTTATTCAATACTCTATAGAAGTCTGCGGTTTTTCATTTATTCTAAATACTTCCAGTGTTATTCTGTGACTATGTAAATTAATATATTGTTTAAATGTTAATCATAGCTCTCTATTTTTTGTGGTTATAGGACGTATTTTAGTTCAATGCAAAGAATTTTGCGAATGAAAGTTTTCTTTAAGTCTAAAATTGACGCTGATTCCAGTACAGCAAAATGTATATCAGTAATTAACCTTTAGCTTACGGATCCCATTTTTCCAATTCCGCTATTAGAACAGGAAATTTCATACCGCCTTTGTAAGAACGTCCATTAAAAGGAGTTATACATACATACATACATACGTACATACGTACGTATGTATGTATGTATGTATGTAAATATGTATATATATATATATATATATATATATGTATATATACATACTACATACAAACATACATACATACATATATATATATATGCATACTACATACATACGTACGTACATACGAGGGTCATTCTAAAAGTAAAGAACGTTTGTTTCTCTAGTCATTTTTATTCAAGATAATGAAAGAAAACTTATTGTACAACACATTTTGATATCTTACCTATTTTTCTACATAGTTGCCATTCAAATTGAACCATTTGTCAAAGCGCTGTACCAGCTTTCCTATGCCTTCTGCATACTCACTTGCCGCCAAGTTTTTGAACCAGTCACTAACTTTCTCTTTCAGTTCGTCATCATTTCCATAGTGGTTTTCGCCCAAAAAATCCTTCAATTTGGTAAAAAAGAAATTAATCACTGGGGGCCAAGTCCGGGCTATAAGGTGGGATGTTCAAAAACTTCCCAGTTAAATTGTTCAAGCAAATTCCTTCGTCAACGCAGCAGCATGCGGACGAGCGAAGAAGCACAATGCCACTGGACAACAATCCACGCCGTTTGTTTTGAATGGCACGGCGTAGTCGATAAAGGGTCTGGCAGTAGGCCTCTGCATTTAAAAATAATGCACCATTTTCGAACTGAAACTTCTTCCATAATATTTTCCATAAACTTCAGTTATTTGTCTGAAAATTTCAATAGGGGGAACGTGTTTTTGTATTTAGGAAGCGTATTACCCTACGAACCTCACACTTGGCGGGATCCTTAATTTTGTCACACATTTTAAAATCGCAAAAATAAACAGTAGATGACCGCAGCTTCTCGCTGTTAGCGTCAAACAGGCAGGAATGATTTGGTAAGTAAATTTCACGGCAGCGGGGGTGGTGGGAGAATTACGCGGCTCGTCAGGTCAAAACGTTCTTTACTTTTAGAATGACCCTCGTATATACATATATATATATATATATATATATATATATATATATATATATATATATATATATATATATATATATATATATATACATACTACATACAAACATACATACATACATACATATACACACACACACACACACACACACACACATATATATATATATATATATATATATATATATATATATATATATATATATATATATATATATACACATCATTCATTTTTATGCCCGTATTCATGGGATACATGCTATCCCACCCAGTAAGGAAAAAATTAAGTGAATTTTATTTTTGACGAACTAAACGAATTCTATTTAAAATTCGTTTAACCTTTCCCTTACGGGGTGGGATAGCATGTATCCCAAGAATACGGGCCCAAACATACTACATACATACATACGTACGTACATATATACATACTATATATATATATATATATATATATATATATATATATATATATATATATATATATATATATATATATATATATATATATATATATATATATACATATATATATATATATATAATACAAACATACATACATATATATATATATACATACATACATACCTACATACATATATATATACATACACACACACACACACATATATATATATACAGTCGAACCTCCATATATCGAACTTCCCTATATCGAAATTTTCTATATATCGAACTCTTAGCGAATCTCCATGTTCATTACATAGAAAAATTGTTTCTATATATCGAAAAAATCTCTATATATCGAAATTTTTTCAAGGCAAATTGAGAGATTTTATTCCACTTTAGAATAAAATCTCCCATTTATTGGTATTTGAAGCAATACGTCGTGGACTTCAATTCGCGGAAAATGTCCCTGATGAAGTTTTCAGTGGACTGAATAAATACGGACATTTCTTTGAACTTTCCGCAAAACTGGCTGCTCAGCAAGATATTCGTAGTTTTTTTTAAAAAGAATGTAACTGTGATCGTTGTAACCACTGTCTGCATTATTGTTTTAATAAATCTTTCATATTAATTCATTTTTTAGTTATTAACTTTCATTTAATGGGATTCGCATATAAATTAGAAATGGAGTTTCGTATACGAAAGTTAGCTTTAATTTTTTTTTAGGAGAATTATAATAAAACTAAGATCAATTCTATATATCGAAATTTCTATATATCGAATTTTTTTCCTGCAATTTGCTACTTCGATATATGGAGGTTCGACTGTATATATATATATATATATATACATAATTCATTTTTAGGCCCGTATTCTTGGGATACATGCTATCCCACCCAGTAAGGAAAAAATTAAATGAATTTTATTTTTGACGAATTAAAAGAATTTTATTCAAAATTCGTTTAAACGAATTTTATTTTAGTTATAAATTAGTTTAGTTAAAAATTTAGCTTTAAATCCATGCTATATCTATAGTTTAAACTTAATTTCATACTATTATATTTGTCCATTTCTAATCATCTACTGTCTTTTTTTATTCAATACATTCTGAAACAATTTTTCATGAAAATTTCCCAATCTTTGTTCTCCAAGCAAATATTTTTGCACTTACTCTGAAAGTGAGATGTCTCTCTCACCAAGAATTTCATTCAGTTTCGCATTTCTGAACGCAGGCACATATATTCTCGAACCTTAACCCTCAAATGGTACACTGAGGGTCGGATCTGACCGAAGGGTGTGTCTTTCCCCGCCCGTACTCTCCACTCTCATTGCAAGAGATCGAGTTGACAAAGAACCCCACCAGATAGACCCTACCTGACAACCCAACTAGATATAGGAATAAATAAATGCGAGTATGTTTGTTGAAAAACATAATTCATGATCACTAGTCATTTTAAACAAAATTTCATTTTAGATTTTTTTATTTTTTTATTTCGATTTTTAAGCCAAAAAATGTCAGTATATATTATTTTTTACATTTTTGTGCTCAGGAAGTTGGTTTTACTAACTTCTAAAACTTGTTAGACAAAATCACATATTAGACCTCATATATACAATATTCTATGTAAATGCCAAAAAGATTTTCTTTGTTTAGCAAAATTACAATTCGTTGGAGAATTTTTCAACAAAAAGGGTTTTATTTCATGTAAAATATCCTCAATAAAAGTTATTATACACCAAAAATGCTTACTAGGTACTTATTTTTACCAAAAACCTCATCAAAAAAGAGATCGGGTCGGATCTGACACGACCGTGCCATCTATTTCGTCTCAAACCACTTTATCGCTTGAAGGTTAATAGCTCATAAGTGCACCACACACTTGATCATGACACTCTTTTGGTAGGTTGGTTTCGTGTCCATTGGAGAACCTATACTGAATCATGAGCCATAAACACATCTCTGGAAATTTGTAGAATCAGTTCTAAGGATAAACTTCCCTGAGGAGGGTGATCTATGCTCCGAAGAGCCGCTAATATTGCTGGGTAGATACATATATGAGCTCAGTCTCTGAACAGTTTCTACAATTTAAGAATGTTTTAGTGGCATCCGAATAAATCCTAATACACTTGTAGTGGCCTGTTCTTAATCTTGTTATAATTTTTGTTATGTTTCTGTTGGCATTTATTTCACAAATATGAAACTTCTTGTTTATTAGATCCCCTCTATGTCTCAACCTGGCCACTATATTCGCATCACATAAAGTAACCAGATTTTACAAATCATTATTTGTAAAAGATTATTTGTATAAGATTCTGCATAAGTCATGTATATTTTACTGTGTACACAGGAGGCAATCCGGTTTTTATTCCACTTGCATTATTTTTTAATATATCTCCAAGTAATGACTACAAACTTTGTTTTGCTGTGAATGTTTCGGCTTAAAAATAACTATTTTTTTACATAAATTGAAAAACTCAATTCATAAATCTTACAGTCTTCCACCGTAATAAATCAGTGTTCACAAGTTTCGTCAGTGCCCTAAATTAGGCAAATGGGTGAATTTTCAATGTATTAGCTATCACTACAGAAATCTTCTAAATTTGAAATTTATAAATAAATCAATATGTAAAGATATAGATGTTTCAGCTTGAATGTATGCTTGACAGTGATTGTGAAAATGGAGTTTTCATCATTCTGCTCAAAATATATTGGATATCAAAAATTAGTTTGAAATTTTTTCATATTCAGTCGGAACGTTTTCCCCAGGGACAGAAATTTAATAGCATTCTTTCGTCTAAAGAATTCCAACTCTTTCTTCTAAACATTTTTACTTTTTCTCCTGGTCAATAAAAGTTCAAACAAGGCAATGCCTCTATGGCTGTTTTCAGTTTTTAATGTAGAATTATTTTCAAATGTCATTGCGTACGTAAAAATATTTTACCTTGAAAATAAAAGGAGGATATTGAGTGTAATTCAGTTACATCCGAGAATAATTAAAAGGATTTTTCTGTTATTTGACGATTAATTTGTATAGGATATCAACAATTCTATACATAAGTTATGGTGCTTATTCAACATGCATACCTAGATCACCTAAGGTTGACGTTTCCGAATTCAGTAACAATACGGTTTGTCATAAACAACGAAGTTTATATGGTGGATAAATGGCCAGGCTACGGGCTATCAAATTCATTAAATGTTTTTTATGAAACTTGTGATTTTTAAGACACATTTGCAGGTATCACAGCTTCAGTTGAATTGCCATATGCACTCTCGTTCTCTGTCCCTTCTCTATCCCGTTTTGAATCCCTTAATCTCGCCCCTATAGATTAAATTTTTTGCAGAGCTGTTAAGCTCAACCCCAAAAGTACACTAGCACTTTATCAAAGCCGCGCGAATTTTTAAATTATTTAAATGTTTATTTCCTATAGCTAATGTTGCTGCTGAATGAGTATTTGTTTATACTGGATTTATATCAGCAATTAGGCAATAAAGGTAAATGGAAAGTCATCTTACATAAAATTTCAACCTGCAAAGAAATATAAAATTCTAGGTTGCTACGTGACTACCAGTATTTCCATGGCCAAACAATTAAATTAAAACTTATAAGATGATTTAAGGATATTTTATAATTTCTCTATCTTCTACCGTATCATCGACCCTATTCCCATTAACTCGATAACTCATTTTTAAAGGCCAGTAGAAAGCAATTAAAACTTCAGCTCAAGTAACAAATTATTAACTAACAATTTTTTTTCTAAGGGTAATTATTTCTTAATAAATTCATTACTTCTCGACTTACACGCCTAAATTCCCTTGTACACGTGATGCCTAACATTTTATCGGTTTCAAAGTGAAATTGAATATGCTCCATATTTGATCAAGCTTTTGGGAATAAATGTTCGTGTTTTTTATGAATATCTTGACGCACGATTCAGTAACTTTCAAGCTTGTTTGGTCTTTTCCATGCGAGGATTTCATACCAGCCGCAGCATTTAATGTACCAAAAAAATTCAGACTTCTCAGTTTTACAAACAAGTTTTAAAGTTCAAAACGAGTGGTCGAAGGGTTACCAACATTTAAAGCTGAAGTTTTATTTTTTCCCCTTTCCCCTCTCCAACCCACTTCCCGAAATAGCGAAAAATAATAACTGAAATCTTAATCTCAGCAAATGTAGATATGATAATTTTCTGTTAAATCGGTATGGTTCAAAGAGAGCGCGCTGAAAAGAAGAGAGTAATCTCATAGTCTTTGATAGCGTATGGGGTAATTTGAGTTGCTATGCCCGGAGGAAGAATTTGACCCAGAGGAGATTTGAGTAAGCAGTGAAATTACTGAATGTAAATTTGGATGTACAAGGCCATTGGGTCATTATTTCGGAGTTCACATGCAAGTCGTATTTAGAATTCAATTGTTCAACATTACGTATTCGCAGGTTAACCTTAAAATAAATTAATTGCCTTGAACCGATCTTTTGCTGAATAAATAGAAGGAGATGGTAAAGGAATGGAGGGAATGGTTAAATTATATACATAAAGGGGTAACTTGATTCTTATATTGTAATATTTTAACTTGCTGTTAATTCCAAGATTATTTCCTAATTATTAATTTCATATTTCTTTCTTTGCAGCAGTTATTCACAATTTATTCACATTTTATTGGCATAGCATGGATATTTAAAAATTTTCATTTAATTTTTAACTGTCATCAAACTCAAAATCTGTTAGTTTTGAAATTAAACCATATTTTTAACTAAATCTTGCTACGCTTGTAAAAAATATTTTATTTACATGTTTTGCAATTTAATCGTCGTATAAACTTTATGCCACGCCATATCTGCCTTAAATTAAAGCTATGACTAAGTGGGAATAACTTCACTTTATAATGATCCAATAAATTATTTAATTTAATAGCATCAATTTATATTTAAATCCTGTTTATTTATTCTGATAAAAGTATATAAAAAACAATGTAGAATCAAATACATCAATGTAAAAATTAAATACATTTCCTTAGTAATGGCTGACAATTTTAAAGGAAAAGATGGAATTAATGACCTCTTATATAAGAGAACTAACAATAGGGGGTTGATCTGAAAAGAAAGTTAATTTCAAAACCACATTCTTCTACATTATTTTTTTCCTCTTCTTTGTTAGGATGAAATTTACATGACGGAAAGCACATCGAATCATAAAGCCGCATGTTAAATACTAGCACAATTGTGTTAACTAAATCACAAAATTTAGAATACTTGTAGTAAGTGGGGACTTACTACAAGTATTCTAGTTCAGTTGTTATATTACTACACATTTTACTGACACTCATACTTTTTAACAATTATAAAGCTAAGAGATCCATCGAAAGCAGAGAGTGACCATCGTGACTTAATTTTAAAAAATTCAATAATTTCCTTTTCTGCTACTGCAGAAAACTGCAGAAATATGCCTCATTCGGCTGAAGATGAACATTTGCTATATGTTCTAAAGGCGTCTCCTATAAGTATTCATTTAGATTTTCAAAGGACCCAGTACAAAAAGCAATTGGGCAGATTTGAGTATTCTTATATAATAAGCTTTACATCTTTCAGGTTTCCTATGCTCGAAATCTGATGAAAATTAGATTGTTAGAAGTTTTCTTTGTTAGACGGTTTAAAAAGATGGTATAAAAGCCACATTATATCTTTAAAAAAATAGCACTCTCCTAGCTCCCGTAGTAACATGCGAGTAAATATTTGGGGATAAATAGTTAACAGCAGTTCTCGTTAGAAGGAAAACAATAGGTTTCACATAAGTTTCCATTGATTCCTCATTTATGAACAAAAAGTCATACTAATCACAAAAGAGATAATACTCACATGAATGAACTGCAATGAATAAACCTTTACATTCACTACAATGAATGAGCCTTTACAGTAAATCTATAGCTTTTTCAGCTTTTCTCCTTTTTTTCCCCTTGATTAGGGATTATCCATCAGATCGATAAGCGCTCCCAGGACATTTCTTTTAATGAGTTTGAGATGTTGATAGGAATGAGGAGGGGCTAGTTTATGTCAAGGAGCTTCATGGAGATCGATGGTATAATTGAGTGGGGTTACTGTAACTAATTTTTAAAACTTAACGTCAAGACCGAATTAAACCGAATAAAAAAAATTTAACGACAAGACCGATTAAAAAATCTTATTGTATTGATTAAATACTTTTCATGCTCTCTATTAAAAATATCTTAACATTAATTTTACAATACATATATTTCAAAATGCATTCTAAAATATTTAGTCTTCTTGTTCTTACCTATTCCGACGTATTACAATTTTCAGTTCGAAATCCGATATAGTATTATTAATTTACGTTAGCTAATGTTAATACATAATTTCGTTACATTTACAATACATATTATTTCAAAATACATTTTATAATATTTAGTGTTCTTGATTTTACCTATTCCGACGTATTACAATTTTCAGTTCGAAATCCGATGTAGCATTATTAATTCACGGTAGCTAATGTTAATACATAATTTCGTTACATTTACAATACATATTATTTCAATATACATTTTAAATATTTAGTGTTCTTGTTTTTACCTATTCCGACGTATTACAATTTTCAATTCGAAATCCGATATAGTATTATTAATTTACGTTAGCTAATGTTAATACATAATTTCGTTACATTTACAATACATATTATTTCAAAATACATTTTAAAATATTTAGTGTTCTTGTTTTTACCTATTCCGACGGATTACAATTTTCAGTTCGAAATCCGATATAGTATTATTAATTTACGTTAGCTAATGTTAATACATAATTTCGTTACATTTACAATACATATTATTTCAAAATACATTTTATAATATTTAGTCTTTTTGTTCTTACCTATTCTTACGAATTACAATTTTCAGTTCCAAATCCGATGTAGTATTATTAATTCACGGTAGCTGATGTTAATACATAATTTCGTTACATTTTAAGCATTCTTAAAATAATTTTTAGAAGTCCCAGCATTTTCAATATCATAGAATATCTAGTAGAATGAAATCGTTGCTTTCCTTTTACAACTATTATATACTAAAGGCATTAAATGTTTATTGAAGGGCTATTAAGGACTTATTTTAAGTACATTTATTAGGACGGGGGAATAAAGTCTTCACATTTTATCTCAAAAGCTAGGAATAACTACGGTTTACTGCTCAAATTCCGCAGGAGTTCCATAGAAAAGGTAGAAGCAGCTACAGTGCATGAGCCAAGCCCTTTATGGTGAACTTTTCTAATTATAATTGCATATTTAACTCAAAAGATATTCTCTTTAGCGCTTGAATGAGAAAATTAATTTTTGTTTCTAGCTAAACAAACTATTAAAATACATTTATCAATAAAGGGGTTACACCAAAATTAGTTTAGATATTCCGGAACTTTTCTCGAATAGTAATAAATCAAACAATTGATTATACAGGGTGGTCCAAAATTATTGAGCGCATTTCATGTTTAAAAAAAAGAACAAAATGAGGTATGTACATGATTATTGTTTCCTTGGAAACACAATTTAAAAGAGTTTTACAGAGCAAAATTTTAAGCGTTAACTTCCACTAATAACTTCCACATAAGCCGGTAGATGGCGCGACAACATTTCGCAAGAAAAATTTACTAATTGCGTCAGTCTGCAAACGGCTACCGTACATGAAAAGCAATGTGCGTTGGTGGTTCCATGAAAGGAAATCCGTTGTAATCGTTCAGAGACGTTTTCGTTAAAATCATCAAATCCTCGTCCTCCAAGTAAGGACGCTATTAAATGTTGGATCCAACAATTTATGTAATGTTTAAAATTTTGTTGTGTAAAACTGTTTTAAATTGTCTTTCCAAGAAAACAATAAACTAGTTCGTACCTCATTTTGTACTTATTTTTTCAAACATAAAGTGCGTTGAATGATTTTGGACCCCAGTGTATAATATTTACCTCGTGTTTAAACATAAATACTAGTGCATGGGTTAAAAATGTGCTATTGAACACTGGAAAAACTCGTTTTATTAAAAATCTGTAATATTAAGAGTCATGGCAAACCCAATAAATTCATTTTAATAGCAGAAGCAATCATGAACATTTAACAGCATTCTTTTTTGTCGTCCCTGGAGTAGTAATAATTACAGCTAAAATTTTCTGTGTATTAGTGATGAAATATGCTGTTATCCTAACTATAACAATTTTTTAAATGATAATTACCAATTTTATAAACTATTACTTTCCTTTTCTTTTCACAGTTAAAACCCCATGAGGAAACATAAAAATATCAATTTATCTTGAGTCTCGGCATTATTGATAAGGAAACTTCAAAACACCCTCATACCACTGACTGGGAAAGAAAAGTAAAAATTTCCATTAAAAATATCCCTTTTGGAAGAATATTATTGATTTTTTCTTCGGAAAATGTAATCACCATTCATAAATATTTATTTCCGTTTAATTAGTTTGTTACATTCTTGGACAAAAACTAATATTAAGAAAAGCAGATACTTTTCAGATCGCATTTTATCTTTTTACTATTAGATCAAATTTCAGAATAAAAAGTACTGTGCCGATAAAATTTGCTTCAGTTTGTGATTATTTTTCCGGGTGATTATCTTTAATTATTATTGCTATAATTATTTTTCAAAAGCAGTTATTTTCAATTTTAAAAGTAAGAAGGTGTTTTAGATTAAGAAAATGATTTTCTGTTAGAATTCTTATTTATTTTGTTTGCATTTTCTGTGTAATGTTTAAAAATATATTATTCCCTTATAATAGCTGTACTTAAAAATTTACAGATTCCGATGTTTATTATCATGTCTTATAAATAGGGATATAGCATATTAAATTATTAAGCGTGAAGTTACAGAATTGACGTCTTGCATAAACGAACAGTTCTAGAGCCATACAAGTAAAATCATTAAAAAATGATTAATATTATTTCTAAAAGTGAAAGCAACAATCACTCTGGTAAGAATATAAAGTCAGAGGTGAACGACTAATCCCCTTCATATGAAATCTCTCAGTCAATTTTGGTTTTGTTTTCCACTGCAATTCTACACAGTTTCAAGCCATTTACAGAAATTAGAGCGTCTAGAGACTTCTAACTAACGCCACCCGATACTTATTGTTTAAACGAAATTTAATAACCAAGGAGATTAAGTATTTGGTCGACCACAAAACCCACAATTTGACAAAGTCTGGATTTCAAAATCCTGTTGTTAGGAGATAGGAATTCAGTGAATTTTTACCTATTTATTTACCAATGAGAAAAATCAATTCTTGTCTGTGAACAATGTATATAACATCCTTACAAAGCGACTTCTTCCGATGTTGTTTATTTCAAATGAGACTCATTTGAGGCGCATTCCTTCTTTTCACAATAATTACGTATAAAAATGATGTCTGGTAAAAGCCGACCTCGCAGCAACAATAAAGTCTTATCTAGATACTAGAAATGCAGAGAGAGACATGATTTTATCCCAAACATATCTAAAAATGGAGTACAATGAATTTTCAAGTGAGCAATTTTAAAGATGGAAGCCACAAAACATTGGCTACCTATCGGTAAATCATTTACACAAACCGACATAAAAGAGTAATTAATATTTTAGATATGGAGCCAAATGACAAGTTATCAAGAGCATTTCTCTGGGTCAAAAGTTTTAACTGCTCAATTAACATAGCAAGAGAGCTTATCGTGAATATTCGAAAATCTACTTCGCATATTTAATACAGAAGAGGCTGTTAAACTATCTTAACATTTTCAGGAACCGGAAATATTGGATTACATTGAGTGCGCTTCTTTGACATTTAATATAATGATGGTTTCATTGAAACAGATATTAGAATATATAGCCAGTTTGATAAAAGGAAACAGAAGATTAGAGTCTATGGTATATGATTTAATGCTATTCAATCCAAAATAAAATTGAGCAGTTTTAGTATGTCTAGACTCGAATACAATAAAAATATTCATCACCTTTAGCTTATATCTTGCGTCACATTGAAATTTCCACACCTTTATTCTGCTTTATGCGAGAGCCAAGTGGACTATCTGATAAAGTATATAGAATGAATGGAAAAACTCTAGCTGTTTTATTTCATAATGGAAAAATTTTTTAATTTATAGAGCAACGGTCATACAGTTGAAATAGTTGTGAAATTTTGGATTATGAGTTTAAGGCTGCTATGTACTAAGAAAAAAATTGTATTTCCCTTTTCCTCTTCTTGCAGACTCTTGTGGTAGGAGGAGTCCAGTTGACAGTTCGAGAATTCCTCCCCCCTTAGGATTGACATTTTGAAGGATTGTAATGGCTCTCTCTGTATAGGGGGGTTAAGCGCTGCCGCCCAATTTTTTATTTAAAATATATTTTGTCAACTATTTACAGGTACATAAATGCTGATAATCAAATAAAATTGGTATTGTCAGATAGCCTGAACTTTTCTGCAAAGCGCTACAGGATCATTTTATAAATTTCGTCCACCGAAGGAATTTATGAGCGTTTAAAACACACCTATACCAGATTTTTCCGACTAATTTAAATTTTAAAATATTAATTGCATTTAAAAAAAACGAAAAATGTACACAAAGGTAAAATTTCTTTCTTTATGGCGTACAATTTTTCAAAAAAAATCTTTGAATTCAAGCCGGCAATCCGTGGACAAATTTTCTCCATAGGTTAGCATTGAGGTGAGCGAATCCAATGGGGTTAGTACACCGCAGCCTTATATAACATATTGCAGAAAATATTCGTCGAAAACATTTCAACCCAAAAAATTAATCCACATAAAGGAGGTTCTGATACATGTGATCAGACTCTGACGTCCAAATTTCATAAAGTAGACCCAAAGGAAAAGAATAGAAAACACAAAATGAGGCATTTTTGGAGTAAAGGTGGATAATTTTGATAATTGTTTAAAAAATATTGACAAAAATGGTAAATATCAACCGAAAAAATACATTGTTTTCTGTACTTATTAATTAGTTATTCCAAATGCGCCGATTATAAAAGCTCCTAAACTCGGGATAAATTTTCTTAAATGAAGGCGTTAGTATTACAGTCTATCTAAATGTTAAAAATTTGCGTAGAATTTGAAGCATGTTAAACGAAAGAATGTTATGAAACATGTAGAACTCTGGAACATGGGTAACCTGGCACATGGGTAAGAGAAAGGTCAAATACATGAAGTAGAATTTTCCAGACAATCTGTAAAATAGGGAAAAAAATAGCTAATTTAGGTGACCAACATGTACAAAAACAAATTTAAAGCGTGAGGAAGCTGACAAAAAGTAAAGCTAAGAAAAAAAATCAATCAGTTAGATAAATGATATTAAAATTAATTTTCGAACAGTACCCTTAAGCAAACAAACAAACACACACACACACACACACACACACACATATATATATATATATAATATATATATATATATATATATATATATATATATATATATATATATATATATATATATGACATGGCGCTTGTTTTTCTCTCGTGTTTAAATATTATTCCTGCAGTCGTCATATTCTTTAATTAGTTGGACGAGTGTAATCACAAGAAAGTCAACTGCTCTTAATCCTTCTTTATTGTGTAAACAAAACATGCTCCAGGATAATCTGTTTCACGTATCCATTTTGTTAATTTCCTCATCACGCCACCGCGAGCGTCCGCTATCAACAAAATTTTCACTCAATCTACCGCCAAAATTTTCATTTCTCAGCGGTCTTGCTGCACAGCGTATGTGCAGACCTCATCCCTGGGCATCTGGAACCTCATTTCTGTTGATCATACATTTTAACTACGCGCCAAAACCCGTACCCTTCTAAAAATAAATCCTCTCGCTAGAATTATTCGCTTTCCGCTCAAAGTGTCGCTTTTAAAGGATGATTTCCCCACAGAAAAATACGCGCGCTTTGTAAATGGATTGTTAGATTCTTATTATTTTAAACCCCCCTTCCCCGTACTTTTCAATTATATTTTGACAGCTCAGTTATATTATGACATATATATATATATATATATGCCTACCTATGTAATTTATTTCTTGCATCAGGAAGAAATTAATAGTACTTAGGCCTACCTTTTAAGTTCTACATCTTCTTTTCGATGCTTTTCTCCGTTCTTCGAAAGAGAAACTAATGTTTCTGTTGGAATTTATTCAAAGATACTGGCCATGCGCCAAGTTCTATGACACATTCTAGTTCTTTCCACATGGGATAGGTTGAATTTGGATCGGATCTCTAAAACCAAGCCTTCGTTTTTGGTTAGTGTTGTCAACCGCTTTACGATTGTACGTTAATTTTTTTTCATTTTGCAAAACTATTTTATTTTTGTAGAATTAGATTATTGCAACATGTTTGCATCGCCCCAGTAGATATTTTGCAACTGTTTCATGAAAGGACTTGATCTCGTTCGCAGTCACTAAACTCCCTTACATGTGCTATAGTGCAAATATTGCTTTGGTATGAGGTATCCAAATTTATCTCCACACTTGATAAAAAACCCAAATTTGATTTTAACCTCTCTGATCAAATGTCCCGTAAAGAAAATGAGAATTTTCTTAGTTTGCACTCGTGTGTCCAAAAGTTTCATCTTATGCGTAGTAAAAAATTCAGTGAAGTTATAAGAACCTACGTAATTAAAGCCCGAAATTAAACGAATGAATAGTTTAGTTTAAAAGAAACTATACGGTAGGTTTGGGTCAAGACGCAATTCTGCATATACTATAGTGATTGTGTAAAGGCTGATATTTACAAAACATGTAACAACTAGCTGAAAACCCGCACTTCGCTACGGAGTACATTCAAATTAAATCAACGGTCAATGTATGCAATTAATGCCAAAATCTATCTATCTATCTATCTATCTATATATATATATATATATATATATAATAAATACGACGATCAATGTATACATTGAAGTAAAAAAAAATATTTATAAAAAAATCGTAAGGGATATGTATTTATAGACAAAATAATGTCCAATCGTCTGCCGCATTAGCAAGAAAAAAAATGTTTTTTGTCTATTTAGTTTTTATGCACGTGACGATAAATTATTTAAAGTACCAGAAAAAGAAATCACGTAATCAGCATTTAATAATTAAAATTCTAAAAATTAATCTTAAAAATTCACCAAAAATCAGAAAAGGGAGGTAAAGATTTGAAAAAGATCTCATTTTGAAGGCATTTTTATGATCTTTTTCGTGATATAAATTTTATAACCCTCAAATTATTATTTTAAATGCAAACTTAAAAAAAGTTACAAAAACAGCTTAAACTTTTAATTAAAAAAAATCTAAGAAGAATTTTTGAAAAATCTTTCTTAGTGCACCCCTACACTATAAGGAGAATCGCCATACAAAATTTCAGCTCTTTAGGTCCAGCGGTTTGGTCTGTGCGTTGTATGTCAGTCAGTCAGTCAGTCAGTCAGTGAGTCAGTTACGGAACTGTTTTATATATATAGATTATCTTAAATGGAGGTATATATGCCCAATAACTATTTCTACTTTGCTGTTCAGTACGCAATTTCTTTAATAATAAATAACAACTTAAACTTAACCTGTTGCTTTTCAGAGTTTTTTTTTTTTGTAATTTTAAGCAGATGAGACTCGTGTGGCGTTGATAGTAATTATTCATAATTCTCCAACCAAATCTATTTCGAAATATTAAATTAGAAATATTTTACAATATCTTGCTTTTTGTCCCTCGCTATCTGACTTTCTTAACTACTAGTTGGTACCCGTCAAAACATGACAGCTGGATAGAAAATAAATGCACTAATACACAAATTATACTCAACGCATCATTGTTCAAATGGGGAAAATCATAATATTAAGAAGAGAAATACACTTTAAAAAATTACTATTAAACCCAGTAAAAAGAAATAGGGTTACCCAACAGCACGAAATAAACAATATCCGTCAGGTTTAATTCTATATCTCACAAACATAAATAAAAATAAACATGGTAAAGAGAGAGCTAGAGAGATTCCTTAGAATAAACAAATTAACGTGTTTATGCGGCCACTTGCTGAGTAATTATCTAAAGCCAGATTTAATCATGTCACTGAGCATGCGGAGAAAGAAATTTTTAACTGCAAATTTTCGCTAATTAATACAAATTACGGTTACAAAATCCCAATTTGTCCCATCTATAGATTACAATCTTTCGTTTAAGACCAAAATGAAGTTGCTGTTGTTGTTTCGTACGTCCCCTAGTCCAGGTCCATATTCGCTACGGGCTGAAGTGTGCGGCTCCAGTTTGAATAGCACCACAAGGATCGAAGTCCGTCTTAGCTAGTTGCCATCTCAATTTTGACCGAGCAAACCCAAGGGGCGACATCTGGGGGGATCGTACCCTCTGCCACCCTCTCTGACCTTCATATAAGGACTTTCCGGTCTATGGATTCAACGTGTCCATATCCGGTCTAGACACAGACGTATTTAATGGCGCGCGCCGGGATTCGATCCGATCAGCCCAAGCACCGAAAGCCAGCCCGTTACCACAATGTACCTCAAGCCCCCAAAAGGAAGTAAATTGATGCAGTAGTTTTGTCTCACGTACTGCCCAAAGAATCGACTTATCAACTTATATATATAGATAATCTAGGCTGATTGGAGTCATTTGGATGGGAGTTTCTTGGCTGGATGACTGTTGACAATTACACTAAAATCCTCTCATATTCTTTTATCGAGCTTTCTACTTTTTACAGTCAAAGTATTTAGACCGTCCTCTCCCATCGAAATCTTTATTTCTTTCTTCATCCCTTTCAACCTGCTTTGCATCTCATCTTTATTTATCTCATCTGCATTTCTCGTAGAATAAAGTGACTTTTTCGGAGGTCCTCCCATCTTCTATCTTAATCTCGTAATCCCAATCTTAGTCCTCCGAAAAAAAAAAAAAAAAAAGAAAATGAAACTATCTTTTTTCTCGGGTTTCTGCTTTAATCCTGTTCTTCCGTCTAAACCATGCTTCCCCTTCTCTTATCTCACCACTGGGTAAGAGTAAATTTTCCTTGTGTATGTAAGAGTGATTTGCATAAATGAAACCGCACCTATTTGCAGATATGTAACGATTCGATTTTGTGTGTGCTTTGTTGCAATAATATATTAACATTTCTCTCCTGGAAGGACAAATATTCCTGATAATAAAGGTATATTTTTATTCTGATTTTGAAAAGAATAATTTTAATTTTAATCACACGTTCAGTTTATTCGATTTTAAGGCATATTAATCTCTTTTCAACATTTTTTAAGTCACTTATGCATCTACCTTCCTTTTTATCTATATTTACTTTCTTTACACAAACACGCATAATACTTTACTTCTGTTCCTTGCAAAATTCTCTATCTCCTTGATAGATCCTTTTATATTCATTACGCGCATCTTTAATTAGCAGTGTTTTATGCTAATGGACCATCAAAATGGACCTGAAAGCTTTTTTTTTTCTTTCTTTTGCTCCTGGTTTCTCTTTCTTCCAACTTAAAATGCGTGATGAAATATTGCACACATTTATTTCAAACAAGCTTTTTTGAAAGCTTCTTTAAACATTCCCTTGCGGTGAATAACTTTTTTGTTAATGCGTGTAGATATTTTTTTACAACGAGTCAAGGTCTGTTTGTATCACACATATGAGGCGGTGAAAGGCAAACTGGGGTAAGTCAGTAAGTCAAGTGGTGTAAGTCAAAAGCATTTTACTGCAAAAACTACAAAAATTCCACTACAAATTTAACAAATTATAATTCATATTAATTATTATAATATTTAAAATATTAATTATTTGCAATTCTACTATAAATTGAACATGGATATTACATTTTTGCCCTCAAATAAAAAAAGTTGAAAATATGACTTACACCACTTTGCCTTTCACCGCCTCATATTTCAGTTTGCGTTACACTTACTCGGTATAAATGAAACACTCGTATTATAGAAAACAAAAGCATTACAAGTGGAACTAATCCAGGAATAGTAATATTCTTAAAATTACTCTTTAGGTCACAGTAAATGAAATCTCCATTTGAATTTTAAAATTAGACCAAACTACAAATTCGAACTCTCATAGTACGAAGACATATCTAGTGTAAGTGATGAATAACCAATTAAGTAAAAAAAATATGCCAGCATTCTCTAGCATGTTCGTATTGGAGTGCCGTTTGATAAGTTCAAGCAAAATCCGAGAAATGGAGCTACTGCACTGAAATGGTTGGTGATCTTCAAAATTACGCATCACTACCAGTCAGAAACGCAAGAACTGTGAAAACAGTTGGTTGAAGCAGCTGAATCTGCTCCAAACAAAGCGGAAATGGTTCCATTAGCAGGAAAGTTTATGGCCACACCTTTTTGGGTCGGAAAAGGTATATTTTTTATTGACTACTTAGAAAATGGCAAGAGAATCTCAGGTAAGTACTATGCACCTTTACTGAGTCGTTTAAATGGTGAAATTAAGACAAAAAGGCAGCATTTAATGAATAAAGGTTCTTTTTTCCGTCATGACAATGCTCCAGATCATTCATCTGCAACTACGACAGCAAAACTGCTAGAATTACGCTACGAAATGATACCTCTCCCTCCGTATTCTTTAGATTTGGCCCCTACCTTTGGGCTGTGAACAACTACTTGTTCACAGATATGGGAAAAAAAATTCTTGGGCAGAAACATGCATCAAAGTCCGAAGCAATTAGTGAAATAAAAAGCTAATTTTCCAGAGCTAGACGAGTCTTACTGAAGAAAGGCTTTTTGGAGGGGTTTGGTTTGGTTTTTTGGGGTTTTATGGCGCAAGGTCCAAAGAGGACATGCTGCGCCAAACACATGGTAAAACATTTTGGAGGGGATAAAAAAGATTGAAAATCATTGGACCAAATGTATCAACATTAACGGAGATTATGTAGGTAAAAAATAATTTTTTTTTGAAAAAACATTATTTTCATCATTTTCGCTCGGATTTATCAAACGATCTCGTATATGGCATGGATTCTTTAACCCTTTTTTGATACTCGAGTAACACCAATATATAGGGCAATCCACGATCCCTCACTTAGGGTGCGGCAGGGCATGAAATGTTGGTATTCAAACATATCTGTTGTGAACAATAGATTATAAATTTTGTACTAACATCAGATTTTTTTGCTACCAAAAGAAAAATTGGTTAATTGGTTTTCAGAGCTATGGTCATCTTTTAAAACACGAGGTATAAACTGCCCAGGACTTAGAGCTAAAAGCCGAGTCCGGGCAGCTGAAATTCTCCATGCTTAACATTGAATTCGAACCCGCATTATCTTGTTCCTCAAGTATGGGGCTCCAACAATTTGGCCACCTTGAAAGACTGTTTAGGAAAATATATTCAAGTCTAAAACCCTGAAATCTTTTGTCAAAAATTTAAGACAGAAAAAGGGATTCAAAAGCGTGATTTTTGGCTCCTGATAAGAGTAAAAATAAAATGAATAGTTTCCCTAAAATCAGAACAGGGGTTGCGAAGTTATAGATGTTTTCAACTGCATCTCGTATATTCCTCATTAAATTTCAACAAAAGCAATAGTGGGTTCAAATTTCATACTTTGTCCACCAAAACGTTCTGCTCATGCTAAAATACACTGCTGGCCACTGTAAATGTAACACCCTGAAGGAAACATGCAAATAACATGAAATTTACAACATGCATTAGCGGGGGTGAGATATGCAAATGATTAGAATTTCAGCGCAGACGCACATCACGCGCGCCTGTGGCGCCACTTCAAAGCGCTATTTAAGGCTTGGAGATTTCAACGATTTCAAGTTCGGCAATTGTGTTTTTCTTGTGGTTTTTTCAAAAAAACGATCAATTATGCCTCGTCGAAAACAGCGATCATCTTTTGAACAAGTATCCGAGTTCGACAGAGGAAGGATAGTGGCCTACCGAGATTGTGGATTATCTTTCAGAGAAATCGGTAGTCGTGTTGGACGAAACCAAACAACTGTAATACGGATATGTGATCGTTGGATGCAGGAGGGTACGACGGACCGGCGTGTTCGATCGCATCCACCTCAGCGAAACACTTCACGTGATGACAGGAAAATTGTGCGCATGGCAGTGACGGATCGCTCAGTCACATCACGAACCATAGCACAGCACATGCAGTCTGTAACGCATCATCCAGTGTCTGCGCGTACCATTCGACGCCGTTTAAAGCAGAGTGGTCTCTCCGCAAGACGTCCATTGCTTTGTTTACCCTTGACGCAGATCCACAGACGTCTCCGCCGCCAATAGTGCGATGACAGAAGGATGTGGACGGCAGAATGGAATGAAATTGTCTTTACTGACGAGTCACGCTTCTGTCTGCAACACCACGATGGTCGCATTCTAGTCTGGAGACACCGTGAAGAGAGGATGCTGAACAGCTGCGTTATGCACCGCCACACTGGTCCTGCACCGGGTATTATGGTATGGGGCGGTATTAGATATCACTCTCGCACACCTCTAGTACGCATTGCCGGTACTTTAAACAGCCAGCGCTACATCTCCGAGGTGTTGGAGCCAGTTGTCCTTCCTTACCTTCAGGGCTTGCCCACAGCCATATTTCAACAGGATAATGCGCGACCACACGTGACACGCATTGTCCAACGGTTCTTCGTCAATCGCCAGATTGAATTGCTTCCCTGGCCGCCTCGCTCTCCGGATCTTTCGCCGATAGAAAACATGTGGTCTATGGTTGCTCTACGATTGACCCAGATTCCATCCCCAGATGCCACAGCAGATCAACTTTGGCAACGTGTGGAAGCTGCTTGGTCTGCTGTACCCCAAGAACTCATCCAAAGTCTCTTTGAATCAATGCCGAGGCGTGTGGCAGCGGTGATCTCCAACAATGGCGGCTACTCTGGCTACTGATTTTGGCTGGAACCACACTTCACAGAAGTCTATAAATTTAATCATTTGATACTTGGTCAACATGTTATCTACAAAATAAATTTTGTTGTGATATCTCTTGTCTTTCTTGGTGTTGCAATTTGGGTGGTCAGCAGTGTAATTTCATTTTCATAAATACTTCTAATCTCTCAATAATATTGTTCTATAACGCATAAAACTGTGTAAAACGAGGGGTAAATGTTTGAGCATTATTGAAAGAGAACAAACTGATGGCAAATCTCCTGATAATTTTTTTGGAGGGGGGGGGGGGAGGTGGCACTGGTAGGCTGCTTCTCGCATTAATGGGGATTTATCAATCCCTGTTTTTTTTTTTAATTCTTAATATCACGAATTAATTGAAATATTTCATTAAATTAGCTCAAATTAAACTTTTATTTTTGAGCTAAACTTAACTCAGATTGAAATCTTCATAACTTATGATCACAAGGTAATTTTTTAAAAATACTGATCTTTCATAGTTTTGTTGCATTTAATTATTTAAGTTTATAATATAAGGGGAAAATGAGAACTGACACCTTCTTTAATTCCACAAAAAGAAATTATTAATTTTTATTGTAGAATTTAGGAAGTTTGTTTCTGTTATAAGTTTTTCACAAGCTTTGCTCAGGTAATAATACTTAAGGGAACCAAAAAACCTTAAAATTTTGCTAAATAATAAACTAAAATATTTCATATAAATAATTAAAAATTAAACTCTACTGATAGATTTTGAAAGAAATTTCTTCTCTCTTCCTTGGGAAAACAGCAGTATGACGCCAACAACTTTGGGGCATTGCCGGCCATTGTGCTTGCCTCGGCACACTGAGTAGACATTCTCCTGTCATGGGCCCTTTAGCCTGAAAATATGTGGTCATGTTTTCCTTTGAAAATTGACTGTCTAATTTTCATTTGTCCCCTTTTAGGGGGAATAAGTGGCTTATACTCAAATGATCACAGTACGTTTATCTCGACTAAATTAATGAAATATTTCTTTCATGTGTAAAGGACTGGAAATATAATCAACCATAGCTGGAAAAGGATTCAAAATAACTTGCTGTATAAGAAATTCTTTTAACTTTTATATCTGGGAGTAAAATTTTACCTTCACAAACATACAGTAAATAAGTTCACAAACATATAGTAAAACTGCTTTTTTTAAAGGTTCTCTAGAAGATGCTTATGTTAAAAGATTACTCGATTCAAATTCCAAAAGTGTGAAAAATACCTAATTTTTCTGTGGGTAAAAGCCTTTCTATTTATGTCATAGTTTTCAAGCAAACGTATTTCTTTTGTACAGTTTAAAATTTTAACAATTTAACATTTTTGCAATCGACAAAGTTATTACTTACTTGAAAAGGAAAATATTGAAATGAGACCAAAAATATTACGTAGCAATGTGGAATTCTTTTTTAAAATATTTTCAGTCATCCTAAAAGCTTTATTCTAATCTTCACTTCTCAAAATCGTTTTTCATCTGTTTTTTCATACAGCGCTACCATCAGATTCCGATTTCATCGTTTCATCACTAAAATTGATAGCTTATTTATTTTCCTAATCTCTATGTAAATTAACCCAGTATTTTTACGAGATTCTGCAAATTTATCATACGCAGAAAGAATTCATCATTTTTTAAAAAAGAACCCATTGTATCATTCAGATGAACCAGGAAAATTTTCCATTTTATTTTTTAAAACGTGATTCAAATGGTAATTTGTGGTTATACGTATACTCACATATTTTTAAAAAATTATTTTCAAAGTATGTGTATATTTTTCTTTTTTCATACCTATTAATCAGACTTTGAAATAATTTTAAATATCTTAATGTTTTAATGGCCATATTTATAATAGCCAAAACAGTTTAGCCTTATAAGTGGTAAAATGTTTTTTGTTATTTTAAAATTTCAATGCATTTTTCCATAAAATGAACTCTCTTTTCGTTAAGAATGTCAGATTTCTTTATAAGACTTTAAACGGATGCTAAATCAAAAAGAGGCAAAAATTATAAAATAGTGGAACGTATTAAATAAAGGCCAAGTTTATAAAATTGGGATAAATAACTTCAAAAATAGTAAAGAATAATTAAATTATCTAGGAGTGATATATATAAATAGTCGCAAAGAAAAAAATTAAGGGCTTTCAATATTTTTCAGTACTAAATGTGTAATTAAAAGAAGGTATAATTCAACTTAATTATAGTTTGAAAGATATAACAAATGATAATCAGTAGAACAAAGATAGTAAATGCAGTATTGTAAATGCATGTGTAGAAATGATTTTCGAAGTATAAAAGAAATGGAACATACTATGAAAATCATTTGCCAATTTTTAACAAAACACACATACAAATAAGAAAAATAATTATTCAAATTATATTCTATTAGTACAATCAGGAAATAAAATTTATGAGCAATGTTTAATTAAAATTAATGGAAATGTTTTCCTAGACAACTTAACTTCAGTGGTTATAATTTTGCAACTGCCATACGCCATTTCACTTAATCGTTCTTCTATTGGGTTTAATCTAAATAGGAAATTGATGATTAAATAATATTTTAATGAAAAATATTTAATAATTACTCCGAAATAAATCAAATATTGTCCAAATAAATGTTTTTTAATAATTTTTCTCATAGTTATTTTGAAGAAAAGAATTCTTAAATTGAAAGTAAATGCTGTTGATTATATTGTGTAAATGGCTTCTATTATGTACTCTCATCTTTAGTATTTTCACATAATATTTCAGTTTTATATATTTCCCTATATAAAATATTTAAAAAATTAGTAGAAATATTCTCCATTCCATCTCGTAAATTCTTCAATTTCTGTATCTTTTCAAATTTTATCAGTAGCCTCTTTTTTTATATTTCCAGTATAAATGGAAACAAAATAAAACCATCTGTCCCAAAGTCATGAGTTTAGAATACAAATATTAAACAATGCATCAAATTCTTTTACACAAGAAAATCTTTTTGAAATTCAACAAAATGTTTGTGCAAAAGAAAGATAAAACAGAAAAGAAGCGATTCACTTCCTGTATGCCTCACGTAGTGTAAATAGTTATAACATTAAACGAAAGCACTTAGAAACATCTGCAAGGTGCTTCCCAGGAATAAACAAAATTTAAAATGTATCATTTTTAAATTTTAATAAATATACGCTGAGAATAAATCATCTAGGTTTCGACTTTATATTTTTGTTCACATTTATTCAAATTTATGGATATAACCTAACTCATTTTAGTGTTTGTGGTGATACATTCTGCTTTCTCTGAAAATAAATATTCCAAAAAGTATAATTTAGAATTTTTACATTACAGCGTGATGACAGATTCCTTTTCAAGAAGCTTAATTCTGAATTTATAAATGATCTCCAGAAATTTCCTCATCAGAGATTCATGTTTCAAACTCAGTGGTTTCAAAGATTTTAGATTTATTTTGGCTACGAGATGGTATTATTCTTTGACATTTTCATACATAGATGGAAATGAGCTAACGGTAGTATCAAAAATTTCTTCTTGGCAAATTTATTCAGCCTCTTCTGGAGTTTTTGAATAAACGCCCACGTTTTCCTTTATTTATTCCCATAGTACAGTTCAGCATGAGTAATTAGCTTTGAAATAATTTTTAACTAAAATTTTCCTAACACATTTCGAAAGAGAAAAGCAAAATTACTACCAGCCAAATCTACGTGGTGCAATAATAAATATATCCATATTACGAACATTTAAAAAGATTGAAAAGAACAGCTAATAAAATTTAAAAATTGTTGCAGAAATAGTATTTATTTATCGAGTAATGTGTTTAAAGAACATATTTTATTTGTAACTAGGAAATAAATTCCTGGCCTCCATACGTCAGTTTATGAATAAGTTTATTTCATTTTCATATCTATGAAAGCCAAGAAAAATGAGTATTTAAACATACATGTAAATATTCTATGTATGAAAGTCACTATTCCAAACTTCTAAAAGTACCAGGATGAAATATGGAATTCGAAAATGTTTGAAGATAAGGGAGTAAATCGCAGTCTTTCAGATCTTTTTAAGTTGACAAATTGGTGCCCGAGTTTTGGAGAGATTTATAATGTATTGTTAGGAAAATAAGACCCACATTAAGGGGATTTCGGAATCAAAATTTTATAATTATTTTATTTACATACATTCTGTAAGAATTTTTCAACCAAATTTCTTTATAGTATTAAGATTCTAGTACACAAAAAATACTTTAATAATTTTAAATTCAGAACCCTGAATGTCTTCGAATTATTTGCCGAACCAATTGCTTAAAATAGGCTACCCGGGAAGCCTTCCGTTCATCGGATAATCATAGGCCATAAATCCCATATTCCAAACTTGAGGTCGGATGATGGCCTAATGGCAAGAACCCTAGTCCTAGGACTCAGGATCTGAGGATTTCGTAACAGACATGGATGTTTGTAATGTCCCCCATTGGCTAAAATAAAAGTTGTAGGCTCCGGTCAATTTTGCCTCCAGATGAAAAGATGACCATAGAGCTCCCAACAAACCACCCCGAATTGTGAATCACAAACCTCAAGGGCTTCGCCGTCATTATTATACAAAGTGGTTGTGAAGAAAGCCTTGCAAAATTTTGGAATTTCAAGTTTTTGCCGCAAAGGTATTACAAAAAATCAGATATTATTCCAATAATGTCCCAAACTGAAGATCTCTTTTCATCGGTATTTCAAATAGATATTTCATTCCATTCGTGTTATTCACAATTCATTAATCATAATTAATCATTATTCTTCCTAATTTTTAGAAATAGCATCCTCATGTACAAAAATAAATGCTTTTAATTACAAAATTTTTTCCTTGTTTTGCCACTTTTTTAAAAGATTCAAAATTTTCTTTCTATTTTTCATCGATTTTCGTAACGTTTCTGAATTATTTCCATTTTTATGAGAATAAAATAGTTTTGCAGAAAACAAAAAAAAAATTCTCTTACAGTTGACAAATCGCAACATTAAAAATTTAAATGATCCTGCCGTCTACCATGTACGTTTAATGATGGAAATATGCTTAAAAAAATATATGACTAAAAATATCTCCAACTCGGTACACTATTGTCCCAAACTAATGAAAAATTTTTCTCCGTATCAAGTATGAAGTATTTTTACAGTCCGATGCTACCACCAGCTACTTTTTCTTAATTGAATGAAACAGACTAAAATATTTATAGTTTTTGTCTTTAAAATATATTTGCACATATGTATACGATTAGAGTAGCTCTCAGTACAAATTATAGCTTCCTTGATTTGTTACATGTAACAAATATCAAGTTATCCAAGAAAATTCAAGATTTATTAGAGGTAATAAACGCTGATTTCGAACTTGATAGTTCAGATTTAAGTAAATCTTGCGGTGTGGTGCAAAATACGACATTTTACCTTATAACACCATATCTTTCTCCATCCTGTCAAACTAAAAGTTCAAGGACCTATCATATTAACGTTTTTCTCAGATCTTTTATAACTGTAAGTATTTTAAATTGCCCTGTAAATGAGCCATGCTGATTTATCGGACTACTGTAAGATTACAGCTTTGAATATTAAGGAGGAGGAGGGTGAATGTTCAAGTGCCTTCACATAGTGATCCGCTTTAGAGGAAATATGCTTTAGAGAAAATATGCTTTACAAGCAATATTTCCTAGAAAGACCATTTATTGCTCTAAGCATTTAATATATGTGTGTTATGACTGCGAAACAAACAGTAACACACAAACTAGCCATAATAACGATTCATCAAAACTAGGACTTCAGACCTCAACAATTGTAGATTCCTGTTTTTCAGACTTAAAATATCAGGCACTCTGGAGAGAATTTAAAAAATGAAAAGAAATTATTAATCCCATTAAAGTTATGCAGTTATATAATATAAATGGTTTATCCATTCGCTCTCAAATTAACTTCTGAAGGCAGGAATTTAATTACCTAAAATCTTCAAACTTCGTGTTAAGCTATTTAACCTTTTTCAACGATATTTTCTAATGAAAAAGTAGCAAATGCATAATTTTCATTTCTTGTTTCAGTATGTGACATTAGACGTTTAAATGTAACGAGTTTAATTTCCTAAGTTTAGACATCTTAGATGGTAACAGGATACTAAGCCATTCATGAAGTATTACTATTATATTTAAATCATTGTTTTCATAAAATAAATATTACAGTTTTAGAATATTTTTCGAAA
This sequence comes from Dolomedes plantarius, assembly GCA_907164885.2. NCBI lineage: Eukaryota > Metazoa > Arthropoda > Arachnida > Araneae > Dolomedidae > Dolomedes > Dolomedes plantarius. The sequence goes on along the minus strand of OU015493.1, from coordinate 53,932,780 downwards.
AGTACTTTTGTCTCAGCTTGTACAATTCGTCAAATAAGTAGCTTATTGTATTAAAAGATCTATTTTCTTATGAAAAAGGAGAACTGAAATATAAGTAATTTGGAATGTATCGTGTATGGTGTATGTATATTCATGACGTCAACTAAGACTTTACGTTAATTAACCAAAGAATTAGTTCTTTTCTTACAACCAGACTAAGTAAAGGAACAAAGTTTTACATGCTTATCAAATCCCAGATTAAATAATCTACATACAAAACCCATTTAAATGCAGCACAAAACAAATTTAGTAAATTTAAAAAGCATTTAAACTAAATTAAAGAAAATCTGCTGGAAAGATATCTCAGCATGCATTTTAATTACTTTATCTCTGCCCTGAAACAGTGATTTGAATTCTTAAATAGCAATCTGCTCCTGAAAAATGTTAAGTGCAATTAATTTCAAGCAAAAGAATTCCCAGTGTTAATTTAAATGTCTTCAACACCTCAAATTTTCTGTTTACAGAGCCTTCACGAACTCACTTCTGAACATAAATTAACTATTTCTTTAAATTACCATCTTAAATTGAGACAGTCGGAATGCTGTTGCTACACAAGCAAGAGCTTAAAAAGAAATATAAAAGGTTCTATTTCGCATTTAAAACGGCAAATATAAAAACACAAACGAGAAAACTACTAGCTAAAGTGTTTTCCAGCCATTGCAGAATTAATTTTTTTAAACTTAAAATAAACATTTAATCGGTAGATTTGTGTAAACGTGTTTTCTGCAGTTCTTTTAAACAAAGATCTTCTCAGTCTATTTATATTCAATAATCTGCCTGAAAATGTGAACTGAAATAGTTTTTCAAAAACCATTCAAAAGTAGTTTGAGGGATGTGCTTTAAAAACTGTCCAGAAAAATGCAAAAATGATGCTATGGTAGCTGTGTACTGTGGTGACACTTTTTACATCTGTACATATAGCAATACAGTTCTCCCACGAAATTAAGAAATTTTGCACTTTTTCAAGAATATTACTTAGTCTTAAGGGAGAAAAAGTATTTTTTTAATTCAATAATCCTGTGCCCGTTTGCCCCTTTCCACGCTGATTTTTCATAGGTATATTATTAAGTAGGAGTCCACTACATACCAAAATTATATTCTCTATGGAGACAGCAAAGGCAATTTCCCTTCTCAGCCTAGGCTCAACTAAAATATGCAGACACACACAACGTTAGCTATTTAGGCAAAGCACTATACATTTGGGGTGGCAGGAGAAGAAACTAAAAGATCTGCTGGAAAGAATTCTCAACATGTATTTGAATTTCTTTATCGCAGCACTGAAACAGTGATTTGAATTCCTTAATAGCAATCGGCTCTTAAAAAACTTTAAGGGCAATTAATTTCAAGTAAAACAATCCCCAGTCAATTTAAATGCCTTCAACACCTCAAGTTTTCCGTTTACAAAGCTTTCATGAGGAATATTTTTCTGTGCTTCACGTTCGATGCTTGATCACGCGTAGTGTAGCCTTTCCTCTATTTTTTTAGCAGAATCGTCTATTTCTTCCTAAATCCAGACATTTACACTAATCTTAATTTGGAGGTGAAACTATACTTAAGTAATAATTTTTCAGCCCGGGATGTTCTAAAGAACGTTCTATTTTCAATACCTTCATTGATAACTCAGAACATGCAATGATTTTCGTTTCCATGCCATTTGGATTTGTGGTAGTTCATGATCTCGCTTACTAATAGACCAGTGATAAAACAACTTGACCAGGGGTTCCCAGGTACTACGATCTCTGAAGTTTAATGATCACAAGTTCAATGTTTGCCAAGCGGTTGTTTCAATGGCGCTTTTCCGTAGGAGAAATGTTGGCGGGCCAATAGGAAAATTGACAATAACAATAATCATTAAGGAGAAAATTCATCGTTTAAACAATTTAATGGTAAAATAAACATGTACGGTCAATGCCCTACGTCTTCGGAGCAAAAGGCCAACATCTTGTACAGTGCTCACAAGAAAAAAAGTGGAGGAGAATATAATGAAATGCTATTCAGTAGTTAAAATTTCCTGAGACGATGAGATGATTTAATGGTTAGGCCGCTGGTTTTGATGTCAGGAAGTCTTGTGTTCCATTCTTACTCCTACCAGGTGGTTATTACAAAGTTTTTGTTATTTCTTTTGTTTTTTGTCTAATGCGGAGGCAATTTGTCGTGATACATTCGCAGTTCACATTTTGCTATTCACCGCGATTTACTGGCTACTTTATTATGGGATCACCCTATAGATGAGCCAGCATTGTTTCCTATGAGGTGGACGGCCCGGAAAACACCAAGCCTTATTCGGAATTTCAAACCAAGCCCACCTCATAACGCAAACCACTACACTATGTAGGTGGTATTTCTTAAAATGTTATCGCGAGAAATTTGACGTATTTATGTAACATATTTTTGAAAAAAATTATAATATAACACATTCGCACGGTTCCCATTTCGGAAAGGCTTAGAAACGAGCAAGTATTTTCATTCTGAAATTTACTTTGTTGTGAGTTTTAATATCAAGAAATACTATGCTTTCATTTAGAGACAAACCGTATAAGTACACATTATCTCGTGCGGACCTGCGTGTGGGAAAGAAAAAAAGAGAGAGAGAGATCCCGCCCTTTGTTTAAATTCGTTGAATTTACCCATGGTCCCTCCCTTTTCTCAGTTGCTATTCGAAATACATATTCTTTCCTTTTCACTTGAGCCAAAATAAATCTTGTCCAATTCGTTTAGGATAGCACTGCAGTTTCTATTTCCTTTTACTCCTTTTCAATCTCTGGAACTGAATTTTATGAACGTTGCATACATGCAGATATGATAGCCCTAACTCTTACATATAGACTGAATAACAGACTACTACGAGATCAAAAGAAATGCGTAATTTCACAGGGGGTTCTGTGAATATTTTCAAATTTAATAAGCCTTGTCTAAGATTTATTGGTCTTCATTTCAAGGTTATATATATATATATATATAATGTAGTGCGATAAAGCAGATCTCTAAATATAATGGTAATTGCATTTCTAAGTCTGCAAAGTTTAAATTGTTTCTCTGATTAATTTTTTTCCGTGTGGCAGGAATGTGCTCGTAACCAAAACGCAACATTAAAAGACAAAGAATTTACTGATGTGAAACAATGTATGTGGCTCTTAATGACTGAGGTTCAATATTAATAGAGCATATACAGCTCTAGTGTTTATAATAGAGCTTCAACACACAAAACTCTGTTGATATATAGGTTAGCCTTTGCATTCGCTTTATTTTATTTGAATGATCCCTTTTTATTTCACTGAAAAGGTAAAGTAGCATTTCTATCCTTTAATTGTAATAACAGGTCCTATGTACCAAATCGGGGAATACAACGTGCTATTTGCAAATGCGATACTTTAGAGGAAAGAAATAGAGATTTCATAAATTTGTTTACGCACACACACACACATATATATATATACACTCATGGTCAAAAAAATTAGCGCACCAAGAAGGAGTCGTCAAAATGAAACGAAATTTTACATACGTAATGACTACTTTGATATAAGTAAATGATAAGAAAATCAAAGAAAAAGGATAATTTATTTCAGAGAAAAAGGCAAAAGAACGGAGGAGTTAATACTCCGTTGGACCCCCTCTAGCGCGAATGCACGATGCGATACGATCGGTCATTGAGTCATACAAGTTCTGTATGATGTCTTGAGACATTTCGCTCCATATTTTCTGTAACCTTGCCTCTAATTCGTTCAAACTCGTGGGATGCCCAACTCGTCGTCCCAAATGATCCCAGATATGCTCGATTGGAGACAAATCTGGGGATCGGGCAGGCCAAGGAAGGGTAGTAACAGTGCGGAGACAGTCCTGTGACACCCTTGCCGTATGAGGCCGAGCATTATAATGTTGAAAAATGGCTCCTGGGAGCCGTTGCATGAGTGGCAACACATGTCGTTGCAGGATTTCATGAACATACCGCTGGGCTGTCATGGTGCCACGGAACAATACTAGGGGTGACCGTGTATTGTAGGCAATGGCACCCCATACCATCACACCAGCTGTGGGAGCGATGTGTCGCTGTACAGCAAAGGCAGGATTGAAGTGTTCACCACGGGCTCTCCACACACGAACACGATTGTCATCACTGCCGAGATTGAATCTGGATTCGTCGCTAAAGACGACCTGGTTCCATTCCGCTGCAGTCCAGTTTCCTCGTGCGCGGCAAAACTCCAAACGGAGGCGTCGATGGGTGGGCGTCAAGGGCAGCACACGTAATGGGCGCCGCGATACCAACTGTCCTTCAGCCAGGCGCCTTCGTATGGTTCGAGAAGACACAGAGGCCCCTAGTGAAGGTGCTACCTGTGCCTGGATGGCGGCCGATGAAGCAGTTGGCTGTACGCGTGCATTTCTTACGATGTGGCGGTTTTCTCGACGACTGGTCTGTCGAGGGCGTCCTGAGCCTGGTCTTCGTGTACATGACATCTCTCGGGTCCACTGGTCCCAACACCTCCTCACAACACAATCAGAGCGGCCTAATTGACGAGCTACTCGCCTAGCTGACCACCCAGCTTCCATCATCCCGACGATTCTCCCCCTCTCAAACTGCGACAACTGCTTATATTGTCTTCGAACACGGCGTAATGGCATGTCTATCTCAGCTCTTCCTTTGTAAATGATTCAGCACACTCAAACAAGCTTTGGTTACCTGTTTTATACTCCACAGAGTACGATGTTCAACGCTCTCTACCGGCTATACGTAATGCGCAATCACGCTGCATTTCTAATCATTTGCATATCTCCGCGACATGTACCTTCATTGCAAGTTTCGTTACGATCCCGCAATTATTTCTTGGTGCGCTAATTTTTTTGTCCATGAGTGTATATATATATATATATATATATATATATATATATATACAGAGGCTGTTCACACATTTTTTAGACGATGTATATTGTATTCACAAAACTAAATTACATAAAATTCTTGTGTTTTAAATGTTCTATTTGACATCCCTTATTCTGAACTATCTTTCGACACCGCAATTTCCAGGATAATAATGCATTTTGAAGTGTCAGAAGAGGTATTCTATCCCATTCCTCCTGGACAGCTTTCCAGAGTCCTGTAAGGGTTTTGGGACGACGTTTGGATAATGCAGATTTTAAAAGTCCGAAAGCACAAAAATCCATAGGTGATACATCGTTAGATTTAGTAGGGATATCAGTGAAGGGTATGGCCTTGATACCAGTTTTTTGTTCCATTTCTTTTAGGAAATTTACAGTGGATTTTGATGTGTGATTGCTAGTTTTGTCCTGATGGAGTCTCACAGATTGATGGCACTGTGGGTAAAGCGATGGTATTTCATTCAGAGAAATTGGCGATAAAATATGTTCCTGATAGTATTTGGAGTTAATCTTGACATTTTTTTCCACTCTCTTTATTTTTAACTTGCCATTATAAGAAAAACCAGCAACAATCATGAATCCCATAGAAAAACTTTCTTTCGATTCTTTGAACCATGTACTTAAATTTTTTTCTCCCCTTTTATGATAATAAATGGCACATTTTTTTGTTGCAATCATTTAAATACACCCATGATTCATCTATTGTGACAATTGTTTTCCATTTTTCTTTGGATAAGTGTTTCTCATATAGAATTCTGCAGCGTGTCCTGCGTTCAGCGATATGATTTGGAAGAAGACGATGCACATTGCGTTTTTTCGCTTTCTTAAGATTTAAATCAACGTTTATCATTTTGTTTACAGTGGACACCGAGCATTTTAATGATTTTGCAACTGTCCTTTGACTAAGGGGATTTTCTTTTAACATTAAACAACGTACCTTTGCAATAGTCGAAGATGTCCGTTTTTTCCTTGGATACTTGTTTGGAATTTTTGTCCCACTTGAGGCTCCAATTTGACGTTTTTTCTTTTCTTGTTGACGATATTACCTATCGACGCTTTAGATATCACAAAACCATGACTCTCACATCGTTTTTTGATAATGGAGTATGCGTACTTCTTTTCGGAAAGAGCATAAATGTAGCCTTCGAACCACTGCTTTGTTAAAAACGCCATTTTGAATAAAAACAATAATTTCAAGCCGCGGACGATAATTTTGACTTTTAAAAACATAGTACAATTGCAATTATTTCTTTTGCAACAAACGATTTTTTATTACCGCTTACCAAAATCGTCTAAAAAATGTGCGAACAGCCTCTGTATATATATATATATCTATATATATGTATGTATGTGTGTGTGTGTATGTATTACTGCTGGCCATTAAAATTTCAAAACCAGGAAGGTGAGATGATACAAACTTCAAATTCGCATGAAAGGAAGAAGATGCAAATGATTAGCATTTAGGTGCAATCGAACAACGCAGGAAGGAGAAACGGTTTCCCAAACTCTGTATAAAAAGACGCGACTCTGTATAAAGTTACGCAGCGGGTTTTTCATTCGGAAATCGCATTTGAATGTCAGTTGTTTGTGAGAAGATCGTGTTATGCCTCGTATAAGAAGGAGAAACAGCTAGCAGCACGTGTCGGAAATCGATAGCTGCAAGATCATGGTATATCGAGAGTGCTGTTTATCGCTCCACGATATTGCTACTCTCAGTGGTCGGGATCCAACAACTGCCATGCGAATATGGAATTGATGGGTTCAGGAGGGTCATACGGAATGCCATTCAGGATCTCAGTGACCTACTAACGCCCGAGAGAACAGACATGTTGTCTGGTCGGCTTTGCAGGATCGTACAGCCATATCACGGACCTTGAGTCAGGAAATGGGCTTGTTTGCAGCACAAAAAGTGTCCGCACGAACATTGCGATGACTTCTGAAACAGCACGGACTGTCTGCACGGCGACCATTATTGCGGCTTCCCTTGACAATGCGGCATAGAGAAGCGCGGTGACAGTGGTGCGCCCAGCAACGAAACTGGATATAGGAGTGGCACCACGTCGTCTTTTCAGACGAGTCCCGATTCTGCATGCAGCCTCATGATGGACGTATCCGTGTCTGGAGGCACCGAGGAGAACGCACGCGGCCTGCTTGCATTCGATATCGTCATACGGGCACTGCACCTGGTGTGGGCAGCCATTGGGAACACGACACGAACACCTCTTGTTCGCATCTTTGGTAATCTGCACAACCAACGTTACATTTCTCAGATGTTCAGTCCGGTGGCTGTGCCCTAACTTCGAGGCCTCGGAGACGTCATCTTTCAAGAAGGTAACGCAAGACCGCATGTTACCCGTCGTGTCCTGACCTACCTCGACACAGTGGGTGTTCGAACTGTTGCCCTGGCCAGCACGTTCTCCAAATCTCTCACCCATTGAAAACATCTGGTCATGGGTTGCTGACAGACTGGGCTGCCACAGTTCTCCAGCCACTACGATTGATGAAGTGAGGCACAGACTTGAAGCAGCATAAAATGGTTTGCCCGTATCTGTCATCCAAGCCTAGTTCGACTCGATGCCTAACCGGGTCAGAGCAGTTTTAGCTGCCAGAGGCGGCAGCTGTGTGTGCTAATTTCGGACCTGTATACCGTCAAATTGCCTACAAATTTAATCATGCTTACTTCTTACTATGCTGTATACGGACAATAAGTAAAGTTTTGTTATTTGCTTTCTCTCCTGGTGTTGCAATTCTAATAGCCAACAGTGTGTGTATGTATAATTATATATGTGTGTGTGTGTGCGTATATATATATATATATATATATATATATATATATATATATATATATATATGAAATGTCCGGATGGACATCTCATGAAATAGTCTCTTACATCGTGGCCGGAAAATAATAAAGTCAGCTTCAGGAACAAACGAATTTATTATCGAGTAAAGCAACACATCTTATTCGCTTCAACTCAGTCCAGTGTCTCCTTAAGAGCGCCAAAATACCATTAGCTCAAAGAGGTTGCCAGAATTGGCGGAGGGAGATAGTGTGGGGAAAGGCGAGGCATTTACGCTAAAGAGAAGAAAGAGGGGTTACCAGGACAGAGATAAAATTCGGAATGGGCGATTATAGGTAGTTAGTAACATTATCACACACACACACACACACACACACACACACATATATATATATATATATATATATATATATATATATATATATATATATATATATATATATATATATATATTCTAAGGATTGTTCCCAAAGTTTTTATTATTATTATTCAGATTAACAACACATTTAATGGGAAGTATTTATGAACATAAAATATGGGTCTAGAGGCGAAAGATTTAATCGATATTAATTTTTCTTTTTCTTGTTGTTTGTTGACCTAGCATTGGCAATGTTATTTCTGTTTAGCTCAATGCAGGGTTATACTTTACTCCTAAATTAACGTAAGAAATTAAAAATTAATATAAATATAAACTAAATTATTATTATGCTTATCTTGTATTTTAATTAACTCACTGTTTTAATGCTTTAATCTGGGGTTATTGTTGGTATTCTTTTAATTAATTTGCAGTAACACTGGTAGACGCACGTGTATTGTTTCTTATAACTGAAGCTTTAATTAATTGTCAGGATAAATTAATGGCTGCGTTTCTTAGGGAAAACCTAACAACTATTACTTAGGGTTCCACTGTTGCGGAAATAGATTTAGATAGAACACATAAATATCACTTAACTAGAAAACCAGGCATTAAATGTACAACGCTTCCGACCTTAATCGAGTTGGCTGCGATTACATTGTTGTAAATTGTCTCAATCGGATCAAACCATTATTTATCTTAAAAGGTTTTGAGAAACCTCCCAGAGCATGTATCTTTACAATGTGAGTAAACAACATAATTAATGAAGCAAAAAAAAAAAAACAAATTACCGCATATGTTTTGGAAGATCAAAAGCGTAATTTTGTCACCAACAGTTTTTTTATAATAATTTGATCTTTCTATTCAAATAACTTACGCAAAACTTTCATTCGCAAAGAATAGGATCAAAATAAGTACCTGCCTTTAATGTCTAACTCAGGGAAAATATTTTCATGACAAGAACGCTAATGCATTTGAACATAATGACATCAGAAGAGCTATTAAAAGGGAATGTTCACATAAAAAAGGTTTCTGTAAATGGAACTTAATATTTATGATATCTATATAAAAAAGAATGTATTCGGAAAACAGTAGCATTAATTTTGAAACAAAAAAGAAAGTTCAGCAAATACAGTCAAAGTTTTCCTTTTTACCTCTAAGATATGAACTTCAGTTTCTTTAAATTAATTTCCTGTTTCAATGGAAATGTGTCTTTTTAAATGTGAATTCTATTATGAAATGTTTCTTTAATTTTATTTTAACGTAGGATTAAGTTCCTCCATAACGGTGCTTCGGAAAGCAAAATTTCAGACGCTAAAACCGTACGTCCATCTATTCTCGCGAGTTATAATTTTGGCAGCGTGCCAAACCCAGTTTGTATCGCTTGAACAAGCAGTAAACTGTTCAACAGAATAGTACCAAAATGCATTAAAATTTTGACATACATATACTTGTATATATATATATATATATATATATATATATATATATATATATATATATATATATATATACGTACATATATATAGATACATATATACATAACACATGCATACATATACACATACAAAAGAGGTGAGCAACGATAAGTAATCGTACGTTAATAACCCGCGGTACTTTCCTTGTAATTAATTTTCGCAATGATTAATTAATTCACATTTTGTCAAATTAATGCTTTAACATTATATTGAAGAAATATAAAAATTACTTGAATCCTTAAGTTTTTAAAGGAAACTTGAGCAATGAATTTTGAGTCTATTCAACTTTGAAATGTTTCATCTCTGAATTAAGTTACCTAACGTGTTTTGAACACTAGATAACCGGTAACGAATAGAAATATTCTTTTTCATCGCAATCCAAAATAATATTTCTATCCGTTACTGATTTATCAGGGAGATTTTACAAAAACATATGCAATATTGCAGCCTTATACTTTCAGAATAAGGCATTTGCTATTTATGTTATTAAGTTAATATTTCCTTTTTTACCGACCACTTTTCTAACTAAGTTCTCTTTTTTATCTTAAAAATTCTTCCTCCATTCATTATTCAACTGTAATCTCTATTGTTACAGCGCGAAGGATTTACACCAGCAGATTCAAATAAGGAATGGAGACGCAAGCTCTGTATAAGCCACTTATATAGCAGAACGTAGAAACTGATATTACTGTCAGGTATTCTTCGTGAAGCAACTGGGATCAAGACTGATGCATGACGCAGTTTCACTAGCTTTGTGGTTCTCATTGCCTTGTAAGGAGGGAAATTGTGTTTGGTGCCAATTTTGGAAATGTTAAAAAGGCCACCTTTATCGGAACTTTAAAAGCAACTGCCTAGAAGAAAACAAAAACCTTTCAGCCTAAACCCGCGGAAGTTAGAACGGCGAACCATGTCATCCTTTATTTTATAACTTTTAGTGTGGAACATCTTAAGTAATATCATGTCTGTTGTTGTTGTTTCCAATCCCCCTGATGTAGGAAAGCCTACAACAAGTCCAAGAGACCCCGCCGCAAAAGAGAAACACAGACAATATCCTGCTCAACCGACAGCTGTCTCAAAGAGACGCCCATACATTCTAAGAGGTGAGCAGAAGAAGCAGTAAGGGAGCAAGGACAAACAGAATATGATTTCTCCCCCTCCACGAATTTCATAATACGGATGTGTCCGCTTCTAAGTCGCGCCAAGACCGTCTGGAGAGATATAGAACTCCTGCATTGCAGAGAGAGGTCTGGGTCCTTTGCGGCATACCAGTGGTGAACAGGGGGAGTACGCCAAGTCAAATTTATTCTAATTTTGTGAAGGGAATGAATTTCCGAAGGCCAAAAGAGGGAAGAACCGGGGTCAGGGAAATCACATCAATTTCTAGCCAGCTCATCAGCGATCTCGCTTCCAGACACATCGACATGAGACGCTATCCATTGGAGACACACAAAACTCCTCTGACCAAGCCTTGCCAACGGTAATAATACCTTGACCGGTGCTATCCACGATCTCCGGCCAATTACTTAAATACTGTATGGAGTCTCCTCTGTCCTTTAGGATCCAAACGCTGTCCCTATCAGAACAGAGTGCATGATCGAAAGCACTAGTGATTGCGATACGTTCCGATCTAAAGACGGAACAATGGTCAGCGTTACTAACGCTGCTTCTAAAATCCCCCCCCCCCCTAGATCATGTCTCAACGCGATGACGTAAGGGTTCTCTAACCAGCGGGCAGGAAGAATGACATTGTGATTTGTGTTGACTAAGCTATTTGAAAGTAAAAAATTCTTGAGAGAATGTGTTGCAGAGACCTCGTCATCAGAGTGACCAGCAGGAAATAATACAGTGATTTCCTCTTGGCAGGGCATCTCCATTGTCTCTAATTTTGAGGGTTGAAAAAGGGTTTGTTAATTAAAATATTATAAATTATTTATTTATTAATTTCTGCTCTCCGATCAGCTTCTTAAGTTTACGAAGTGTACAGGAATATTCCTCCCTAACTTTCCAGAAAACCTGTTAACGGATCCCGAAGATAAGAAGATGCTTGATTAAGGCTGCAGTGTACGAAAACTATTGGATTCGCTCACCTCAATGTTAACCTAAGGAGAAAATTTTTCAGCCTCATTACAGCTACATCATTGCTGATAATCAAATAAAAACGGTATTTTCAGATAGCTGAACTTTTCTGCACCCTTGCAACAGGATTCATTTATAAATTTCGTCCACACTACGCCAGAATTTTTCCTGAACAATTTAAAATATTTTTTGCATTTTTTAAAAAAAACAAATGCCTCATGGTGCAAAATTTCTTTCTCTATTACGGAGTACAATTGTTTTTAAAAATCTTTATGTCCAAGTTGGCATCCTTTGACAAATTTTCTAAATACGTTAACATTGTGGTGAGCTAATTCAATAGTGTTAGTACACAGCAGCTTTAAATGCAAAAGGGATAGACAGACGTCTTCGTGAGCAGGTAATTACCTGAACAAGCAATAACTTTATATGTAATGTATCTTTCCATTTTCCTTCTAATCACTGCAACAGACTAAATTCAGATCATTGCTGCTCAATTAGTCATCTTATCTATATACACCTGCTGGCCACTGTAAATGCAACACCCTGAAGGAAACATGCAAATAACATGAAATTTACAACATGCATTAGCGGAGATTGAGATATGCAAATGATTAGAATTTCAGCTCAGACGCACATCACGCGCGCTGTGAGCCACTTCAAAGCGCTATTTAAAGGGCTTGGAGATTTCGACGATTTCAAGTTCGGCACTTGTGTTTTTCTTGTGGTTTTTTCAAAAAAAACGATCAATTATGCCTCGTCGAAAACAGCGATCATCTTTTGATCAAGTATCCGAGTTCGACAGAGGAAGGATAGTGGCCTACCGAGATTGTGGATTATCTTTCAGGGAATCGGTAGTCGTGTTGGACGAAACCAAACAACTGTAAATGCGGATATGTGATCGTTGGATGCAGGAGGGTACGACGGACCGGCGGTTCGATCGCATCCACCTCAGCACACCACTTCACGTGATGCAGGCAAATTGTGCGCATGGCAGGACGGATCGCTCATTCACTATCACGAACCATAGCACAGCACATGCCAGTCTGTAACGCATCATCCCAGTGTCTGCGCGTACCATTCGACGCCGTTTACAGCCAGAGTGGTTTGTTCCGCACGACGTCCATTGCTTTGTCTACCTGACGCAGAAACCACAGACGTCTCCGCCGCCAATGGTGCGATGACAGAAGGATGTGGACGGCAGAATGGAATGAAATTGTCTTTACTGAGGAGTCACGCTTCTGTCTGCAACACCACGATGGTCGCATTCGAGTCTGGAGACACCGTGAAGAGAAGAGCTGAACAGCTGAGTTATGCACCGCCACACTGGTCCTGCACCGGGTATTATGTTATGGGGAGGTATTGGATATACTCTCGCAACCTTCTAGTACGCATTGCCGGTACTTTAAACAGCCAGCGCTACATCTCCGAGGTGTGGAAGCCAGTTGTCCTTCCTCCTTCAGGGCTTGCCCACAGCCATATTTCAACAGGATACATGCCGCGACCACACGTGACACGCATTGTCCAACGGTTTCTTCGTCAATCGCCAGATTGAATTGCTTCCCTGGCCGCCTCGCTCATCCGGATCTTTCGCCGATAGAAAACATGTGGCCATGGTTGGTTCTACGATTGACCCAGATTCCATCCCCAGCTGCCACAGCAGATCAACTTTGGCAACGTGCGGAAGCTGCTGGGTCTGCTATACCCCAAGAACTCATCCAAAGTCTCTTTGAATCAATGGCGAGGCGTGTGGCAGCCGGTGATCTCCAAACAATGGCAGCTACTTTGTTCTACTGATTTTGGCAGGAACCACACTTCACAGAAGTCTATAAATTAATCATTTGATACTTGGTCAACATGTATCTACAAAATAAATTTTGTTGTGATATATCTGTCCTTCTTGGTGTTGCAATTTGGGTGGCCAGCAGTGTATATAAACAGTTCCGTAGCTGACTGACTGATTGACTGACTGATATACAACGCATAGAACAAACCGCTGGACCTAAAGAGCTGAAATTGTGCATAGCGATTCTTTATAGTGTAGGGTTGAACTAAGAAAGATTTTTGAAAAAATTCTTCTTATGTTTTTTTAAATTAAAATTTAAGCTGTTTTTGTAACTTTAAGTTTGCATTTAAATAATACATTGAGGGTTATAAATTATATCACGGGAAAGATCATAAAAAATTCTTTAAATGAAACCTTTTTCTATTCTTACCTCCATTTTCTAAAGATTAATTTTTAGAATGTAATTTATTAAATACTAGATCACGTGGTTTTCTTTTCTTTTTGAGTCTTTAAATTAATTTATCGTCACGTGTCTAACAGCGAAATAAATTGACAAAAAATATTTTTTTCTTTCAAATACCAGACGATGGCCATTATCCAAAAAAATATTGAAATACAGTAAAGAAATGTTCCTCAACTGTACTATATTAACTGTACTATATTGTATAGTATGTACTATTAGATTTAATTGAATATATTCTTCTACATATTTTGTCTATAAAAATATCCCTTACGATATTTTTGTAAATATATCTTATATTATTTTTTTTTGCACTGAATTGATTCATTGACCTTGTATTTAATTTGAATTTACTCAGTAGCGAAGTACGGGTTTCAGCTAGTATAACATATACAGTCTCATTCTCTAATCTTATTATTGAAGAAGAGCAACACGGAGGGTCAAATTATCAGGGTTTTATAAAATGTAAAGAAAATCATCTTCACTAATAAACTAATTTGGGTTTAAAGCAATTCTACAAGCTTTAATCGTCTTCCTTTCTATTTTTTCGACCTCTACTTCTCACAAGTAGCCAGCCACTTCAACACATAAACTGGAGAATGAGTAATAATAAAGCCGCGAAAAAAAATACTCTAAATTTGAAATAATGTCGTCGCCCTTAAAAAAATATTTCCGATAAGAGACATTCCACAAATGTTCCAACAGCCCATATCTCGCTTCTACCGCTCTAACCGCGTTTCTAATATCTCCTCCTTGTTAAGATCAATCGAATGCTGTCTGGGATCACGCCGAGGAAAACTTCTCGAAATGAAAATAGTTCGGGCGAGAAATTTGTCCTTAGCTTTTAATTTCTGCTTAATGTTTAGGAGGAAAAAACTGGTATTCAGAAAGGTGCTTTAGAATATGTAGCAGCCGTGAAATTTATAGACACTCCATTAGTTCCGCATCCGTTGAAAAAAAAAATTCGCATTCATAGAATACAATACGGGTTTCATATAAAGTTTTTTTTTTCATTTGGGAAAGTAAAATCAAATAGGATGTTTCGAATAAATCCTCGTTTCATTTTTCAATGAAAATGAAACAAGGAGACTTTCTTATACAAAGTAATTTTATGCACAAGTAATTTTCCGTCTGAAAAAAAGTTGTACAATTTATGTTTTAAGACTTTTTAAAGGATGATATTTTTAAAGTAAGATTTGAAAATACTTAATTCACAAGTGCCATACAGGAATGTACCTACAAACCATTTAAAAGTGAGTAGAAAACTTCTAATTGACTAAGGAGCAACTGCTAAATATTTTTTATGTTTTCGGTCACAAAAGTTATTGTAGAAATATTTTCGACAAAATTTCTTCACTGATGATTCGATGATTAATGTATGGATTTTTTAAAAACTCTTTTCAATCTTACACCAGATCTCAGTTTCTTCAATATAAGTCTCTGTCTGATAGTCCAAAATGGTTTCGAGGTATGAAAATTGTTCAGATCAGGCTCTGTAGCATCATTAGCTGCAACGTCATCAGGGTCAGGGCAACTATCGAGATGGGATCTGCTATATCACACAAAGGGCAAGTTGAATAATCTGGCGGCCTATACAGTTCAGATGTTTTTAAAGATCGCCTGGACCAATAAGGACATGAAAGTAGGTGATACCAATTGCTCTTGGTAGGGTCTGTGGTAAGTGAGAGGTTAATGAGGTGCTCGAAACAATGTTATGTTAGTTATACTCAAGATTTTGATGGTCACTAGATGGCAACAAATTTTCTCTTTTCTTTTGTTCACTACTAAATATAATTTCGCACCCAATTCTAACAATAAAATTTCAGACTTTTTAGAGTAATGGTTCTATTTAAAATGAATGAGGTCATTTATTTTAAAGTAGCCCAAACCCTAAATTAAACAGGATTTTTGGAATAAATGATACACACAAGCATACATTCATAAGATGGCTTAAGTTAATAATCGGCTTAATTCATTTGATGGCTTAAAGTCAATAAAAAGGGAAAAATAAAGAATTTCTTCTTAGAATGTATAGGTAGCTCATACTCGCTATGAAAGAATGGACCGTAAGTCAATTAATAGCGTTAAAACATTCAAGTTTCAATACCGTAATTGGTATCCTTATCCTTTTTTTTTAATCATTTCTAAACCAAATCCAGTTTTCTTAAAGGTTGATAATTCTGAAGTCTATTATTTTCAGATTAATAAAAAATCACTTTTAAAATTTATAAAAAATCTAAATTATTATACTTGGTGGTAGAAAATTAAACTATATTACCAGCATTAACAATAAAGTGTTTATCACAAACAATTATCATAAGTATAAAAAGAACCTTACGTTTATGCAAAAAGGTGAAAGTTATAAGAAATGTGTACATCATCTTAATCACAACGAATTGTTGCAGTTTTCAAATGAAGCTAAAAATAGGAAAATATCTATCTTAATGATGAAAGGCTCTTACAAAGGTGAAAAAAGGTTATCAATGCATCTGAATAAATAGTTCTTGTACGAAAAAAGCTAATGAAACATTTCTGCCCTCATTATCGAGAGCAGTTAGGGCCAATAACTTGCGTTACAAGTTTTGTAGAGAAGGCTATTTACTAAAGCACATTTTAGAGCGATTATTTGCTCTTTACCTTCACAACCGTTGTATTATAGAATATCAATTTTTCATGAAATATTCGTAGTTAGAGCAAATATAAAATGTCTTCTCCACCGTGAGAGTCTTGGGTCACTCAAGACTATTTGAAGTTTTTTTTCATCTACTTTTTACAAACAATAATTGTCCGACAGTTTCATATAACTTACAAAATTAAAGATATATATCTTTTCCATAATCAAATACGTATGAGGACGAACTTTTCCGACATATTTTGTGATGTAGAGGAAATATGATATTAAACCTGCTATCTATGAAAATAGTCAGTATAATGTCTTAGGCTAAATAATTAGATTATCATATATATGTGTGTGTTGTTGTGTGTGTGTGTGTGTGCATGCATTCGTGCGGTAGGCGTAACGTAGGGTAACGTGATTATAATGTCATGCGTACGAGTACAATGCCTAAAAAAGGGTTCCTATAATCAATTATTTTGTTTTCTTTTTTAATCCAAATGTATTATAGAATCACTTGCGCATTTAAGACTGACAGATACTTGAATAAATCCGTCAAATTCATATTTTTTGATAGAAAATTTCCGTGGGAAACTATTTTACCTGTACAAGTTTTAAAGAAATCTATACTTTTAGTCTAACCAAATGACATTATGCTACCAAGGATCCATTCGACTAGACATTCAACATTAACCAAACTAGACTACTATCATACATTAAATCATTCACTCATTATACGTTATGAAGATTTCGAGCGAAACTTGGGGAAATATTTCAAAAGTATGAAGGAATATTTTGGAATAATTAAATATTTCATTCCTTTTTTATAATTAATTATTCAAGGATTAGCCCTGATTAATATGTTTTCTGCTGAGGGAAATGGTTCTGCCCTCAAAGAAAGATGTTTTTGCTGAGTCCATTTTGGATGCAACTGGCATCTTTGAAAAAAGTCGAACATTTTCGTTTTCTTTTCCTTGTTTCAGAGTCACGTAGAGCTCCAGTAATGGGTCGCCGACATTTAAAAAAAAATAAAATAATTTTGCTGGACACCTCTTTTAGCCGATAGATTGCTACAAAAATTTTAGATAAATTCGTTGTTTCTCATATGAAGTTAATGCTAAGCGTCATGCATTATTAAAAATATATCTTGCATTATTAATTACATGCTCGACTTTCACGAATTTTATTTTATTCGTTAACTATTCTTTTTATGGGAACCTTTTTTGCGGTGCTAAAGAGGCACAATTTTGAATTTTAGTATTGGCTAGATTAAAAATAGCCTGAACTTAAAGCCACTCTGTTTGTGCGTACAACGATAAAATGGATAATCAAATAATATCAAAATATCAAATAAAACCAAAGTCATAAAATACTCCCAGTTTTAGTTCACAGCCCTTACACAGTCTAATATTAACTCTGAAATATCTCACCCCACGCCCAACCTTCCGATATTTATTGTCTTGCAGGTGCTTCTAATCCGTTTACAATCTTCTTATACCATAAAACCGACTGGTCGGGAAAGCCACTGAATCTTTCCTGCCGAGACTGTTTCCTGAAGCATGAAGGCTGAGTCACTGCTGAAAGCAAACATTTAACTCTCTGCATTTGTGACTTCATAATGCCTCCTACTAGAACGAGTAGCCCATAGTTTGACTACGTCGTAATTCTAAAAACGCCGCAGTATTCCTAATACCAGAACTGACGTACTACGTCTATTTTGTGCCCAGCTTTACTTGTAGAGTTTGGGAGTATGACATATGGCTCTAAACTCTTGTACATTTTGTGTTTCCTAAATATTAAAATATGAAATATCATGAAACTTTTTTTAAGTTTATCGAATGTTCATAGGTTTATTTATATCGTGTGTCACGTCTTGTTAACTGATTACTTGCTATTGTTTTTTTAAATATCAAAACAGGTAAAGGAAATTATCTCTTGGAGGATACCCGCAGACAATTTAGATAAGCATGTTTTCTTTCCTTCTGGATATAATATATACATATAATAATATATATATATATATATATATATATATATATATATATATATATATATTATATACAGTGGTGAATTGACTTACGAGTTTAATTCGTTCCGTGACGGATCTCGTAACTCGAATTACTCGTATCCGTCCGTCCTCCCCCCCCCCCTCCCAAAAAAAAAAAAAAAACCCCCATTTATTGTTACACGTTTTTAAATAAGAAAATTGTATTTATAAATAATGAATATTGTATAAAAACACAATAAGATAGACTGTATTGAAATAAACTGGTTTTATTAAGTATAATGTACAACATTTACCATGGAGATCAGATGACTTGAAGAGGCAGACAGAGATTGAGCAGAAAGGCTGAACTGATTAATTGAGTCTTATTCGCTGATTTTTGCCCTTTTCGCCACGCTTTCCTCACTTTCATATGCAGGGGTTTAAGATAAAAACTTGTCCAATGAGGTCTGTTTCATAACCCCTTTCAGAATGTTTTTGAAATAAGAGATTTGAACCGTTCGGTTTCAGAGGGCGACTGAAGTGTGGGCAGAGCAAGCTGCCCCGAGGGATAATTGTTGAAAGTTAATTTCCCGGTTTAAGACTGGAAAGTAGTCTTAGAATAATACGTATTTAATTGTAAAATAATTGTACATAAAGGTTGTAAATATTATATGTTTCTCGTGGGCTCATTTGACGAGAACGTTGCATGCGTTCGCTATGCAAACTAGCCATGGGGTATCTGAATCTGGCACGTAACCAGAATTTAAGCTCGCAACTCAAAGCAAAAAAGGTTCGTATCTCAAGAAAACTCGTAAGTTGGGACACTCGTAAATCGAGGTACCACTGTATTTCAAAAAATAGCTTTATAAAGCACTTCTCTTATCTACTCAGAGTACAGAGGTTTTGCGTGTACTAGGCTCCTTAAGTGTCTGCCAGGAGTCCATGTAAAAACGTAAATATAACCTAACTTACAACCCCAAATTCCTAAAGTGGACCCTTCCTCTGGTCAGAATGGTCATTAGGTAAGCAAATTCTTAGTCTCGCATTGATTTATATGGCAATCGTTCTCAACTATATAACTTTTAGGCTGTTTCTTTTCTCACGGGACATTTTCAGTTCAGAGTTCACCTGAGAGTAATTATAAAAATTACGGAAAGTATAAGGGCGTCCAGAAAATTAGTAACTTGTAGGACAAGCCATCCCCTTGTTAAGGAGTGAGATATACTTTTTTGACGTAGCATTTCTTTACACATACGCGCGCACACACACACACATATAAATATATATATATATATATATATATATATATATATATATATATATATATATATATATATATATATATATATATATATATATACATATATATATATATATATATATATATATATATATATAAATATATAATATATATATATATATATATATATATATATATATATATATATATATATATATATATATATATATATATACGGAGAAAGAGAGAGACTTAATTTTTATCAAAATAATACTCATGATAGTCTTGTATTAAGAGTAACAGAAAAAATTTGCAGAAATTTGCAAAAAAGAGGAAGTCAAAAGCTGTAATCATTCGATGATATAGTTAAGTTATCATCTATCCTGGGCAGAATTTCATTCTTGGTTTTTGGGAGCTCAAACTGTAACAATGAGTGCCCCATCTCTTGTCCTGGATAAGAACTGTGCAACTTTTAAGAAATACAGTGTAACATACTTCGTTTAATCTTGCTTCCTAAACGTTACGTAAGAAACCAAGAAAAATAGCGATAGGAAAGCATCTTAACGGAATAAGGACTTAGAAAGAAAACCATGGTATTAAGAGTGATGTAGTACCTTACATAAGAGCTGTGGGAATATGCGGTGACCTGAAATACATGTATCTTGATAAACATATTGAAATTGATGGATACGAATCTGTGCTATCAATGACCAAAAAAAATAGAATAAAGACATTCAGATGGATTTATATTCATATAATTAAATCGATAATGACACATACACATGCACAATATATATAAATATAAATTAAAAGATAAATAAATGATTTTATATATATATATATATATATATATATATATATATATATATATATATATATATATATATATATATATATATATATATACGGTGGAACCCCGATTTTACGTTTTTCATGGGACCAACGGTAAAAAACGCATGAAACGGGAAAACGTAAAATCAGGGTTAAAACATAATCTAAGCATAGTATAGGCAATTTTGACGGACCAGCAGAAAATGACGTATGAAGCGAGATAACGTGCGAAACGGACAACGTAAAATCGGGGTTCTACTGTATATATATATATATTTATATATATATATATATATATATATATATATATATATATATATATATATATATATATATATATATATATATATATACAAATGAGGAATGACAAATAGTTAACAAAACATATAGATAAGTATAAAGGGTTGATCTATATTTTTAAAATTAGATAGGAAAGCATCTGTCAATGACACTTAGCTCTTAGCGTAAAATTCTTCTTATCCGAAATTTCTCGTATTGATAATTTTTTATACAGTATAGCAAGATTAATATCGGTATTAATATAGATATTATATTATATTAATATAGATACTAATATAGAGGTGACAAATAGTTAACAAAACATATAGATAAGTACAAAGGGTTGATCTATATTTGCAAAATTAGATAGGAAAACATCTTTTAATGACACTTAGCACTTTCCATCAAATCCTTCTTATCCGAAATTTCTCGTATTTGCAATTTTTTATACAGTATAGCAAGATTAATATATGCACATAAAAATCACCTTAATGCATTTCTAATGCGAGTTCTTAATACAATGAAAAAAATGCATGTCTTGGCGGCACTGTGAGCAGGGGAATCATGGCTTCCTCTACGGCGCACTAAAAATAGGAAACTAACTGCCATTAAACGGGGGAAGAGCATTAGCGTGGGGAAGAAAAGATCGACTAGGAAAGCTTCTAAGCAAATGGATAGAGAAATGGAGGCAAGGCTTCCCTTTCAGAATAGGAAATTGCGCAGTAAAAGCTAGTAGGTACACGCTCGTAAATGAGCTTGATCGGTATGGCGTGAGGATAAAAATAGTCTATATAGACATGCAAATATAAAAATATGATAATCGAAAATTAAGAAAGGCACAGAGAGGACCATTTTATAAATCACAATTTTTTTCTGTTTGCGTTTTTGCTCAGAAGCACATAATGACTTCTTGATTACATTATTTGGTTATCAAACACTGGAAAACTTTGAGTTTTAATATAATAATAAGTAGAAAAGATTATATACTTCCTATAAGATAAGTACAATTTTAAAATTTAACCGTTTAGTATCACTTTTTGATACTGATCTGAATTTTGTATGATTGTTGTATGACTGAATTATCCTACCAACAGTTGTTTAATTACCTTTGCAAGTGTCATTTGATTTGCCTAAATGAAGGCTATTATTTCTAATTTAGCAATCGATAGCGATATATAGATTTTTATTTTCATTCTGCGACTGATGTTTGTAACATCTATAAAAACTCTCAAAAATATCTGAAGGCATGTGGTTAAATGTAGAAGTAGAAATGTAAATGTAGAAATGTAGAGTAGGCAAAGAGACTAGCAGATTTACTTAAGCAGATAAGGGTAGATTAAGTTTGGGACTGTGATACCAAAGGATATTTGACTGGAAATGGAGATGTAGTGTTGTAATAACTCCATTCCCAAAACGACCTTTATTTGAAACACACTCACGGTGGGAAAAATAAACAAATTAAAGTACCTAGCTTCAGCATCTCAAGAGGATATTTTAACTTCTAAACGGCCATGTCATGCCGTTGAACAGCCTAACATTTAGTAGCGAGCTCAAATTTCCTGGTTGCACAATCGACGAGAAAATTATCCCTTGTGATGCACATTTTTAGATATTTCAAAGATCTGTAAGAAATATAGTAACTCAAAAATCTCTTCAAACAGTTCCTCCATTGTCTCATCTTATTACTTGTCTTTAGAAAGTCTAAAAGTAGTGAGGTATATCCTTACTTTTTAGGTGAAAACTACGTTTCGTGTAAGTTTTCATTCCCCCCCTGTTTCAACAATTTCACCCTTCCCAAAAACTTCCTGCTATTTTGTATGTTCACGCACATATTAAGTATAAGGATGTACATTAATGTGCTACGTTAGCAACATTTGAAAGGGAGTCTTCTAGGGTGAAAAGGACATTATTTTCTGCATTTTAAACTAACTATATAACTACACTCTAAGGCCGTCTGCACACGGAGCATTTCAAAAGAAACTGAAAACTGACTCCAATCACAAACCAGTTCTGGTTACAACTGGTTACAAACCCGTCGGACGGGTTTGTAACCAGTTGCGCCGTGTGCGTGGCTCCATTCAATTACATAGGTTACGACTCATCACGGACTGGTTTGTGATTGGAGTCAGTTTTCAGTTTCTTTTGAGTTGCTCCGTGTGCAGACGGCCTTAGTCTTTTTATGGAATACCTTATGCGACCGCTGAAAGACAGTCAATGAAACGGCGAAACTCACCAGGCTAGAATTGATTAGGTCTTAAACCAGGATTATAGGTACCCCTCTCCAGTTGTATGATCTGAATTTCCCTTATAACCAGCAAATATAATTTTATTTGTAACTCAAGTCACTAAAATTCTGTTTAAACTTGTGGCCTTGTTAGTTCTTTAACATTTGGCGAGTGTTATCTGATTCCTTTAAACTAACTGACTTGGAAGTTGCCAACATTGAGTTGTAAAAAGAAAAATTAAAATTTTAACAACATGCTTAAGTATTGCTACACGATTCATGTTCGCAATTTAAAATATAGGGAATATAAAACAACTGCACCTAGCTCAGGCTTATGTAAAATATCCAGATAAGTCCTCAAACCACTACTAAAGTTAACTTCAGATCCTCCCAATCGTTTTAAAACTTCTATTACTTCCTAAACGTAGCACTAAACATTCCTATTCACTCGTTCTTTTTTGAGCGTGAGCTTTGACGATAGTCAGCTTGGTAAATTAAAACCTTGATCTCAAAAGAAAAATCAAACGCTGGGACTCACTCCTCTGTTTTATCTTAAAATTACCCAATGTTATGCTTACATCATCCTTTCTAATTTGAATGCCTCATACTACGAAGGTAAACAAGCTACTGATGTTAATAATTCAACTTCCGAGACCAGAATTTAAGGGTCTTTATAGAATTGGTTATTACAGAATTTGGCTTGTAGGAAAGCGGAATTATAACTTGTTAGTGAACATTTTATGACGTTATTCCTTACACAGAGAACCTTGTAGTACAGACAAATTGTTTCACAGCAAGAAAAGCTAATTGACTTGCTACGAAATCTTGCTAGTCAGAGATTCTTTAGACACATTGACGTAGATCCGATTTTTATTGTAGATAGAGTCTAGTATGTATACATCTTTTTCTGAGGTCCTAGTAGTGTCTTCTCATCTTGAACCTCTTCTCAACTTAGGACTCGCACACCCTATGGAAGATTTTATTCTCATCTAAATAAATCAGAATGTAAGCGACAAGCCTACGTTACACTTCTTTACAACTCTTGTAAGATCACGATATATTTGCCTTTAAATAGTACAAAATACGAAATAAAGATACCAAATATTTGTAAAAATACCAACAATTTTCCCTCTTATGTAAAATCCACAGCAGGTTTGATAAGGTGAACATTCACGAATCTGGTCTGTTTCGGATCTTTCAGTCTTATACAGCCAATTACGGTAAGTTAATGCAATCGATATCATATTTCTAAGCGCAACACATCCCCATAAGTTATCTGTAAAATAAGAGAACTAAATCAGAAATTGAGAAAATACAGAAATAATGAACAGAACGGAATTCGTGTTTAAATCCAGATAAACCCAATTGAGCAAAGGCTTGTTTTAATTTTCAGTTTCACTGCATCAAAAGATTTTTTTAAGAGTGAAAAATTATATCGAAATAGCCCTCTTTCACATGCCCATAATAACGTATTATTTGAATGGAACACTTCCCCATCTCTTTACATTTCTGCTTTTTGATATTCTAAATAAAAAGTATAAAAACTTCTCATAAATATTTTTTAATGAAGAATTTTTCTTTATAAAAACATGAAAAACTTTCGGGAAAAAGATGTCATTCGATAATCTTTTCATAAAATGAAAAAGTACGTTTATACATAAACCTCGGTACACCTTGTGGAACATCGAGATTACAGATTCTGGGCAAAATTGAAAAAGCCTTTTGCCCCAAAATATTTGTGCACATCAGAATAAAAATATTTATCAAACATTCATAATATATCGGGAACTTTTAAAGAAGCGTGATTCATATCAAACCAAACTTTCTGATAAATTCCCGAGGAAAATATTTTATGCCGCCCTAAATGTATTTCTTTAATAAGATTCGAATCAAATGTTCATGAAAGAAGAAAGATGTCTCCGAGGCATAAATATATAAATACTTGATATGTAAACTTTAAGGTACAGATTTATAACCCTAATGTTGCGATTTTTTTTTTTTTTACTTGAAACTTATTTCTTATAAACGTGTACCCTTTTCTGAATGTAAGTATTTTTTTGACAATACAAACTGGAAAAATATTGCTTTAAAGCTATTAGATGTCTTTCAAAGAGGAAATGAAAGTTTAAACGAGTAAAGCCTGCTGTTAGAAGGAGAAATCCACAATATATGGCATAAATATTTATGGAGAATTTGTGTACTTTCGTTCGTACTTGTACATCTAATGGGATTTTTAAAACTAAATTTAAAACTTGACCTAAATTGATGCGATTTCTCTGTTCTCTAAGAATTTTCCTCTTGTTTAAATAACAAATTCCCTTTTTCTAACTTTTCTAATTCCCTTTGTGTACTTACATTTATGGTACGTTGAGCCTTAAGTGCAGGATGACTGTGTATTTTTCATTTGTTTTGACTGTATGTTTGAATGGGAATCACGGGGCCTTGGGATGTCTTTTGGTTAGACCTGCATCCTATTCAGAAAGTTCTCCCTTGGGATAACTGATTTGGTTAGGCCTCCTGATGACGAGACCAATCGGTTACCTCGATATACGGTTTAGTTCCGTTACTGCTACAGAAGCTTTCATTATGGTGCGTTGAGTCCTAAGTGCGTGATTTCTGTTTATTTTTGTCTACATTCTTCCTGCTAAAAATTATCTTGCTTTGTTGAATTATTTTACTTTTAGTTATATTTGTCCGTTTTCAGTATGAGGATTTGTTGTAACTGCGCAATCTTATTGAAAAGTTAAAATTTTCAACGCTAGGGTAGGTTTTCTGTTAATTTATTCGGCAGTCTATGCAATCTTTATGCGTTTTATTTCATGTTGAATTATTTACATTGTATGTGTTATCCATTTTTCTAACTCACTCATACAGAACTTTATTCAGTGCTTTAACAAATTTCATGTACATTATTAACGAAGATTATTTTATCGTTCTCCTTATCTACAGTGGAGACCAGTTTCGTAGAAATCCACGACCCCCAAAGTATGAGAATTGGAATTTTTTAGTTGCGGCCTTTATCGACAGTCGATAGACAGCCTCAAGTGACAATTGTAAATAGACTAAGCTCTGACAAGGAACCTTCATCGTGTCGTCGCAAGCCTTGTTACATAGTAGGTGACACGGTGAAGGCTGGATACTTGAAAGGGCCACCATGAGTGGCCCTTTCAAGATTAGTGCCTTTCACCATGAGTGGCTGCCTGTCAAATATGAAACCAGACTGTCCTACGGCAAATAATAAAAATGGTATCGAGTTCCACTTGAAAAGTGTTCAAGAAAGCACTAGAAATGCTAACTTAAGTTTTTCAAATTAAAAATCATGTTTTTGCGGAACACCTGCTATTCTTTTGCACGCTCTTTAATCCAACTCGCTACACAGAATGCATTTTGTGTTGCTCAGAGTGGTAACTGCCTTACGCCAGAGCCTGTAATGACGTAGAGGCTTGACTTTTTGTTATAATGAGTTGAGTGTTTTCATGAATTATACGTGGAAGTATCTTATGTTTAAAAACACCAGCACAAGAGATAAAAAAAAGAAGCAGATGTCGATATCTAATCATCTTATTATTTTGAAAAGAAAATTTAGGGTTAAAATTCTGAAGGTATTGTTTTCATCGAGTTTTATTTTAAATTTCCCTAACATTATTATTTAAGTTTTAAAACTTCGTCTTACTCATTTAGGATTAAGTAAATTTAATACGGCTCCACATAATAGATATGATGCAACTAAATGCGGGTTGTTGACAAGAAACATGATAACATGATAACATCGTAACATGATAAGATGTTTTGCATGTCTCCCCGAAAAGCAGAAGGTCCGTGTCCAATTAATTTCTGAGCGTTGTTGCCAAAAATGGAGGAAAACAATAAATGAGAATATGCGACAGAATCGTCGATGTTATGGTATAAAAATCATTTGGCTTTTGCTAGGATTTTTTTTCAGGCTTAATTTTAAAAACTATTGAAAATTTTGCATCTTCAAATTGATTTTGAAACTCTAAAATTTAAAAAAAAATATTGAATTAGTCTTTTAAATCTCGATATAGAATAAAATGAGAGGTAAAGAAGCTATTAGAAAATATTTAATGCATCGCAACAAACGATAGAGGGAAGTGTAAGTTTCTTTGGAAGATGACATTTTTAATAGCGGTTTTTATACTTGATACCCTGTAAAATCCTCATTTACGGATAGCGGATGCACTATTAAAAAATCTATAAAGTTAATGGTGGGATGCCCCTGACAGTTTAAGTGCCAGTACTTTACCATTAGCTTTATAGTAAAATTTGTAAAAACAAAAGGGGTTGCAACTTTTATAATCGCCATATCTGAGCGTATATTCATAATTTTTGTTTGTACCTACTTGGTCTAAAATTGTTTAAAGTCCATGGTACCTGGAGATCAGATGAAAGACAGCCCCCCACCCCCGCTAGTTACACGGGAAGAGGCACACATGGGGTATGGGTAGGTAGTTAGCATTATTTTTCAAAAGATATATCAAAATCTAAACCAATTATAGGTTTGGGATTTTAATTTTTCAAACGAAATTTCAAAACGAAAATTTTATATATATATATATATATATATATATATATATATATATATATATATATATATATATATATATATATATATATATACAGTGATTTTAATAGAAAAATTCCTATTTTGAAACAATATAATTACAAAATATGTGAAAATAAAAAATACTGAATGTTCAAAGTGCGCGGAAGTGAACATTTTATCAATATATAAATAATGGACTTTGTGTCTTACAAGGGATATGACTGACAAATTTTACAACTGTTGTCTAAAAAGACAAATAATTTTTCATAGTATTTTAAGTTGAAAATGTTTCATTTTCTAGTAATTTTACATGCATATTTATTTATATAAAACTTATTTTAAATGATCATTCTTTGCTTCTTAGCTTATTTTTATTTTAAAGGAAATAGGGTATATTCAAAGCTAACTATATAAAAAGGAAAGCTCTAAGACAGATATAGCTTTAAACAACCTCATATAATTGTATGGTCGCAATATTTTTAACCTCATGAGCGAAAATATGTTGCTGGGGATCAATGTGGGAACTTGTTATTAAAGATGTTCGCAAATTATCCGGGAAAATCGTTGGTGACTTTCAATGAGGGCACTGTAAAGGTGAACAAACACCACCCCCTAGTTCCACTTCAATTTTGACCGAGCATCCCCCCCCCCAAGGGCGACATCTGGGGGGGGTCGTACCTTCTCCCGCCGTTTCAGGCCTCATAGAAGGACTATCCGATCTACGGATTTAACGTGCCCATAACCTCACAGCGAAAATATGTGTTGTGTTGTGTTGTTTCCAATCTCCTTGGTGTAGAAAAGCCTACACCACGTCCAAAGAGCCTAGGTCCTAGGTCCTCAAATCTTAGGTCCTTGGCGAAGGGTAGTAAGCAGCTTCACTTTAAGTACCACTAGGGCTGAAGTCTGATTTGACCGCAAAGAACATCGGTCCTGTAATTTTGAACCGAGTCAAGTGACGAGACCGGAACACTTTACCCCGTACCTCCAGAGGTAAATTTGAGAACTTGGAGGTCATTGTGGCCACGACCTATTTTACGTGCCCCGGCCACCATTAGTGAACACGGCGGTGGATTTGCAGCGACGAGCATCGAACCAGGGACGTTCAGATCACTGGGCCGCTGCTCTTGCCTACTGAGCCACCGCGTCGTTGCGAAAATATGTAAATATTGCATTCAGTCTAGTTTAACTTGTTTGAATGCCATCACGGTAATGTGACAAAGATATGCTTATATTCAAAAGCGTCCTCTAAAAAAGCGAATCTTAAAAAAAAAGATACCTAAGTTTTACTTCCATTAAACACCTATAGTAACAAGAAATTTTTATTTTATTTTATTTGACAGAAATTTGCAAAGTTCTTCAATAAGATCCGAGCATGATCCGGTGGTGTAATGGTAAAATACGCCTCTCTCTGGAGACAGAAACTGACGAGTTGGCCTCAGGTCTCAACTACCAGTTTCTAAATTTTTGGGAGAAAAAAAATTATAGACATTTTTATGAAACTTGAAAACTTTCCAATATCTTAAATTTGATTTTCCATTTAAACTTCGTCTGAATTTTTATTAAGTTCTTCAGTGAAAAAACTTTTCCTAAGGCATCTAAATATTACTTTTACAGGTACTCATACTTCATAATCCGTACTATATTTATTATATTTTCTATGCAGACTATTGGGAAATGTAAGATAAATATGTATTTTTATCCTAGGCAATAAACTTAAGCTGTAGATAGATAGCTAGAAATTTCGCTATCTCTTTAAAATATTTTTATACTGTGAAATGATATTATTAATGAAATTCCCGAAAAAAGGAAAACTCATTTTTTTCTAACATGAATTTTTGAATAAATTTCTTTTCTTCTTCAAATATTTAAGCATTAATAAAGCACTAATAGTCAAAACATAGCATGATATCTTTGAAGGGAGTAAAAAAATGGCAAAGTAGTAGCTTCCTAAGCTTTCAGTGTAGAAAAAAAACATGGGTTAAATTGCACTACATATTAAAATGCGCTTTTAAAATGCTTCAAAATATTACACGAGACATACATTTTCGAAAACATCCCTTGATATACAGCTAAAAATACATTTCCCCCCTTTTTAAATGAAAGATCTAAAAGCGCTGTCACATTATTTATGCAAATGTAGAGCCGTGCGTATTTAGACATACTTTTTAATTTTAAATCAGATTTTCTGAGAGAGCATTAAAATTTAACTTCTTAGCAGGTTGCAGATTTAGGTGAAAGATAATTCTTTTTGATGAAGGCAAGGAATGGAACTTAACGAACTTCAGTTAATTAGATTAATCATAAAATGCTTTTCAAACTTTCATTCTTCTTTTTCACCATTTCAATTTAAAATAGCTTTAACATGATCTCTAAGAAAAAGACAGCCTACCCAGAGTTTGGCGCAGAGCATTTATTTGGCTATGTTATAAAGTTCTCACTAAGGGAATTCGAATTGTCGAAATGGTTTAGCCATAGGAGAACACATGAGGTAGACAACCATAATCTGTACATATCAAACATCACTTATCGCCCTAGAAAGAAGCATTATAGACTATCTAAACCGTCTTTCTACTCCCATGGGTACTTGTTGGCTCCAATAAAAACATAAGGTAAAAATATAAATAAAAATGCAGTTCTAAAATAATATAGGGGTAAAATATTAGATCAGTCAGTGGGCCATACAGCAAATTTGGTGAAAAACTTACGCCACAGTAAAAAACAAATGTATAATTACCATACAAGCAGGATGATAGACGTATACGTGTAAAATTTAACGCATCCTCTAGCAAACATTACTGCATGTTAAACAAAAAAACTTTGTGCTTTAAATGTACAATATATACTTCACAGTTTTTTCTCTAGAACTTTTTATTTTTCTATCATAAATATTTTTCATCATGGATTTTTTCGATCACAAATACTTTTCATCTAACTTGTGGTAGGTTTCTTTATCAAAGCATATAAAATATGGGAATTGTGCAAATTATTTTTTTTTAATTTTTTCTAAAAGCATTTTAAAGGCAATAGGGCCCGACACTTATTTATTTAGACTCAAAAGAATAACCAATCGCCACTCAGTTAGTAGAGGTTTAAATACAACAAGCAACACCTTCTGTTGTTTATGATCATTCATTGGAGAAGTCTCTAATTAAAAGGCGAGAACAAAACCACTGTATGGAAGTGTGGTAATTGCTTGAACTTAAATTATTAATTATTAATTAAATAATTTATTAAGTATCCATATTCATTTGTTTAAAAATATATTTATTATCTATTAAATATCCAAAAGGTTAGGGTCAGATAAAGAGTATCTATTGTTTGAGAGATTTTCCTTTAGATAATTTTGAAACCTATAAAATATCTATTAAATAAAAAAAATTTATTAACTTTAAATTTTACTTACACACACACACACACACACATGCTGGTGTATGTGTTTTCATAATCATGCTTCAAATGTACATCAGTCATCTAGATTTCCCAGTTTTAACTTTATAAAACGTTAGGAAAAACGTTAACAAAATATTTAGGTATCACGTTCTTTAAGTTTAAGAACATGATAACTAAATATTTTGTAAATTTAAAGAACTTCATTCAAATATTTTATTTTACGAATTATCGTTCGTTTCTTAATGAAAGCTGTTGAGGTAGAGCTCACGAACGAGAACACAAAATCAATGGTTTAAATCTCTTGAGATTAAGCTATTTTTTCAAATGTTTACGGGAAAAATAAGTGCAAAAAGCCAATGCTTCTTTATTGATTTATAGAGAACTTCCTGTGCACGTTCCTCGGAATTTCCCCAAACGTTCTAAAAAATTTCATCGAACTCTTCCATTTCAACTTTTTAAAGATCAATAAAGATCAGAAAATATTTTGAAAATAATTTTCTTTTCATTATATTTTTTTTGGGGGGGGGGAGGAGGTCTAGAACAGCTCTGTCAAAAAGCACAAATGAATTTTCTTGGCTTAAATCTTAACGCAGCATAGTAACATATTTACTATGGTTAAGTTGCCAAATATAACATTTTATCCTGTACTGTTTATGCATGCCATGATGCACTGCTATATATCTGACTTGAAAGGGAAATTTTCAAGATCTACCATCTTTAAAAGGGTATATCTCAAGTTTGTTACAAATATATATCTGAAATTTGAACATTGCCTCTATGATCTATTTCATCGGACTGTAATCAAAATTTTTGATTTAGAGTGAAAATTCTGAAAATATTTTCTCTTGCGAGCAAAATTTACCCTGAAAAAAAATATTATTTTAACATTCAACCATTAACAGTATTTTAAATAAAATTTTTATATCCTGACGGCAAATTATTTTTTTAGATTTTTTCTTATGTACAAATGTGGAAAAAAAAAGTAAATAGAATTATTGGTTCAGAAAATATATAAAAATCGTAACATCCTTTAAATTTTGAGTTTTAATTTTAAAACAAATTCTTGTTAACGTGGTGAATTTTTAAAAAATGATATACTCGTGTATTTCGTCGATCTTTATACAAAAATTCTTTTGAAGTAAAAAATAATAATAAATTGTGAAGTGAGAGTTTAAAAATTAGTTTTAAGGTGCGGACCTTTTCAATATATCTTGGAACCGAATACATCGATTTATTTGGATTTACCCTTCAGCCATTACAACAAATACGTTGTTAGCCAATCCGGGACACTTGTCTAATGAAGATATTTTCAATTTTACCACGAGAATTGTTGGTGCTTTCAGTGAGAGCACAGTCTAACACCACCACCTAATGCCACCTCAATTTTGACCCCGAACAACCCCAAGAGTCGGCCATTTGGGGGTGTTCTTCCATTCTCTCGCCCTCTCTGACTTTAGAGAAAAACTCTCAGGTCTACAGATTTACCGTGCCATATGAGGTCTAAGGAGGTATTTAATGGCCTTCGTCCGGGATTCGAACTGAGCACCCCCAGTTCCGTGTCCAACGCGTTATCACTGGGACTACCTCATGCCCCTTACAACAAGTATCAGCTCTGTATTTTTACGGGATTCGAATGCTAGAGAATGTTTCACTATACGTCACTCTTTGTTTTACACATGCCTTAGCCCAAATTCTGGCCAGTCACAGCGTGACGTTTCGACTGTAAATGTTGATAAACGCATCACATGTTTTTTATTGGTACAGGTGGAACATGATGCCAATTCATGATACAGTTTTAATCTGCTCCTTTTTTTCTAGTGAAATTTTCTTGCTATGGTTTCGGTTGGTTGGTTGGTTAATATTTAATGGCGCAAGGTCCAGAAAGGACCATATGAAAAGTTTTAAAATATAACAGCGATTTTTTTAAGTGTAAAGGCGATAAAAGCAATGATATTTAAAAAGTGTAAAATTAACAATATTAAAGACGTAAAATCAATGATATTTAAATTAATGCTAGGGTCTCGGCTACTCTCAAAACGAATACTCTCTCACTTTATTGCAGGGGAGACTTAGTGGTGATGAATTTCCGCAGAGGCAACAACACCTCTCCTAACCAGGAGCTTTCCACCGCATATCATTAACATGGAGCCCACCTCTCAGGACAACAAGAAGTCCCTGGACCAGCTCCTAGGGCAGGCCTTAGCTGAGCGGTCGCGAGAAGAAGAGCAGGTGGAAGTCACCTACGAGCTTGGGGACAGTTTCACATATGAGAAGCAGCAGAGACTAAAGCCCCAATGATGTTCCGTCTCGCACTCCGTCTCTCAAAGAAGATGCGGATGAAGATATCACCGGTACTGTAGCATTGAGATACATGCATACATATATTTTTGTTGTGTGTGTGTGTGGTATATATCGAAGTGGTATATACTAGTGTATTTCAATGAAATCTTTTAGATAGAAACCTTGCATATTGTAGCGTACTGGAAATAGAGGTTATTTTTCCCGAAAACCCCACAAGCTCTTGGAAACACAGATGCGTGTTTTCAAGGAATGTGTTGTTCGGTTCCACCAGTTTCGGAACCCGTGGGGGAATTAGAGACCGTTTCCCTCACAAACAAGCCACTAAAGCTGTCAACTTAACTTTTCGGAATGTAATAAAGTTCGGCTTCTCCAGGAGAACTGTCAGTCGATAATCTGGCGGCTCCTCCACCCTTTCTGAAAAATCCAGACATTGAGAGGAGACGCTTCATAGATTTCGCACGGTGTAGACGTGTTTTTCCTAGGCTCCTGGGTATTTGGGCTGAGAATGAGCCTGGAGCGTGTGTCTGTGAATCGGCACGTAAAAATGAAGTGATTACATCGGAAGTGTTTAATGTTTAATTCTTTTTGTAAATAAATCTTTTTGTTATGTTTTGTTTTAAAAATTTGGCTTTCGTTTTAATTAGAACTCTGTCTTTCTTTGGTACGGATCAATAGTAGTAAAAATTTAAAAATGCCTCAGAGAGTTAACAGCCTTGTCGTGATGCCACAGCCGCTTTTGGTGATCAGCGGTCGGATCCGTACCCGGTTCTGAAAGCAGAGTTCAGTATGCCAAATTGAGCCCATAGAAGTATAGATTTTATTACGCCGCCGTAGAGAGGGTGTTTTCAGAGAGCCCTGGACCGTGGTTTCCCCGGCTCAGTTAAAATTGGGTTTTTCGCGTCTGATGGAGAGTTTCGTTTTCTGCGTATTGTGTGTGGTGTGCCATCCGTGTTGTGGAGAGTGTCTGCGAGTGACCGATGACGTTTCTGCGGTGGCCTGAAAAAAGGGGTGAGTACTGCTTTTAGATACTCAAAGTTGCATTGTTTTGTTTTTTTCGGATAGGTATTTTTCGGAAATAATTTTAAGTTTTAAGTTGTGATGAATTGCTGGAAAATACATCAGTGCAATTGTTTTGTGGGGACAAAAGTAGTGTATTTTGCAACCGTAGTGTTTATATGTAACGTGTGAATGGCTAAGCTAGCCATGAAGTGGTTGTAATTCTTGTGGAGGGTAAGAACTACCCTGGTTGTATTGCCTAACATGTTTTTTAAAAAAATAGATACAAGTGGTATTTTTTTTCTCAATAATTTTTTTTAAACAGTTATTATTTGAGTTTTTTGTTTGGGTAAGCTACCTGTCGCAAACTGTTAAAAAATTAAATACAGTGGTATTTTTTTTTTGTTTCTCTCGATAATTTATTTTAAAGCATGTATTGAGAGTTTTTGAACGTTAACTAACGTTGTTAATTAGAAGCTTCTAATTGTTTTCAAAGGTTAACTAAGCTAGTGCCTTTGTGGATTGGATGTACAAACTGTATATTCCGGTAAATGCTTGTAGCGGTATAAGTGTTGATTAATGTTTGCTACTTGGTTATTAATTGAGTTGTTTTATATAAAGGTTGACTAAACTAGTGCCTTTGTGGAAAATATACAAGCTGTATATCTCAATTATAGTAGCGGGATAAACGTTTATTCAACGACTTGCTATGTAGAAGTATTGTTTTTGGTGTGTTATCGAATGTTAAAAAGGTTAATATAATGTTTTGATGTTGAAAAAGTTATTATTGCAATTTGGAAAAGTTAAGCTAAAGTGTTATATATGATTTTTTTTGTATTTTATTTGTTTATGTGTATGATCCCATTGTAAAACACATGGTTTCACGAAGTAAATTTAATTGAAGGTGTTTTAGTTATTTTGAGCTTTTTTAAAAAATTGCCTGACTTGTGCTTATAAATTTGTGATTAATTTTGTGTGTAAAAATGGCTTATCTTAGTAAAGGTAGAAAGGCAGATTTGAAAATTTTGGCGATGAGGTTGGGTCAACAGCCCGCCCCAGATGCATTAATAATCCCTCTAAAAAATTTAATAGAGAGTAGTCCAAATTACGAGGAGAAATTAGTTAGGGGTCTTCTTGAAACCATTATGCAAGACAGATGCGGCTAGTATCTGTTATAATTTTGCGGTATAATTTTTCTAGTATAATTTTGCGGCTAGGGAAAGGGAGGAGACAGAAAGAGATAGGATTTTTGCTATAGAAGAGGCGGAAAGAGATAGGATTTTTGCTATGGAGAAAGCTAAAATAGATAGGATTTTTGAATTAGAAAAATCGCGAATTATATCTCAAGCCCATTTGGCGACCCCAGAATATCCCCAGAATACGGTAAAGGAAACAGGGAATTTTGATTCTGAGCAAATAGAAGAGGAGAAGAAGACTCAAGTAGACTCTGCGGATATGCCGCAAGCGAAAAGGCTGTCCGGGGGAAAAATAGGTTCTCAGTCCGAGAAGAAAGAGGTAGATTTTTACTGTGAAAACAGTCGGAGGGCGGACCATGCTCCGCGAATTTGGGTGAAGGCGAAAGAGGAAAATCTAGTTGAGGCGGGAAAAATTACGACAGAGGAAAATGAGGGGGTAACCGTGCTGTGTTTTGAAAACATTCGGGGGGCGTCTGAGAAAGGCCGCAAGAGTTGTGGGGAAAGGAAGGAAAGTTTACTGTTGGGGCAGGAGGTCGATGAACCCGATGAACCCGACTCGCGTTTGAAAGATAAGAACGAAGACATTGGGGGAGAGTTAGGAAATTTCGGAATTGAAAAAGGGGTAATGGATATGAGAGGAGGTGAAGAGCATGAAGGTAAAATGATGTTCAGTTTGGAAAGGAATGTGAGAGAGGAGATAGCGATTGAGATAGAGATGGCGAATTCTGTGGTCGGTTCAGAAGCTGGAATTTCGGTTAAGAGATCAAGGTTACCTGCAAGGGCCAAATTGTCCTATTCTGAGAGTTCCGGTTTTTCTTTCGGGTTAGGAAGTAAACATCTTGCGTCGGGAGAGGTGATAAGAAAGAGTAAAGGGTTGATTTCGGAGGTAGATCGGTCGGGAAAGAGCTTGATTGACTTATATTTCGTTTCGGGTGGTAAGCCTATGCATCTACCTGTGGTTCACATGGGTATCACGTTTTGTATTTTATAACTATAGTAGTGGATAGCCCATGTTGAAAATCCAGATTAAATACACAGGAGGTTGATTTACCTTGTATTGCTTGTTTGTGTTATTAAATTGATTTTTTTTTTGTCATGCAATAGA
Organism: Dolomedes plantarius; assembly: GCA_907164885.2. Taxonomy (NCBI): domain Eukaryota; kingdom Metazoa; phylum Arthropoda; class Arachnida; order Araneae; family Dolomedidae; genus Dolomedes; species Dolomedes plantarius. The sequence goes on along the minus strand of OU015493.1, from coordinate 53,896,189 downwards.
AAGGTATATGATTGATGTATTTTGGTATGTGTATTTAAGTGTTTATTAGTATTATTTTTGTTTCTTATCAGTGAATGAATATTGATTTATTGAATTTAAGGCTTTTTATTGAAAATGACATCCCGTACAAAATAAATGCACTGAACGCAAATTTAATAGATAAATAAATTTTCAAAATTTTGGTTATGTGCTTTGTTAAATTTTGGTTGTAACTTGAGTGTTAAAGGTGGTGCTGACTATGTGTTTTTGTTTCAACTCCTCTGTATGCCGATGCACAAACTGTGCTATTGGTGGTGTAGGTGTGATCGACGGACAAACTTTTTCCTCTGCGAAGAAAAAGTTTCCTGGAGCGTGGAGGAGCTGTAGCGTACTGGAAATAGAGGTTATTTTTCCCGAAACCCCACAAGCTCTTGGAAAACTCCCCACAGCTGCGTGTTTTCAAGGAATGTGTTGTTCGGTTCCACCAGTTTCGGAACCCGTGGGGGAATTAGAGACCGTTTCCCTCACAAACAAGCCACTAAAGCTGTCAACTTAACTTTTCGGAATGTAATAAAGTTCGGCTTCTCCAGGAGAACTGTCAGCCGATAATCTGGCGGCTCCTCCACCCTTTCTGAAAAATCCAGACATTGAGAGGAGACGCTTCATAGATTCCGCACGGTGTAGACGTGTTTTTCCTAGGCTCCTGGGTATTTGGGCTGAGAATGAGCCTGGAGCGTGTGTCTGTGAATCGGCACGTAAAAATGAAGTGATTACATCGGAAGTGTTTAATGTTTAATTCTTTTTGTAAATAAATCTTTTTGCTATGTTTTGTTTTAAAAATTTGGCTTTCGTTTTAATTAGAACTCTGTCTTTCTTTGGTACGGATCAATAGTAGTAAAAATTTAAAAATGCCTCAGAGAGTTAACAGCCTTGTCGTGATGCCACAATATTAATGAAATTACCATTACCAAATTAAGTGAGGTTTACACCATGACTTATGTTTAAAGCCTCAAATGTAATGGACTTAATTTTTAGGTCTTTTAATTATATTTGAATACTTGTTCTAGCGATCACCAACACATTAATTATCAAATTAGGATAAATAATTAAATCAATATTTCTGGAAAAATAAGTGAAAAAAAATTTAGGGTGCAATTATTGCAAAGTTTTATGTATAACTTTATGTATAACAATGCACCTAAATTTGAGAAGAAATTCAATTCTTATGCAGAACATAAGCTAAAATATGACGTAAAAAGGGCAAATATTTGGAATAGGCTCTTTTTCTGGTAAACAGCTTTTACCGTAATTATAATTTGTTGATGGCAAAAATGAACTTTGAAAGAAAAACTCAAACCAACTCTTTTTGAATTCTGATTCGGATTCTAAAATGTCTTTTAAATTGAAGTATAATTACCTTCACCCTTTAATTACGTTCAGATTTAATAACTTACACCGTTATTTGGAAAACATATTAATATTATTAAAAAAAGTTGAAAATGTGGTATGAATTTTGAATCATTTTGTCGTATGACTAAATCAATTTTGAGGCCAAAAAGTCTTGAACAATCCTCATTAAAATTAATTGTTTTCAATACACAGCTTAATTTAAAGTTATTCCTATAATGGAGTTAAATAAATATACTCCAATTCATCTGAGTCCACTGATAAAGAACGTTAAAATTTGCTCTCTGAGTTTACAGCAAAACCTTCTCCAAAAAACACAGCTAAAAGAACAAGAATATTCTACGTTGAGAATAGTTTTTAAATTTCTCTCTGTAGTACATCTTTGATATTCCCACACTCTTTAAACAAACAACATCCAGTTTCAAATTCCCGGAACTCGATGTACAGATAAAAAGGGAAGATAATCTCATATGATTTAAATGTCAATTTCTCTGAAGCATTCATAAATAAGTGAAACTTCTATCTCAACACTAGTAAATGCCAGTTTATACTACCAGATATACTCAGACTTGCTTTTTAAGTTATTTATCAATCATGGGCTGCAAAGAATCGTTGAAATTATGGATGTTTTCGAGACACTTTGTATTATGATTTTCCCCAGCAGAATTTAGAAAATTCGTTACAAAGTTAAAAGAGAAGAAAGGTAGAATCTGCCATAGAAATGTATTTTATGCTTGCTACAAAATCGCTGTTAGACACAACAATAATAAATTTTAAGTACAATGCTTCTGACAGGGCGCTTTAGAAATAATTTTATATCTAAACATAATCTTACATATTAAAATTACAAAAAAAAATTCCCTTATATTTTTTAGAAACCTTTTGTTGATATTTTGAGAAAATACCAATATAAAATTCATAAAAAAATATTGACTTTTTCAAGACTTTCTGGTAAAAACCACTTGCATCGTAAAAACAATTATAATTTTTTTTTGTTATTTCAGAGCCGTTGGGCTCCATTGAACTGGAGAGGAAAGTGATGAAAAACACTCTCACCCTAAGCATAGCCATCATCCTCTGTTGCAACGGTTTTACCACGCTCCAGAGTTTGCAGAGCACGGTATTCCCCCAGATCGGCGTAGACGCACTGTGCACCATTTACTCATTCGCCACGATATCATGCATATGTGCGCCTACAGTAATCTACAAGCTTGGACTGAACTGGACGTGCGTTGTCTACGCAGCCATGTCTGTTTTATACCTCTTCTCTTTCTACTTTTATAACACGTACAGTTTCATAATCAGTGCTGTGCTCCTGGGCATCAGTTTCGGTCCTGTGTTCTGTGCCTTTGTGACGTACGTGTCTTTGAATGTGTCCAGGTTGCCATACGTGACGCAGGTCATGAGGGACAAGAACCAGCAACGTTTCCTGAAGTACTTCTACGTTCTTACGAAGTCGAATTTCTTCTGGGGAAACCTCATTACCTCCTTGGTCATGCATTTTAACGTTGAGAATGTACCATTTATCAATACAACCCAGAATTCCACAACTGATGGGGAGACTTCTGAGATATCGACGTCTATGTACGACTTCTGTTTCCAGGTTGAACTTAAGGATACGGAAAACTTCCAAGAATTTTCAGCGCAAGATTTTTACGGCCATGGAGTTATCATTCAGTTCAACTCACTGCATGAGAGTTCGCTGAAACTCCTCGTTTTAATTTTTACGTCCTGCATAGTGGTTGGTGTTCTTCTCGTTGTAGTCTTCCTCGAGCGGATTGAGTTTCTGATGCAGCAAGATCCTCTAGAAAGACCATTAATGCTCCAAACGCTCAGACAGATACGGCTCGTTCTTGTGGACAAACAAATACGTCTCGGAATACCACTTATCATTTTCACTGGAATCGAACAGGGTTTTATATTTGCAGATTTTACGCGGGTGAGTATAAATGCCTTTGTCTCATGTTTTATTAGCCTCTATTTGAATTGGTAGAGTCCAATAGACATTCTGTTTGATGAGTTATTTCCATTACAATAATATACCCATGAGAAGGATTTTTTTCAAATGAAAAGGAGAAATCTTTAATTAATAAGTGATCAAATGTTTACATATATTTTAATTTATTATACATATGCAAATAACCTAACTGAAATGGTCGTAATAAATTCAATCACTTCATTTCGCACCCAGTACACTTACGATGTTAAAGCGCAGCAAATAATATCGTAATGAAACGAAAAACAAATAGTTGTTTCAGGTGATAGCAAGTGTTTGCTTCAACAATTGTTAGATCGAGATGAAAGGGAAGAATTTGATTTGTCTCGTTCTCAGAAAAGGCTATGAATATCGGCTGAAATAATAGTTTGCTTCGTGTTTCCTTATGCTATCATCGTCACAGTTTTAACTTTGTTTTATTATATACTTAATAAAATATACTGTAGTGCGTTATCAAATAAGTATATTGAAGTAATATATTTGATCTTCCTATATAAATATTATAGTATTTTATACAGAAACTACTGTCTTAGATTACATTGTCTTGAGACATATGTTATTTGTTATATTACATTAATATTATTAACGACATTTTGAAAAACACTAAAGGAAATACTTGAGTTCTCTCACACAGAACACATTTTTTTCTATTCTAGACATATGTGTGTTAGCTTACCATTAGGTTACCAAACGTTGCATACAGCAAAAATGTCATATTTATGTATCTGATATTATTTTAATTCAGCTTAAAGTAATTCCACACGTATCACATAGTGTTCACTGTACACGTATCACATAGTCAAATCTCACCGTAAATGCAATCGTCTCGCTTGAAATTATAGCACTGGTGCTCAATGAAAGTAAACTAGATATTTCGATACGGCACGATCCACTTTGAGTCGGTCTTTTATTAAAACATAAAAAATACAACAGTTACAGAAGAGGGGACGTTTACCGCATTATTGATCATCCACAACAAGCAACCACTTATAGAAGTGCTATTAGAAACGTATTAGTCTTCCTAAAGACTTAACTATTGTCTCCTATGTTAACCTCCAAACATTCCAGGACAACATTTTTTCATTCAGATCTAAAGTGTGCAAAACACTCGTTCCTGTTAAATTTACTCACATGGTATGCCCTTAAAAACTCGTTTAAATACCTGTCGGAAAAATCTGTCCTAACAGAATAGATGCGCGTTAAAAGTTCTCAAGATATCTTTATATATATATATATATATATATATGTGTGTGTGTGTGTGTGTGTGTGTGTGTGTGTGTGTGTGTGTGTGTGTGTGTGTGTGTGTATATATATATATATATATATATATATATATTCAAACTCATATTTCGAAATGCGAGAGCACAAGAATTGAAACAACATAATATTTTAGATTAAATATAAAGGCTTAAACAAATACCCTGTTCTCAGCCATTTCGTATGTCAGTGCATAAAAACGTAAATTTCAATAATCTGTTCCGAATTTATTTGAAGATCTTTAAGAGATAAATAAAAAAAATTATTTTCTTCTTTTACTATCATTGTATATCTCTAAAACAAAATAAAAGTAATTCATAAAATGAGATAAATATCATTTCTCTAGAAATGGATGTCATTGGAGATTAATTAATATTAAAAAATAAGCTCTTTTGTTTCATATATTCATCAGTAATTTCCATAACTGCTGAAAGAAAGATTTTCCTAAAATTAAATCGAGTCGAATAGAAAAAAAAGCATGCATTTAGAAAAATAGATGTTGATTTGAAATTATTTTGATAATTTACGAGAAGTTTATTAAAAAGGAGAAAATGTTATTTATTCCTCTAGCATTTTTTCTATTGTTTGGATTCCCATAACGACATGTATGAAATATCCAATAGATCATCTATGAAATATACTATTAAGGTATATTTAGATAGGACATAGATAGGACATCTATGAAATATACTATTAAAAGATTTATTATTAAGGTATCCGTACACCTTCGAAGGTGATTTTTGAAATGTTTTTTTAATTTTGTCTTTTTATCTATCTTTTATAATGATATGTAAGTTAAAACTTGAAAATGTATTCAAAATTTAGCTGTTACATTAAATAGTTTTTTCGGGGGGGGGGGGGGGGGGACTGGAAAAAAATTGTTGAAAATTTGACATTCCCTCAAAACAAGATAACTCAAACACAAATATATTACCATTTTATAAAATGGAGAATTAAGATAATAACTTTCTCTAGGAAATAGTATACTCAGAATTCTACTCTGTTTATCTCAGAGTCTGAAGCAGTTAAAGTACTGATGTACAGAAAAATCACTTAAAATCCTAGAAATTTTGGCTTTGATATTATTTTTTAAAATCCATTGTCCCTTGCAATTCATATCTATGTAAACAAAAAAACTAATTAATCTGCAACCATGAGCGTAGTCTATTCCCTTTACAAACATGTCAATATAAAGTATGCGAAATTTTAAGACATTCTAAGCTTCATTTTTTGTTATAGGAAGTTCGCGCAAAGAGAAACGATGAAAAAATTAATTTTGAGAAAATGTTAAAAAAAACTTTATAACACATTTCTTACATTAAAAATAACTATTTTAGTACTAAAATCCACAAGATTTATAAATTGAAACACAATGAGAAAGATAAAAGATTTGGCTTTAATATTATTTTTAAAAATATATAGATATTATGACCGAAAATGCCGTTCTAAATGTGTACGGATACCTTATTCCTGAAATGCAATAGGGCATGCTTGATTTGGCAGATAAAAGGTAGAGAATTTCTCGTAATTTGACCCCCAATGACTTCTCATGCACTTGATGTTTACGTTATGAGCACCTCGAGTGATTATTTCGCTATCTAATGTTACTCTATCATAAAATGATTATGAAGTCAATTATAAAGCTAATGAGAAAGTGCTTTCATCGGTTAACATTAAAGCAAATTTACTAAATCACATATCATTTGATTCATTGAAATGCACGGGAGGCTCATTCCCCCTGAATGGGATAATTTCTTTTTGGCTGGAGCATTTCTAATAGATTTGGAATAGTTGCACACATTTATTTATTAGGCAGTTATCTGAGTTTATATGTTTATAGTTTCGCTTTATTATCGGCTTTTATGCCGTTGCCATTTGCATTTATTTAAAGTTTGCATTAATTTCTTTTAAATTTATCCCAAGGTGCTGGTAATTTGATAAAAATGTAAGAAGTTTGAATAAAATTATTGATAAATTTCTCCCCTTCAGGACAGAGTTCCAAATTTTGCGCTCAACTAAAAGCGGAACAGGATATATGGGTAGGTTCCTTAAGCCAGTGTACACCTTTAAAACAAAATAAATATTTTTTAAGAACCTCGCATTTAGCACACAGGGAGAAAATCGTACTTAATTATCCAGTTTGCTTTCGTACTGCATCATGGAAGTTCAATAAAATAATAGTATTAAAAACCAAAGTAGTAGTGATGTCTTACAATGCATATACAGTGGAACCTCGCATAACGAGCATAATTCGTTCTAGAGTCTTACTCGTAATGCGAAACACTCATTAAGAGAAAAAAATTTTCCATATAAATTCATGTAAAATACAATAATGCGTTCCATGCCAAAAAATACTCAAATTTTTTAGATGTAACGTTTATAATTTAAAGAAAATTACTTATACATAAATTCTTAAGGAGCAAAATCATCCATATGTAGTTTATTATTTACGAATTTATGACACATATCTAATTTTTTTACTAGAAGGCTATCTAGTTGCATTTGTTTTAATCGGCGCTTCAAAATTTGCTGAAAATGTGTCACCGCATTGTTAATGAATAAATTTATAGCGCACATAGCCACCGTCTTATCAGGGTGATGCTTTGTAACTTACGATGCAACAGTTTCCCATGCTTTCATCATTTCTTTTATTGCACCAGAAGACTGTTTCTTTGCTGTTTCTTCGTCCTTCTCCACTGACAAACTCTCCTCTACAACTACTTGCTGTGAGAGGAGAGTGAAAGACACTGCAATTCTATTAGCTGTTAGGTGGTCAGCTCGTGGTTGTGTTCTTCCACAAGCTCCTCAATATCATTGTTATCCTCCAGTCCCATGATATTTGCTTCTTGAACCATCCATGACTACCCTTAAATACTTATTTTTTGGCCGTTTTTTATCCTGGTGACGTGAAGATCCAAGTGACGTGAAGAGAGGACTTCCTTCCACGTCACTCGTTATGCGAAATGTTGCTCGTTAAGCGAGCCATTTTTTTACGAGTTATTTTGCTCGTTATGCGAAATACTCTTTATGCGAGGTGCTCGTTAAGCGAGATTCCACTGTACCAGTATTGTAAGACATCAATATAAAAATTCAGTCACACCTTGGAATTACAAAATGGAAAATAACTGGGTTTTTTTTCTTGGACGTATGTCGTAAACAAATAAAAATATATCAAATACATTTTGATTTATGCATAGTTGGTTTTCGTTTTCATGTAACAAAATAATTCATAAATCCATACTTTTGTCATTCGTAAACGAGTTTTATATGGCTATTATAATTCATTTCTGTGAGAAGACAAGACATTAAATGAAGAATTTTTATGCACATAAATAACTCATCTCAAGTGAAATATTGAAAAAAGTAATTCATTATTATTTTTTGCCTATTTAAATTTCACGTAGGTATAACGATGTAATTCAAATGAAAGATTCCGTTCTCATTACAAATATCTTATTTACAGTCTTACGTCAGCTGCTCCCTCGGACTAGAATCCATAGTTTTCACAATGATGTGCCTCGGTGGCTCAAACACTCTAGGATCAATAGCTGTCCACCTCTTCTCCGAACATATCCAGAGGACTATCATTATGGCAGCTGGCTTAGTTTGTCAGTCGGGACTCCTGATGGTCCTTTACTTGTGGACCCCAGTGAAAGACGACGCTGCAGTCTTCTACGTCATCACAGGTGGCTGGGGACTGTGCAACGCCATCTGGGAAACTTTGACCATAAGTAAAGTATTTCTTCCTAATCTTCACAATTATGTCCTAAACGAGATATTATTTAATTTTTTTTCCAAAGTAGATGTCAATGTTGAAAATATTTACTAAACTGCTAATATATACTAGTATTGACTTGTATCGTTTGTTCAACATAGTAATCGTAACAAGCACACAGAATGTGTGTGATTCACATCTACTAAGTCAGCGTTCCTGGTGGTTCGAGGGCAATTGAAAATCCCGATTAGGAAACCTCCCTTATTTGCCTCAGAACACGCGCCCGTCAAGTGACTTTCGAAATGGATGCAGAAAAAAAAAAGAGTTGCAGGTTTTGCTTCAAACTTCCTGCGAGAAGAGATGCCTAGATTCTGGAAATTTTTCCAAGAAAGTGCTTTCTAACAGTCCCTAAGTTGTAAAACACCCTTGGAGGCATGCGCATTACAACACCTGATGAAAATTGGTTGATTGCAGCAACCAGAAAAGGAGGCTGTTGCAGTCGTAAGAGTATAAACAACCTTTCAAGGTTATTGCCTTTCACCGATTATAAGAAAATTTGGCTCAACAAATTCATTCCTCTCGTCTTTCAATTCCAACTTCTTGCGTGAATCTTTGTGCCGACTGCATAAAAATTCCAGAGAAAACTTCCGACATTAGACGCAAAGTAAAATGGCAGCTTCTCTATGACAAAATACAGGAATAAATTCCGTCTGTAGAAGAAATATTTAGCTATTCCTCATATGGAACTACAATGTTTGTCATTTACTCAGTATCCCCGTCACAGTGAATTACCCATTCACAAGCACAACACCAGAAATGTAGAATTCAGCATAGGGTTTCCCTTTCTTCACCTAATCAGGGGCCTCTTAACACGAGTACTGTTAATATGCAGCACCCATATGGAAGTAGTGATATAGTAGATTATATATTAGAGTTAGTAAGTATCCCATAATATGCAAAGTGTTCAATTTTTGCATTTTAATGTATAAAAATAGAGTGAAAACAGACTATTTTAGAAAATAGGGTTAATTCAAAGTCCAGGTGTTTAAGTTCCCTAATATCTAAACTGCTCTAATAAGTTGGTAAATGCATGTCTGATTATTCTGTGAAGCTGATGATGGGCACGATATGCATCTCTGCAGAAGATGTTTTGAGTTAAAAACCTATACTCATATGATTTTTATTTCAGTATTAGTTCTTTATACATATGCACAAAGCATGAAAATGTAAACTCACTTAGAAAAGGGGTTGTAAATGACATATAAGTTGGTTTGTTGTGTGGACATATAGTATTATGTAGCTGTTTAAGAAACAGCAGGATAGGAGATCTACGCATGTGACCAAAACTAAAGCCCTTCCATTAGAGAAAACATGACCTACAAACGTAAAAAACAAGATAGTTCAAGAAGTTTACCTTCACTGGGGGACAAGCAATTTTATTCCTAGAATGTTTTTTTCATCCAAACAATTTATATTCATTGGAAGTGGAAATTAATGAGTCCCTGGTGATGTCAAGTCATCTTTAACCTTAAAAAACATATTATTACTTGCCCTTAAAGCTGCCTTATTCATAATAAAGAATTTGTGTTTCTCAAATTCAAACTATTTACGTGGGTTTTTTTAATAGTTGAAATATAAAAGCATAGTCTTGATTCTTACATACTAGCTAGTTCGAGAAAACTCCGACAGCCCTCTTCGGATCTTATCACGTGGCCCCTGACAAGTCTGCAAACCACAAGTTGAGTAACCACTGATTTAATGGGTACCTGAAATTTTCTTAACAGAATGAGTCTAATAAATTACAAGCTGCAGACAATTATCTGATAAATAACAGAATACAGATCTGTATATACTGCAGATATTGATAAATGAAAACATCGAGTATAAATCTTCTTAACGTCACGTGAGTGACACTGTTAAAATATATAGCTATAATTTTAAATACCAAAGTAATGCTACAAATGAACAAAGGCAGTTATTCATAAGGCCTGAATGGGGACGAAATTTTATAGTCTACTGATCAGTAAATCCAGAAACGATATGACCTAGAAAATAATTTTTATTGCAGTGTTGAAAACGGTTAATAAGGACTACTACGCTCGGAGCTTGAGACAGTTTCTAACTTGAAGACGTTTCGTCACAGATACATACACACACACACACATCATGGAGATTATCACTCAGTAAACCTTTTACTATCAGAAAACAAAAAACAAAATGCAAAATAACACCTTTATTGCAAGCTCCAAGTAAAAGACAAGTAATGTTCAGGGTACAGTCCATATATGCTTCTGATTATTCCCGATTTCAAAACATTATAGGGCTGCATTTTATTGTGGTAGCAAAGATATCTTACATATAAAATATCCATCATGACATGTTGGACATAAATAAAATCTCAAATAACACGAGGACAGCAATAAATGACGAATAAAGGTCAATAATCATTTAAAAAGCTCTATGCGGGTAGGTAAGGGTATTTAAAGCCAAAGCTTACAACTTTATTACATTTGTAGGTAAAAATTGTTTGTTTGATACACCAAGACATATTCAGTTGCTGTTACGTCCTCTTTATATATAGGAAACAAAGAAATGATATTGACCGAAGTTTAAAAGTAATTCCTCTTTTAAACTTCGGTCAATAACGTAAAGCGACACTCTTGAACATTTGAGATGTATATGGGGTTCAAAAATCTATTAAGGGGAAGAAATTGGTCCACAACTAACATAAGAATATAACAATCAGATACTCATGGTTATTCCGTTTAGATAAGATTTCCTTTTGTAAGTTACGTATTTTTCATTATACACTGGACAACACATAAATCACTAGGTAGCTTGCTATTCATAGGTTAGAAAGGATTTCAAGCATATTTCGAAATTTCACTAAAACTAAGCTCTCCTCTAAACTATGTAATTAAATCGTTCAATTTATTCGTATTACTGATACTTCAAAAATTGAAAATAACTATTCCTTACTTTGGGAGGTAACTTGGCAGCTCGTCAATAAAGAGTTTATAACTACACTTTGCGGTTGATTTGCTACTTTTCAGGTAGCAAACAAGAGGTAAACATTAAAAAATAATCGAACGTTTACTTCTTTTTCCCTGCGGATTAGAGCATCATAATCGAGCTGTTGAATTACCTTTATGAAAATAAAATAGTTTTTGCCTTAAGCAAAAGATTTCTATACCTGCTTTCAGAGCACATCGTAAAATTTGAAGCGATTATTATCAGTCACAATATTGAAATAAATATACTCTGAAAAGGGATTTAAAAGGACATCAATAAAAAGAAGCCTCTGGATATATTTTTATCCCTTTTTTTGGAAGGGGTGGGGGTGGGGAGGAATTCTGTCGAAAATCTCAAATTTTTGTGTTGTTAAAAATACAAACAATGTTTTGGGAGAATTAACTATTGAAAAGAGTTCTAAATATTAACATATAGTAAGGCCGTATCTGGAGATATCGCCTTTAAATGCTTAAGTCTGAGGTACAAACACAGATGTTAGATTCTTTCTGGTTTTTATTTATATTTTTGATTTTGTTTTTGTTATGTGACATCATACACGACTTCTATGGTATGACAAAAGTGTGTGTTAAAGAAACTTTTAAATTTTACCTTTATTTATGGCTGTCCGGAAATCAAAATTATCAAAAAAAGGCCCCTTTTTTATTTCTTAGATCAAAACATACTATGAAGCTTCCTGAGTGAAATAACGCAAGCCGTTTTCCTTTATAACCAATTGCAATGCTGACTCGATATTTTTATCGTGTGCTATCGATCGAACCCTGTTACTCACGCGAACGTTACGTCTCTTTATATCACAATGGGACCATATTTTTTTTAAATATATTTTCTTCTATATAATATATTACTAAAATATTTTTTAAAAATATATTTACCATATTTTAAAAAAATATAATGGTAATATATTATATAGATGAAATACTTTCCAAGTTATCACTATAAAATTTCACATAGTTATCAATAAACTTTTCGTTATCAATAAACTTTACCGTTATCAATAAACTTTTTTCAAAGTTTTTGTTTGAAAGAAAAAAAAACTCAAAAATATTTTTATTTAAGTAAAAATTACTTTGCAAAGAATTATTTCCCCCCCCCCATTCAAATGAGTAATAGTTTTATATATAACATTTTATGAATCATAAGTACAAATTATTTGGAATTCTTCCCTAGGTAGAAAAATATTCGAAGAGATTATTGAGTCAACAGGCGCATTAAAAACAAAACGCTCTCTAAATTTGGAGTTTTACAGGTTTTCTTAAACAAATTTTAAACTATCAAGTATTTTTATTTGTGCATTGATTTTTAATGGAAAACTTTTGAGAAAAAAATATTTTTAGAATGCATGTAAATAGAAAATAATAATAATTTTACGTCCTAGATCCCCTTAAAGTTACACAGCTTCCTAAAATTCACAATAAAAATAATTAACTGTGACTTCCTGTTTTTGCTTTTTCCACAAGTTTCAGTTAAGTTTATTACCCCATGAGGATAATTAATAGGTGATATCTCTTCATTAGGCATGAGTGAATATCTAAAATATTGTCCAGTGGGAACTTATATGAGTCACAGCCTTAAAAACCCTTGTGAGGTATTGAATCAAAATTAACCCCCCTGGTTAAAATAAATCGCCGTTTGAAGAAGAAGCGCCTTATGCAAATGAGTGGCGCTTTTCTACTAGACGGGAATCCCCGTGGGTAGCGTACACGTGCTACAGGAAGAGGAGAACACTACGAGGCGAGGTAGGACGGAGGCGAGCAACGAACGAAAAACAATTCGAGTGAAGATCGCCCTACAGCGGGCCGACATTATCAAGTTTTCCGAACGCGTTTTGAAGTTAACTATTGTTTCAGCGACCTGGTGATAAAGTGAAGACAGAAAGGTTAGTGTGGTATATGTACAAGCAGTGGCGTGACAGAATTCTGGTAGGGTTTCCCTAATATAACTACCGGGATTAACACACGCGATAGATAATTTCCCGTTGCCTGCTAGCATTTGAGTACGGTATTTATGTAATCTAATTGTGTTGTAATAAATAGTTTATTGTGGAAAGCCTCATCAGATTTTGTTAACAGTGAGTCCATTGTTTAGTATATACATTACCTTAAGGGTAAATGAAACGTTGAATTTCTCACCCTTAAAATTAAGTACCTATCGGTGATTATTTGTGATTTTAACGACATTCCTGTTCTCCTGTCTCTTCAATTTAGGGGTGTCGTATTCTTTCTAATATAGAGCCACTGGTCAATTTTTGGCGTAATTGAATTACAGACAGAAACGCTTGGAATTTTAGAATTCTATTGATAAAATTTTTATCACAAATGTATATCATATAAAACTTAGTCAAGCATCAATATAAAGCAGTTTCGAAGAAAACACATTCCCCCCCCCCCCTATCCTTTTTTTTTCGCAAAGTCTTCTTCCAAGAAAACCATTATATAAGAAAGGAAAAATCTCGAAAAATATAACGTAAATATATATGAAATAAAATACTCAGTATTCCAGTAGCGAGGTTGCACTCTTTTATTTCACATTTCTCACAAATCTGTAGTAAGAAGATGGAGATCTCGTTTTTTCCCCCTAAAAGATTCCTCGAGTTGGAAAAGCATTTCTGTGTATGTAATGTAACATATGAAATATTTCATCCTAGTTTTCTAAAATTCTTTATATGTCATATAAAGTACAGGCAAAGTAAAAGCAGGTAGAAAAATGTGTATCAATGTACTTCTTCCACATATGTACTATGACACTAGCGTCTGATTTTATGTCCAGGCATTTCCTGACCCTCTGACATTTTTCATAAAAATGCTCTAAAGATGTTGAAGGTTTCGGACGTAAGATGCCAAACATTTCTTTCTATTTTTTTCCTTACAGTGTAAAGCCATTTTTACAATATCTCAGATATCTTCCATTCACGCACTGTTACTAATGTGCTTCAGAATAAAATAGGAAATGGAGGTGGATTAAACTGTGTTAAAAGTATCTGTATATATTTTTATTGCTACTAATAATTTAGCTCTGTAGAAAGAATATATTTGGGAGCAGTCAAACATCAGCGTATTTTTGTTCCACGATCTTATTCTTTGCCGTATTCTTTGCCTGCAGAAGTCTAATACACTTTAAAGTACCATTAAGGGGATAGTGAACATTACAAAGCGATTTTTGAAATTTTTTCCTCAGAGATATGAAATTTTACATATATATTCATTAAAGTATAACTACATTAAACACCTTATAAAATTTTATAAATATTAAAACCAAATTTAAAATTTTTAAAATTGAAATTAATTTTTTAAATAGTCCTTGCGATCCAATTTTTAACTTCCCCTCTTAACTTTGCATTTATATTGCTTATAAATACATTTTGAACAGAGTTATGTATTACTTTGTGCTTTCGTTGAATAGTTAGTTTTTAGGAAACATTTTTATACTTGTACTCTGAATTTTCGTGAAATTTTTGTACTTTTCTTCACTTAAGTTAAACTTTGATAATCCGAATGATGTCTAAACCTAAAATGGATACATAACTTTATCATAACTTTTATAAAATTTCGTCAAAAATTAAGACGCAAGGAGCATTTCAAACACTTACAAATCTGGAAATGACTCATTTTGAGAAAAAAGCCATTTAAAAAGATGTTTTTGACATACCTTTAATACTTACTTTTTTAAATCCACAAGTTTTCGTTTTGCTTTTCTCTACATATTTTAAATGCATTTTAATCCAATACATATTTTAAAGTATTGATACACCAAAACAAAATTCTAATTTTTGTTCGATTTTTGGTAATTTGAAAGTCCACGATCCCCTTAAAAGACTTTAAAAATATTTCCCTTTTATTATCTTTATTTTTTGTATGTTTAAAGTACTTAAAAATACCATTTTTAAATCAATATGTTTGCAAATGTTAGTGTGGACAGAATACGTTAAACCAATATTATGACAATGCATGAGAAGTTTGTACGAACTTTAAAAAAATGAAAGTTTATGTTATCCTTATTTATATTATATTTTGTCAGGGAAATTTTCTTCAAGGTTTTTTCAAAGCATTTGTGTGTGCGAATATACTTCTATACATACATATATAGAGAGATAAAACGCAACTGGCAGAATTTAAGTCAAAAGTTTGAGAGTGTTGATTCATTTCTACGACTAAATAATGCAAATAAAATGAAATAAAGAATAAGTTTTCTTTTTAAGGTTACACATTTAAGTACGTAAGAAAAATAATTATTTTCTCTGTACTATTTCAAAACAAGAATTTTCTTTAATTTTGTGACATCCCTTGTCTACATTTAAAAAAACTTTTAGACTGCATTTCCTTCCGATTTCATGCTTTATTTTCAAACTTCTGCTGCTATATCAAATATCAGGCAATTTCTGTTAGTCAACTATATTTTACTGATATGACAAGCAAACTGATTTAATTTTTCTTCTGTATATAATAGTAAGGGCGGAGATAGCTTATATACGGGACAGTGACTTTTCTTCAGTCAATAATATATTCTTTCCTTTTTGTCCTCAAGCTCACTCTATATTTCCCTTTAATGGTAATATTTCGCAAAGAACTATTAACATGAACAAGAACTATCAAAATTTAAAAGTTTTACATTTTTACATTTTAACTCATTGAAATACAATGAGCATTTCCAATTTAACTTTAACGTAAGATTACATTGATCCATAACGGTCCTCCAGAAAGCAAAATTTCAGATGTCCTGAGTCGCAAGATATAATTTTGGCAGCCCGCCAAACCCAGTCTGTATCGCTTGGGCAAGCAGTAAACAGTTAAATAGAAAAGTACCAGAATGCGTCAAAATTTTGACTGACTCACACACACACACACACACACACACACACACACACATATATATATATATATATATATATATATATATATATATATATATATATATATATATATATATATATATATATATATATATATATATATATATATATATATATATATATATATATATATATATATATATACAGTAGACGCTCGTGAATTCGAACTCGGTTAATTCGAACTTTCAGTTAATTCGAACTAATCCAAAGGCCCCCAAAAACTTGTATTGGAGTTAATGTTAAAAATATCTCATTAATTCGAACTAAATTTTTATCAATTCGGTTAATTCGAACTCAAAATTTGATAAAAAACATTTCTTTTTCCTCAATTTAACTTTCTCGATTTAAGTCAAGGCACAATATTTCTTATCAAACTGTATGTGACCAAAGCTTTGATGTAAACGAAACCGTATGCACTAATTTCGGTAGGAAACTGCCAGGGCTTTTCTCTACTTACCTGCCGAAAGATTCTTTTAATGCGGCCATAATAGACAAAGCCATAATGGACTCTATTAAAACTCTTAAAGCATTTATTCAGATGGAACCTTCCTCTGAAAATGAATTGAAATGTTTACTTCAAATCAAGAAGTTGGCTGAACAATGTAGGCATCATAAACAAAACCAAACATCCACTTTACAGTTTTTCTCCAAAGTGTAATTCGTATTTTTAATTAAAGTTTACTTTCAACTGCATATCTTCTGCTTCATTTTATGATTAAGGCAAGTCTGTATTGCTTTTTAATATGTTAATTTTAGATAACATAGTATAATATATTTTCTGGGGTTATACATACTAGGAGATTTTTCTTCTTCAGTGATACACTTTTAAAGTTATATATTTTCTCTTAACATCGGATAATTCGAACTTTTTTCCGAGAACCTTTGAGTTCGAATTAACGAGCGTCCACTGTATATATATATATATATATATATATATATATATATATATATATATATATATATATATATATATATATAGAGAGAGAGAGAGAGAGAGAGATACCTATATACATAACACATACATACATATATACATATAAAAGAGGTAAGCAACGATAAGTAATCCTACGTTAATAACCCGTGGTAGTTTCGTTAGAAGAGACTACCTGATTTTTTTTTTACCTCAGTGATATTTTTACTTAAATGTTTATTATATTTATCTACTTCTCATTTCATATTCTACATCACTTTCATTCATAGCAAAGCCTTTATACCGTCTCAAATTCACTCAGAATATTTATTATCAAAAAGAAAATGTAAGAGCATTTGCAAAAAAGCATTAATTTCTTATGCATTAAATACACGGAACTACTCCCGGCAAATTATTTCTATTACTCACTTTTTGATAAAGGAGTCATAGAGTACAACTGAAATATCCTAAAATAACGGCATTTGTCCTCATCTTCAAATCCGATCGAAGGACCTAGATCACCGAAGAAACAGAGAAAGCTCTCCCATATTTTTTCCAGCAGCTTTAAGCGTCTCATTAGTTGCATCGGATACCCATCTTAAGCGATGGGCAATTTTCCTTTGGGTATTTTTCTAATCCCAGATTCTCAAATGGATATTTTTGAATTATGTTTTCTGCATTTGGAAATAGGTGTCCAAAATATAGAGTGTGTAATTTTCAGAATTTCAAAATCGTCAGTAGTTGATTTTCACTGGGCGGTGAATAATAATTGTCTATCACTGAATATTAAAACTGTTTTTCAGAGAATTAAATTTTAAAAAAATTAAAAATACTAAGGGCGTTGCATTTAAACATCTATATATTTAAGTTCTTAAGCCGATTCTTTGGGAAGACCGTGAGAGAAAACTGTCATTTTATATTAGCATCATTTAATTAGCATCAGTGTACTTCATTTTGGTCTTAAACGAAAGATTTTTAATCTACAGATATGTCAAATTTGGTTTAAGTAACCGTAATTTCTATTAATTAGCGATAATTTACAATTAAAAATTGCTTTCTGCGCATGCTCACTGACATGTTCAAATCTGGCTTTATATATTCACTAAGCACGAGGCCCCATAATAACATTAATTCGTTTCTGCGCATGCTCAGTGACATGTTTAAATCTCACTTTAGATACTTACTAAGCACAAGACCGCATAAACACGTTAATTTTTTATTCCGAGGAATCAATCTCTCTCTCTCTCTCTCTCTCTCTCTGCAATTTTTATTTTTAATTATGGAACCATATTTCTTTTTATTGGGTTCAATAGTAATGTTTTAAAGTGCATTTCTCTATTCTTAGTATTATGATTTTCAACATTTGGCAATGATGTGTTGAGTATAATTTGTATATTAGTACATTTGTTTACTATCCATCTGTCGTGTCTTGACGGGTACCAACCAGTCTATTTTTTAATGCGGAAAACAGAACTCACAAGAGTATATATTGATTAATTTTCGATAAAAATTACGTTTCAAAAAACTCAAAGGCTTAACATACGTAAGATTAACAAGGGGTTTACAAACCTGTGCGGTTAAAAGAAGCACCGCCTTAAGTAAGGAATGTTCTACAGGATCCAATTCTTCTAATTTACAAAGAACTAAGCTAGAAATGTTAAGACTGCCACTTAACCAAGTGTGGTCTAACAATGAACCGAGATTTCTGGAGATAATTTAAATTTTTGCTTAACAACATAGGTGTCTACATTATGCAGTGATTTTACTAAATCAAATCAGAGTATAATTATCCTTAAAATTGGTCCTGCATGTCATCGTTCATTATTTATTACGTCTTTGATCTTATTAGGAATTTCTAACTAAGTAACAAACAGCTAGAAGGCTCAAATTTATTAACAAATTAAAACTTTCTCAGCATTGAAAAAAAATATTTCTTTTATCAAGTGTAAGCATGTATAAAAAAATAAAAACCTTACTTCAACTTAAGTGCAGAACATTCATAAAAGATAAAGCTTATTTTTACTGTCAACATAAGTAGAAAACTCTCTACTTCAGACTAAATCTTAAAAGAGAGCGAGTATCTTCATTCAATATTAACAACATTCACAAAACATTTGCTTTGAGATATCTTTCATATAAAACGTAACACGACAAAAGAAAGGGAAAAAATGCATTAAATATCTGACATTCATTCTTTCTTTCATCGCTTATCCTCTCGAATAAATCTCATAAATTTCACTTTTCAAAAATCTTGGTAGATTTTTGAAAAGTGAAAGATTTTTAAAAGCGAAATAAACATGACAGAGTCCTTTTTATCAGACGTTGTTAGGCACACTGGAGTACAAGTAAAATAAAATGTTGAAAAAAGCCCTTTCATTGTTCTGCTGTCACTTAGCTCCCCGGATACGTGACATCTTAAAGGATTAAAGTGTTATTCACTTTTATATCTCCCCGAGATTTAGTATTCAGTATTCAGAATTCAGAAGTATCCATGTAGATTATGCAGCATTCATGTCACTAGAGGCAATGCTTAAATTATCTCGAGGGCAAAGTTCAGATCTTACTTGAAAATGAAAAATTTATAACAAACCAAAATTTAAATTATACTGCAACTTGATTGACATCATCAAAATTTTATGGCTTACTTTATTTTCAATATAAATTTCTATAATGCTCAGAAATACGTAAAATACATATTAAATATGCATATTGAATGGGCACATTATAAAAATTACCATGCTCCCCATGCGAGCATTCTTCTAAACCTGATAGAAATGTCCACTGAAAATAGCATAAGGAGTAGGTTTCATTGAAGTGCTAATAAGCTCACAAAAAATAAATGAATAAATAAATATCGTTCTTAGTTCAAACAGTATAATTTTGTATTTGAATTCTGGGTCCCAAAATGTCAGCTAAGATGACACCTATGTAAATCTATTTTAAAGCTCAGTTTGGTAGTTGTAGTCAAGTGCTTAGAACAGGTATTTTTTTCTATAGCTACCCGGTTTAGTTTTAGCTTTTAGATTCAAAGCTAAAATTGAAGGATCTCACAAATGAGACATTGAAAAAATGATTCGGCGAAATTCTTTCATTCAGAGGTTGACCAAAAGTGTTCCTTTTATCTAAATCCTGTTATTATGCTGCTCTTTTTAAAAATAGTCTGCTTTTCAGTTAATGAATTTTTTTAAAAATTAATAATTGAAGTTCATATTGCAAGGACCAAACGCTGTAAATAATCAGAGAAGCTAAAGTTTCCAGGAAGATCAGATCTCAGAATACAATAAATGTCCAATGTCTTATCTATTACATTACAATTTTTAATTCTACTAGAGTAAAATTTTGTGAATGTGAGATCTTTAAGTCGTCTCTTAAACATTCTTGAAGTTATTAAAATTAACAACTTTAAAAGAGGTTTTATATTTCAATTAACGTTTACCATAATTTATCCCATTACTTTAAAAAATAGATGAATTATTTTAGGTATAATATTTATTTACTTACAGTTTCATCATTCAGCGAAAGAGATATTTTTACATCGTAATGTTTTACATTCTATACATTAGACAGCAAAGTTCCTCTCTGGAAATATTTAAGTATTTTACACTGTGACAATATAGATCGCTTTCAAAACTAGATCTATTAAGTATTTAATTTATGCAAATTTCTGATGCTTAAGTTTTTGCTTGGTATTTATTTAAAATTTCATACATAATGTTTGATCATTTCTTCTTTAACAAAGTCAAATGCATATTTCAACACACACTTCAGATGTCCATAAAAACTATTCTGAAGTATTTGGCGAATTTTATATGTTCAGGAAAAGATAAAAAAAACAGTTAACAAATGCTGAGCTTCGAAGATATCTTAAGCACGTACATTTATATTTGCATTCGATATTCCTTAGCAAATATCTGATGAATCTAGAATATTTGACTGTCGCATAAAATGCATATGTAATGAAGGATATAATATAATGCACATTCGCACTACACAAAGTTCGATATTCATATTCCGTCTTTCAACATAAAAATGGATGATGTAAGAGAGACATATTTTCTAAGCTTATATGACTGATTATTAAGAAAGACTGCTGAAACTGCTCTAGTTCAGTTTTTAACGTTTTTCAGGGTGTTAAAAAACGCTTGTCTGAAAGTTTTTTCCTGGGTAAAAAAAATATATCTTGTTGTTTGTTTCAGTATTTTAAGGTTGTTTGGTAAGAATGTTCGGTAAGAATGTTCGGTAAGAATGTTCGGTAGATATCCTAGTGTTTGTTGTTAAATCTAGAACATGGCCTGAATCTTTAAATGCACGCAGAATCTGAAAAGAATAAAAAAAAGTTCTACCTAATGATCGATTAACAATAATCGATCATTGTATTTGCATAAATCCAAAGTAGCTCCAAAAAAATGCTAAATACAGCATAAACCATTACTATAAATACCGCGTAGCCAGATTGCGAGAGAGACTGGCTTGTTTGAAGCTGTTTATGCATGTTGCCTTCAGTGGATCATAGCTAGATCGCTTCTAAGCTCAAGCAAGTTTTTTGCCACTCTGGCATAAAGAGCTTGTTGTGTTAGTAATAGTGGATTACCATGCAGTATCACTGGTCTGATTTTATATATATTGTGAGTACTTGAACTTCATTTCCTTGTATAGTGTTTATAACATTTGGTACCAGTCTTTACTCAGTATTATTTTTACACTGCACGTTATATGTGTCAAGGGAATAATAAACTTTGTTATTTATCTAGTGCAAAAAGTGTCATTTCAACTTTACTAGAGGGTGACTTCGATATACATATATCCTAGAAAGTTTAGAAGTCAGATATCTCTATAATTCTATCTCTTGTGCGATATTATTTACTATATTAATTTTTTAGAAAATTTTTTAGAAGCTTTCAAATGTACTGATTATATCATGGCTGATAACCTTGTTTCTTACTATCGTTAACCTTTGTCACTGATTTACCTCCACCATTTTCCAATTTGAAACTTTCTTAGTTGCATACCTCGTTTCGGAGAACGCTAATTCATTTTTGTTTGATCGAATATATAGCTTAAAATTCAACTGTATATAACTGTTACAAACTTTAACAACAAACTCATCTTATTTTTTTCATATCTAAGATACTGATGACGCTTTTAAATTTAAATTTCCCTCTCCAATATCAGACGCAGAAACTGCGTTAAAGTAGTTTGGGTTCTTTTTATTTAACAGATTAATTTAGACTAAAGAGGGACATTATCAAAGAAAAGTTACGAGGGAGAAAAAGAGATCTGTTCCCAAAGCTCATCACTGGCTCATCATAAAATCAAGACTGGCTATTTTTTCACGTTCGGAATCAAAATATCAGATATATTAGCTCGGTTGGTTGATTGGGAGCTTTATGGTCATATTTTGCAACATAATAGTCAATTAGACAGTTACTTACAAACATAAACTCGGATACCTAAGTCAAGACATTTCACAATTATTCACCCTCACCTAAAATTTATATACAGTAGCGTCTTTAGATTTTTAAAGTAAATGTATCTTATGATAAATAAGGCAATGGACGTGTGTGTGTGTGGGTGGGTGTGGGTGGGTGGGTGGTTGTGGGGCTTGGTACAAGAACTGCCTGAGAGAGTTTTCTCCAAAATGACTTTGTTTGCTTATGTCTCTTTAAAAAAATACTATTTTCAGTGTAAAAAGTACCCAAGTCTGTACAATGGTTTAGAAAATTTAGACACTTTTAAAGCATCGAACAGATTAAGGTACTTCTTACATTGAAAATAATATGTTTTAAAGAGACATTATCAAAGTGATCTTGGAGAAAACTGACTTAGGCACTTCTTGTACCAAGCCACAGTTATATATATATATATATATATATATATATATATATATATATATAAACTGTGGCTTCTTCAATGACACTTTTAAATTCTACCACGGTTTTCATTTTTTCTTTCTAGCTTACCTGGCAAAAACTTACATAGACGACTGGCAAATCCCATTCACCACCTACTATTTCCTACAGTGTCTCGGAATGGCTTTGTCTTTCTCCGTCAGCAACTACCTGAACTCTGCCGTCAAAGTCTGCATCCTGGCAGCTACTCTAATGATTTCGATTGTCCCGTACACGATACTGGAATTCCGAATTCATCACAGAAACATCCTGCATAACAGGACAGCGATGCTGTGACTTCTTCCTGATTGATGTGGCCAAATTTAAATCAGTATTGTATGAAGTATATCAATAAATTATGTATTTGATTGTTATTTGTGTCTTCTCTTACTTCTCAGTGTTTCGTTAGGAGCTTGGCTTTTTTTTCATTTGCATTTTCATTTGCTTAGTAGTCCGAAAAGCATATTTTTCGGGGAAAGCAAGTTCTAGACCTTAGAATCCAAATACAGTTGGACCTCCATATATCGAAGTCGACGGTTCCCGAAAAAAATTCGATATATAGAAACAGTTATGCCTAAATTATTGGTGATACATTGTATTGCAAGAAAAATGTACATTTTCTAATATACGAAATCACTTTCATATCAACAAATTTAAATATGAATCACATTACTACAAATTGCGTACATTCATAAATGAAAATTATCATTGATTTTAATTATCAAACAAAATTTACATACCTTTAAATACAAATGCAATTGATTTACATTTTTGCAAAAAACTTTCGTATGTCTTGTTGCACAATAAATTTAGAAGAAAATTGATCATAAAAGTGTTCGCACTTATTAAGTCCACTAAATACAGCCTCCGGGACATTTTCCGCAAATTGAAGACCACGACGGATTACATCAAATACTGCGCGCATTTCTTTTTCGAAGGATTAACGATTTCTGCTTCAGCTAGAGTCTCTTCCTCTTCTTGGATGTCAGTTTGTTCTTCCTGAAGTGAGTTTACAATGTCGTCATCTGTGGGATAATCGTAAACAATGATGCCTTCATCAACGTTTAAAAAATCTCTAAGGGAAGTTTCATTTTTGATAAGGCATCGCTTTTGTAATTGTTCCCAACATTATTCGATTTGTGGTACTACATTTTCTTCTTCGATTAGAGGTGAATCAATAAAAGCAGCTTTTTCAAAGCAATTTTTTATAGTGACTTCTGACACATCGTTTTCCCACACCTTACAAACTTGTTACCTTGTTTCTTTGCCCTGAACTCCTTTACGGGAGAAGAAAATCACGTGCCACGTTAAGAATGTTTTTGAAAAAAAATTCGATATATAGAAATTTCTTTCGATATATAGAGATAGTTTCTCCACCTAATGAAAACGGGGATTCACCAACTGTTCGATATATAGAGACTTTCGATATATGGAAGTTCGATATATGGAGGTCCGACTGTATGTTTATTGGATTTATTTCAGAACCTATACTAACGGACAGTCAACCCTGGTACCGGAGATTGTAAAGCAATACAAAGAAACCTATTCAGACTACATTTCATTGCTTTGCAAAGACAGTAAATAGTTAAATATCATCATCAGCTTTTGCTGAAAATTTAAATTAAATGCAATTTTAAATTTAAGCATGTTTAAATTGTGGTTGATGATAGTGATTGAAAGGTCCTTTACTCCTCTGTAAGTTAAATTATGTCTGTTATTGTAATTTTTTCGGTTCTAATCTTTCATTATCAACCAGTTCTCGTGCAACAATGCCTGAGAAAAATCCGCGCCATAGACAAATCTGGCTTTTATGTCTAAGTGCCATTTGGCGTGCTCTTGAACTCTGGAACCTATTGTGTAAAATGCGAAATACAAAATAATTTATTCAAAAAATATCATTTGATAAATTGAACAAAATTTATCCTAAATGATATACAGAAGAATAAGCCATTAATTGCTTTAAATTACTTTGATTAAAATAATTAAATACTCCAAAAAATAAACTCACAATAATGATTATATATATATATAATTCAAGAGACAATAATTTTTATTAATATTAACGGAATAATTTTCTATAATGTTATTAAAACAAAACAAGATATTCAAGAAATTCTAGAACATATTAAAGGAAACAAAAAAAGGCCCAGCACCAATTTTATAACTTAATAATTTACATAAAATTATATCTAATCATCCTTTTCTAAAATAAAATATTCCTATAAAAACAGCTGATCATAATCCCGGAATAAAATAAAATATTTTAAACGAGATTCTCATTGCTTTATTACAGCTTTTCTCAAACTGTGAGTAGCGAAAATTTAATTCTGATACATGAATTTAATTCTTGTATCAGAATTAAAACATGATTTTCTTTCATTAATTTTTGTGTACTTGAAACGTCTCAAAACTACTATTTTTCATGTGTATATTGCTTACCAAAGAAATAAATTATTTATGAGAATATATTTATCTTTATATCATTATTTCCTGTGGTCGCGAAAAAATATCGATGATAAAAAGGGATCACTAATGAAAAAATATTAAGAAGCGCTGCTCTATTCTACAACACAATATAAATCATCATATTAATTTCAAGGGTAAGCCAGACTATAAATCAATCATCTGCATTTATCACTAAAGGAAATCTTATAATATATATGTATCAGAAAAAAGCTATATTCAAAATAGAAATAAATTCATTTATGAGGTACGAATGCATTAGCTGAATTAACTTATCTTCATAACCTCATTCAAAATAAATAATACTAAAAAAATAAATGAGTTCACGATCGTAATAGCATAATATATTAATATATATTGATATAAATATAACGAACGTAAAACAGTTCAATTATAAACATCTCTACATATTCTTTCTTTCTTAGGCCCCTAATTTTACCCTCCATCGGGGACCTAGAACAATTTATGAAAACATATAATATTCATTTGTTTACACGAAACAGCGAAATATTCAACATCGTGATAAGAAAACATTCTTCAAGAAAGACTGGCACATTTCCCTGATAATTAAATATAAAACATTAAAATTTATTTTTGGAGATTTGTATTCCCTTATTTAATCGTTAGTTTCATCTCAAGGTCAGTGGATGTGATTTTCATTAAGGATTTATTTTTTGCAGGACTCCGGAACAGACGCATCGAATGTTTTCTGAAGAAATGTTTCATCAGTTAGGTCGAAGATAATTGTAAATATTTGACAGGATTGAGAATTTAAAGTAACTTTTACTACCAATTTATAAAGTGCTTGCAGAAAATGTTAATAGAAATTGAATTAAGTATTGTCATCAACCTCGTTACAGCGTGAAGCATTTCAAAAATATAACATAATCGACTGAAAACTGACGATGCCCACTGTTTAAATCAGTATCGAAGGGGATTTCATTTATACATCTATTAGAACATTTGCTGAAACAATTTGAAAATTTCAAGTAATCTCTTTTAAAATGGTTTGAAATTTTCTTATCGCCTCTAAGGTATTCTTTAACAGACCCAAACCATTATCTAACTAAGCAAAGTTCGACAAAGGAAGAAATTTCTCCGATTAGATTTGATAAAATTTTTAATGGAACTTTTATTTCAAAACTTTCTTGAAATAAAACTATTAATATTTTAAAAAGATAACAGTAACAATTTAAAAAAGGTAATGCAATTGTCTAAATCTGTTACGAAAGAGGTTTTAAATATTCATCTTTTCTACGAATTCATAAAATTACTTTGAAATTTTATATAATCTCTTATTAAAAATTTGCAAATCCTTTAATATTCTTTAAAAAAAAGAATCAAAATCATTAACAGACTAAGCAAAATTCAACAAAAAAATTAAATTCACTGATCAGAATTCATCGAATTTTTAATTTTTGTTTTGTTTTATTTTTAACACTATCTTGAAATAAAATCATTATTTATAACCCATCAAACGTTCTCCTTCTTCATAATGCGTAATTTCGTTACGATTGCGGCATTTCATCTTATTCGGTTTTCTTGTTTCAATGTATAACAGGAAATTTCCCAAAACATTTAGTTGATGTATTTTATGAAAGGTAGAAATAATGCTTACTAACGCAGAACTTACTTTTTATCATGGTATAACATAAGTAATCTTCTGTCATTACTCCGTTATCCTTAAACAAAACATAAATAAATAAATAAATAGAAGAGTATTTTATTCTTTCAAAAATATTAAAATAATAGCTTCTATTGTCTAGAACTTTTATAAATTACTCTTCCTTTTCAGAGAATCTGAAATCACTCTACATTATGCAAATGAGGATTTTTTCTCCAAAACCAAAACATTAAAGAGTTTTTATCAGTTTTCAGTAAACATACCCAGATGTTCCTTTCCCTGACTCCTTTCCCATGAATCCAAAACTGTCTTCTACTCAACCTAATTAAATTTAATACTGACAACAATACATCCAGGCCATAACGAGGTATTGTAGAGTAAATCTCAAGAACTGATATCTTTAATGACAGCTCATATGTACACGGGGGTACATTAAGCCGATATATATCATGATATATTATTACACCCATGGGTATATCAAGGAATAAAATACTCGTCTGAAGAGCATTGAGTATATAGAATTCACATGCTTAAAAATTACCTCCAATTTTTAAACATTATAAAAATGTTTTAAAGATAGAAAATTTCTTCACGGTATTTTTTCTAATGTTTAAATTTAAAGAATGATGCACCTTTTAGAAAGCAGCGGGATTTTTTACGAAATAAATAACCTTATAATTACAAAGATAGAGCTAATTCTGTTCGTTATTGTATTTATTATATTTCCAAGAAAGAAGGAATGACGCTCCCTTTTGATGTTAGTTTTTTTTTTCTCACATGAACTCTCAAAATGTCATTCGTTGTAAAAGATGACATTACAGATATGTAACTACATGAGAGTATATCACATCATCTGAAATACATGATAGAAAAATATCCTGTCAATCTTCCCGAATGCAATGTAACACGGATGACTTGTTTGTAATACTAGATAAAGTAAGAGGAAAATGCAGTCAAAAATAAAACTACCCAATTTATTCAGCATAACTGAGATTTATTTAGTAGTATTGATGTGAAGCTGGTGAGTTTGCATGTACGTCAAAAAAGCTCTGTCACAACCTCCTCTATGGACATATTCATCAGAAATTTATATATATATATATATATGTGTGTGTGTGTGTGTGTGTGTGTGTGTGTGTGTGTGTGTGTGTGTGTGGTGGTCAGTTAGTAATTGGTTGAATGTACTTTTATTGAAATTCTTGAATATATATAAAGACGACACATATATTTAAGAAAGAGATTATTATAACGTGTCTTGATTGAGGACGTCTTAACAGCAATTTCTTTAAAAGGATACATCTTCATTAACAAATTTCACACAGAACAGTTCTGCTCCGTCTTTCACTCTCGAGTCCACTTCTGCCTGCCAAAATCATAGTGTGAGGTCAAAGTTTCTCTTCAGAAGTTGTGGCAGAGCTTGGCGGCAGACATCGTATATAAGAACACATGATCGAAGCGGAGGGGGAAAAAGAAGTGATATATATATATATATATATATATATATATATATACTAGCTGAAAACCCTCGCTTCGCTACGGAGTACATTCAAATTAAATACAACGGTCAACGTATGCAATTTATGCCAAAAAATAAATATATATATCTATACTTATATATAAAGAGAGAGAGTGATTTTGTACGTGGAGGGTAATCTTCAGAACCACTGTACCCATTTGAAAAATTCTCTCACTGTTTGAAAGGTACATTATTCCAGATGGTCATAGGCTATATATTATGTATATCTAATCAGTAGAAATAAAGTTAGGGGCTTAATCCTAACAATCTCCATTGTTACCGCTACTGTCCTCTACCGCTTTTTGTGCCGAACTCTTCAACGATCCTTAGCGTGGTGCTATCTATACTTATATATAAAGAGAGAGAGCGATTTTGTACGTGGAGGGTAATCTTCAGAACCACTGTACCTATTTGAAAAATTATTTCACTGTTTGAAAGGTACATTATTCCAGATGGACATAGGCTATATATTATGTATATCTGATCAGTAGAAATAAAGTTAGGGGGCTTAATCCTAACAATCTCCATTGTTTCCGCTACTGTCTTCTACCGCTTTTTGTTCCAAAGATTCAACGATCCTTATCGTGGTGCTATCGCAGTGGGCTTCTGTTCTGACGCTAACGGTTCGAACCTAGCCGTTCTCCGGCACGCCTTTTTCTTTTAAAAAATTTATTTTAATTATTAACTAACATAAAATTAATTTAAGGTATTATTTAGGTTATTATTAAGGTAAAAAAAAAGATTTACAATTTATTGGCTATCAACTGGAAATTTATTGGTATAATATTTTGTTCAACCCGGACAAAGTCGGGACGGGCCGCTAGTTTATAATAAATGCGATGATCAATGTATACAATTGATGTAAAATAAATATCTATCTATATATATATATTTATAAAAAAATCGTAAGGGATATGCATTTTTTTTTGGATAATATCCAATCGTCTGCTGCATTAGAAAGAGAAAAAAATATATTTTTTGTCTATTTAGTTGTTACGCACGTGATGATAAATTTATTGAAAGTACCAGAAAAAGAAATCACGTGATCAGGATTTAATACATTAAATTCTTAAAATTAATCTTTAAAAATTCACCAAAAATCAGGAAATGGAGGTAAAAATTCGAAAAAAATTTCCTTTTGAAGGAATTTTTATGATCTTTCTCGTGATATAAATTTTATAACCCTCAATGTATTATTTTAAATGCAAACGTAAAAAAAGTTAAAAAAACAGCTTAAAAATTTAATTTAAAAAAATCTAAGAAAAATTTTTGAAAAATCTTTCTTAGTGCACCCCTACACTATTAGAAGAATCGCCATGCAAAATTTCAGCCCTTTAGGTCCAGCGGTTTGGTATGTGCGTTGTATGTCAGTCAGTCAGTCAGTCAGTGAATGAATGAGTCAGTTATGGAACTGTTTTATAAATATAGATTATAGAGGTGTAGATACACATTGGTATCTCAAAATTAGAGTAAGAGATGAAATAAAAATACAAAAATAAAAAAAGAATTTTAAGTAAAGAATGTTTTTTTAATTATTTTAAGCACCTAAAATAATATTCAAATTAATATTACGTTACTTAATAATTGTGTGCACGGCCGCCATCTTGGATTTTTTTGCGCCAACTTGGCGATTTTACCGTGTTTTGAGGTGTGGAAAATTTCTCGCCAATGTGTTTTAAGCGGTGTTTTCAAAACGCTGGACTTTGAATTTTTTTAGCTTTTTTAATAAAAACCACCTGTTTAAATTATGAAACTTAGAAAAATTTTTGAAAAATCATTTAAACGTTGGACTTAGATTTATTTTTGGGTTTTTGATAAAAACCACTTTTTTGAAAAAATCATTCTCAAATATTGGAAATTTTGGGTTTTTCTTTTAGCTTTTTTAATAAAAACGACCTTTTTAAATTGTGAAACTTAGAAATATTTTTGAAAAATCATTTAATCGTTGGACTGATTTTTTTTTTGTCATTTTTAATTAAAAAATACCTTTTCAAATTATGATCCATATGAAAAATTTGGTCAAATGAATTTTACTTACAGATAAAATTTCAATGCCATCTATTCAGTTTGCCCTAACTCTTTGACTAATAGCAATGAATCACCAAAATATTATGCCAATATATTGTTAATTAGAAAAAAAATACAGCATTTTCGTACCACCTAAATAACTTGCAATTTAAAAATTATCTAAAATTCAGCTTTGAAAAATGTAAATTAATTATGAACCCATAAATTTATGGTGAGTAACCAGATCCACTTTTTTTTAATTTATTTATTTTATTTTTTTTTTATTTGGTTAGGGCATTGTGGTAATGAAATTTTACTTCAGATTTGACCTTAACCAAATATTTGGTGCATACAATAAAATCGGGACAAAGATTATTTGACCATTTATCCTGCTGTGTTGGAAATAAGAAAAAAAACCCTTTTCCTAAACCAATAACTTAACCTTAACTAACTTTTTAACTTAGGTTCCTGGGGAGAGAGAAGACTTCAGTTATTTAAATTTATTTGCAATCCACTAAAACTTGGAATTATAAAATATTTTAAAATATATTGTATTTAAAATGTATACTGTATTTTACATTTTACGAAAAAATTATGGCAGATAATTTTTACTTCAAATAAATGAAATGGTGTATCATTATAGTATACTAATTGACAATAGATAAACAAAATTAAAAGCAACTTAAATTTAATAAGTTAACGAAAAACTGATGATGGATTCAAAAATTTTCAACAAAAAGACTCTTAGTTTTAAAAATAATTTACTCTTTTGAGTATAGTCAATTTGACTCAGATTTCCAGGTCAAGGCCGAGATCTGACCTAAAATTATTATACTGTAATTAAAAGATCACATCAGAAATAACTGTTTGATCTTAAAATTAGAGAATTTGACATTGGGTTATTTTTACCAGAAAGCAATAATTATCGCCATGCGAAATGCGCCAAACCCTGGCGGAAAAATCCAAGATGGCGGCCGTGCACACAAATCTAGAGTATCCCCCCTAACTTTATTTCTACTGATCAGATATACATAATATATAGCCTATGTCCATCTGGAATAATGTACCTTTCAAACAGTGAAAGAATTTTTCAAATAGGTGCAGTGGTTCCGGAGATTACCCTCCACGTACAAAATCGCTCTCTCTCTTTATATATAAGTATAGATATATATATATATATATATATATATATATATATGACAGGGTTGTTGAACCGCAACTATCCCTCTACAAAACTATGTTGCAGCCCTAATAAATCCATCGTCCTAAACGCTGCTGGGAAGTCGTGGTGGCCGAATGAAGATATAGTTGGTCTTCAAAAATATTTCATATCAAACTGAACCATACTCCACTCTTAACACTTTTAAGATGGTCGACTGCCGCACATTTTACGGAGAAGATTTTTCTCCCGACCTTTTATAATCGAGTATGCCCTCGGTGTGCCTTTATTCTTTTTTCAGCACGTGATAAAATTAGTCAGCATCTTATGACGGGGTGAGTCAGAATCGCGCGCTTTCAACATGTACTTGGAACATTCTAGGAGCTTCGTTGTTGACGTCATTACAGTGTGCCGATTGCACTCAAGGGTATGCTCTTAAACCGAGAGATGGAAAAGGATCGCCATCTGTTGACTCTTTCGTCCCCTATCTCACTAATTCCATATTTATTAATTATTAAGTCATACTAATTCTTTTAAATGTAGCATAACCCAACCAAATTAAATATACTTTACGCCCCTGGACATGACATACATACACACACACACGCACACACATTTATACATACATATATATATATATATATATATATATATATATATATATATATATATATATAATTATTCAATTCTTCTGTTTCTAATGGATTGTACGGTGTCTAAGTATGTTTATTGTTTAGATCATACTTATCAGAAACAATCCATTGGTTTTTATACAGTATCGGCACCGCTGATGAAGAGATGCTGTCTAAAACTTATTTAATACTATCTTTTCATGTTTTGAGTTCCTGGCTGCAAGTAGTTTTATAGCTCATACTGGTTTATCACTTTCAACTTTGTCTTATATATATATATATATATATATATATATATATATATATATATATATGTGTGTGTGTGTGTGTGTGTGTGTGTAAATTTTAGTATTTTTCTGAGTTATGGCATGCGTAGAACGACTTTTACTTAGAATTTCATGAAATATTTTGAAAGAAGGAAAAAGTTTCTAGCTAAATGTTAGACCGACAATAGTGCTGTGAGTATTAAATTACAGAACTATGTAACTGATAAGAATAAAATCTGCAGCTCCAGTGAAAAGACATGCACGTTACATAGGGAAGGGGAAGACACAAAATTGCAGGGAGAGATGTAGAAAGGGACGGAAATAGAGGGAAGGAGGAAGTGGAAGACAAAAAATGCAGAGAAATATATAGAGACAGAAATATGGGGAGAGAGAGAGAGTAAATGATAAATACCGAGAGATACAAAGAGAGACAGTAATGTGATTGAATAAAAAATAAACATAAGAATCAGAGAGATATCGAAGAATAGATACATCTTCTTTGCTGTCACTTTATTTATTCGGTGTAAAAATAACTGGCTAAATGCCTTTTATCAGTAATATATAAGGAGAAATTATGTTTTGGTGTTTCCCCAAAGATATTCTGTCTAATTCTATGCGACTTCATCCAAGGCACATCGTATACCTCTAAAGGCACAAAAATATTTAAATTTAAAGTTTTACATGACTTTTGATCCCTTTGTAATCTAACAATAATAATTAAAAAACAAATAGAAGAAAAACGATCGGCATTTTCGTAGCACTGAATTGTTTACTATAATTCAGTTTCCAAAGTTTAAAAGATTACGAGCTCCCGTAAAAAGCCCTAGATAAAGAACTCGGGAAAAAGATGCATAGTGGGATAACTTTGTTTTAACTGTTCGCAGATACTGAGAACAAGTATCAAGCCTATAAAGTAAGCATAGTTGCTTTTATGGTTTTAGATTACGAAAAATATGAGTTTTCACTATTTGATTATGGGATAAAAGGAAATTAACATATAACATTGCAGTTATCTTTAAATTTTCATAAAATAATATCTAGTAAATTCTAAATCTAATATTCAAAATTTTTCCATTTTGATGCACTCTATATTTCCTCCCTTCGTCTAAGCTACCAAGTTATATTGACATATCACGTTCATTTTCGTCAATAAAAGACTTTGTAGGAATTATGTAACTCAAAGATAAATCCTTGAAACCTTTTGTGATTTTGTCCAATTTTCGACTTTATTAAAATTGCAGTAAACCATAAGGCATAAACTCTCTTAGCTGAACGGCGTTCTTTAAATGGAAAACGTTATTAAATTCTTCTACAGATTTGCTGCCAGTCTGATGTCACATAGGTGAAATATAACTCAACTGGCTTGTAACAGACTACCAAGTATTACATTGAAATGTCACTGTAAAGGGAAAATTAGAACAGTGTTTATTTATCATCAAAGTTTAGCACCAAATAGAGTAAGATTGCCGTCTCAATGTTTTGGTGATTTGTTAGTAGTTAAATATAAATATCACTTTAAATTACCGTTTAATAAATGGGTTCTTATGAAAATATTTGTTTTGAAATATTTTTTTGCTTACTCTAACCTCTATTGAAACTTTAAGAGACAATTTGTATCAAAATTTCTCTACTACTTTCCAAAACCTGGAGGCCCGAGGTAGTTTAGCGGTAGCACGTCGCCTTTAGGTACTGAAAGTGCTCAGATCGAATCCAGACAAACATCATCAAACACCTTCGTGATTTGGCCGGATATGGGCATGATAAATCTGTAGCCCAGAAAATCTTTTTATGAGGTCAGTGGGTGGAGAAAGTATGATCCTCCCACATGTCACCCTGTGGGTGGTCAGTCAAAATCATTGTGGCTCCTTGTCTATTCCGTCCCTTGTGGTGTTATTATAATCCAGAGATGCACCATTCTACTCGTAAAACCTATATAGACTTAGTCTGGAACTTCCGGTCAGGGGGCGTAAGGAAATACAACAAAAACAAGTGAAATGTTGAAAGCCTGTAACATAAATTTCAATTTTTACTGCCCTATGAAGTTTTCTGTTTCGTGGGAAATTTACTATTTTAGAGAATTATTTTACATTATTAGAGATTGAAATGAAGCTTTAAAAACCTTTTTGGACTACAAAGAGATTTAATTTGTAAAAGCTATATAGCTTCAAAAATCATAAATTTTATTCCGTGTTTAAATATTCCGTATAACTGTTAGATATTATGGAGTCATATTTTACAGGTCAAAACATAGAAATGAAACTGGAAAAAAGTTATACATACATTCCCCGGGTTTTCTTGTTGTTACAGAGTTATATTTTAACAAAATTACAAATATAAACAAAGTTGCAAATAAAATTTCTTTCGAACAATGATATTTTTAACCTACTGTATATATTACAAAATAATGTTCTAGGAAGATAAGCTAATTAAATTCGTTATTTCGTAGAAAAATTCCTCGCTTACCCAATAAAGTTTTAAAAAATATGCTTTACGATATAACAAGACTAAATGTACACCATTCGTTCGCATTAAGTACTTCTCTGTTATTGTAAAGGTATATTCTCGAAATTCTCTGCATTTTCTCATTCGAGGTTAGTTTAAATGTTAAGCAGATATATGCTTTTTTTAATATAAAAAATATTTTTAAATGTATTTATAGAGCTATTTTCTGCTTATAAAATTCGGATTCAAGCAAGGGATTTCCGCATAAAATTTCCTCTTATATTCGTTATTATAGAGCTGTATTTTAAAACGTTGATAAAGAAATG
The DNA here is from genome assembly GCA_907164885.2 of Dolomedes plantarius. Taxonomy (NCBI): domain Eukaryota; kingdom Metazoa; phylum Arthropoda; class Arachnida; order Araneae; family Dolomedidae; genus Dolomedes; species Dolomedes plantarius. The sequence goes on along the minus strand of OU015493.1, from coordinate 53,860,723 downwards.
TTGCTGATTATTTTTCACTACTTGAAACTGGCTTTTTTTTCTTCTCGAATCAAAAATGCACAAACTTGAGCATATATAATTTCTTAATTACAGCATTATATCTCAAGACATATATGTCTTGAAGCATTTTTTTCCGAAAAAACATTCTTCGACGTAGCACAAACGTCATTATGAGGCCCGGTAATAAAAATAAAACGCGTCTTTTACGAATAAGAGATGTGCATCAAAATGCTTTTGAAAATTAGTTTTAAGTTAATACTTCTGAACGACTGTTATGCTAATGCTCTGCGGGAAAAAGGAAGAAAACTTATAATGTTCAAAACTCTTTTTTTATGTCTCGTGGGGCCAATAGTTTTTTAGCATCTTTAAAACAATGCTGAGAAGAAAAAAGAAATACAGTTGCTGGAGCAAACACAATTCTTGGAACGAAAAACATAATCCTTTAACACAAAAGTCGCAAAATTGTCTAATACCTTCAGAGTACGTATTACCGAAAAATATTATGCCTGAATTGCTCCCCCCCCCAGGTTATAAATGCTGAAATATGTGTAACTTTTAGATCAAAATAAGAATAATGAGTCTTGCAAAAAGTGATACAAACTTGTCTTATTGAAAATTTCAAGTTTAATTTTTTTAAGATAATTTTCTTTTCTCATGCAGGAATATTTCAAAATTAAGAACATCTGATATTAACCAACCTAGAAATATGCAATGGAAGCTGCACATTATAAACCAATGGAAAGACTCATATGTTATGATCCACTTGTAATGAACATCCGCTGACAATACACTCAATAATTCAGCCGCATAGTAAAACTTCATTGTGATGTGCTGCATGCGTGTTTGTACTGCAAGCATGTTTGTGCAGTGATGGGCTGCCGAGCGTAACATTATGATGTGGAAAACAATACATAGAATTTAAATCCAAAGGGTTGTGGGAAAACATCTGCCATGTATAAAATTGTTAGTGTTATTTATTAATATCATAGTGTTTATGATACGTAGAATAAAGATGCAAATTACAAACAAATGTTTTGAATCCCCTAAAATTTTGAACCATAAGCTTACAAATAGTTGTGTTAGAATGTAGCACCTACCAGATCAATTGTGCCAGATCAATTAGTAGCCTATGACGTCCCGCTGATAGATACTAAACAGGAAAGAATATACAATAAAACGAAGTAGAGTGGAAAAGGATAAGTTAATAATTAAATAAATATTATATTATATACATGTATTCGTGCATGCAAATTCATATATATACACTCATGGACAAAAAAATTAGCGCACCAAGAAATAATTGCGGGATCGTAACGAAACTTGCAATGAAGGTACATGTCGGGGAGATATGCAAATGATTAGAAATGCAGCGTGATTGCGCATTACGTATAGCCAGTAGAGGGCGTTGAACATCGTACTCTATGGAGTATAAAACAGGTAACCAAAGCTTGTTTGAGGGTGCTGAATCATTTACAAAGGAAGAGCTGAAATAGACATGCCATTACGCCGTGTTCGAAAACAATATAAGCAGTTGTCGCAGTTTGAGAGGGGGAGAATCGTCGGGATGATGGAAGCTGGGTGGTCAGCTAGGCGAGTAGCTCGTCAATTAGGCCGCTCTGATTGTGTTGTGAGGAGGTGTTGGGACCAGTGGACCCGAGAGATGTCATGTACACGAAGATCAGGCTCAGGACGCCCTCGACAGACCAGTCGTCGAGAAGACCGCCATATCGTAAGAAATGCACGCGTACAGCCAACTGCTTCATCAGCCGCCATTCAGGCACAGGTAGCACCTTCACTAGGGGCCTCTGTGTCTTCTCGAACCATACGAAGGCGCCTGGCTGAAGGACAGTTGGTATCGCGGCGCCCATTACGTGTGCTGCCCTTGACGCCCACCCATCGACGCCTCCGTTTGGAGTTTTGCCGCGCACGAGGAAACTGGACTGCCGCGGAATGGAACCAAGTCGTCTTTAGTGACGAATCCAGATTCAATCTCGGCAGTGATGACAATCGTGTTCGTGTGTGGAGAGCCCGTGGTGAACGCTTCAATCCTGCCTTTGCTGTACAGTGACACATCGCTCCCACAGCTGGTGTGATGATATGGGGTGCCATTGCCTACAATACACGGTCACCCCTAGTATTGTTCCGTGGCATTATGACAGCCCAGCGGTATGTTCATGAAATCCTGCAACCACATGTGTTGCCACCCATGCAACGGCTCCCAGGAGCCATTTTTCAACAAGACAATGCTCGGCCTCATACGGCAAGGGTGTCACAAGACTGTCTCCGCACTGTTACTACCCTTCCTTGGCCTGACCGATCCCCAGATTTGTCTCCAATCGAGCATATCTGGGATCATTTGGGACGACGAGTTGGGCATCCCACGAGTTTGAACGAACTAGTGGCAAGGTTACAGCAAATATGGAACGAAATGTCTCAAGACATCATACAGAACTTGTATGACTCAATGCCCGATCGTATCGCATCGTGCATTCGCGCTAGAGGGGGTCCAACAGAGTATTAACTCCTCCGTTCTTTTGCCTTTTTCTCTGAAATAAATTATCCTTTTTCTTTGATTTTCTTATCATTTACTTATATCAAAGTAGTCCTTACGTATGTAAAATTTCGTTTCATTTTGACGACTCCTTCTTGGTGCGCTAATTTTTTTGTCCATGAGTGTATATATATATATATATATATATATATATATATATATATATATATATATATGTGACATGGTGCTTATTCAGCGTAACCCTTATCTACTAATTAACACATAATGGCAGTCATTAACAAAAGGCCCGTGAAATAACTAATTCTTAAATAACAATAAAGGACTTATTTTATTAATATTACTTAAAAGTCAAACCAATCCGCGCCAAGTTTCCCATCATCTTCTCAGCTCACGACACGCATGTCCTACCTCTCCAAAATGAAATCCCTAATCTATGCTTTGTCCGTTTTCGCGCGCTTCAAATACGCGGGTGAAGCATCGTGAGACTAGCGTGATTTAGAACATTCGATGATTGTGTGAGTCCGAGCGCTTGTGGCAGGCAATTAAATATTGATGACCTCCGTCTTGTGAACTCTTCGCTGCAAAAAACAACCTACTTCCTGAATTGGAGAACTACTCTAATAGTAAATTATCGTTTAACGCTAAATTGCCTAATTTTAACGCAATTAAATTTAGTTAATTATAGTTTGCGTTCGTAGCATTACAATTTCCTCCCCCTTCCCTCTAAAGACGTGCACATATAGAATGGCCAGTTCACATATGGCAAGTCCCCAGAAAAGAAACATGACTAGCATTTAAATTTAAAACCTAAATGAATACAAGGTTGACATCGAAGAAACATTATTCATTATATTAAAATTATACTATATCAATTATTGAAATACCAAAAATTATAAAAAATCACTAAAAGAACACTAAAAAGACATAATCATCTCAATATTATTAAAGAAAAACACAATAATTTATCAATTATAAGTAAATATGATCAGAAAAATATCAAAAATCAACTATAAGAATCAAATGTAGTATAGGTTACATGTGAAAATTTGTTTTTATGTTTGATCAAACTTTTCATCTGAGTCTATAGTAGAAATCCTCAGTCCTTGTTAATAAACAACAAGTGCCAAATCTGTGCAAGTTATAGCACCACCACAATACAAAAACAAAAACGAAAATATTAAATCACTAAAATATAACCGTTCTAAATCTTAATATTTTCTTCAATTATTAACATCACTTAAAATCTCACAACAATATTAAAAACTAAAGTGAAAATGTTAATATCAAACAAAAGTACTAAGGATACACAATAAATGAGATTATTAAAATATATGAGAAAAATAAATTGGATCTTAAAAGTATGGAATCAAATTATCAAATTTCAAATTTTTGTATTACCATATTCAAAACAGCTTCCTATCTTTCTCATTATTATTCATGTACTTTTGATAATCATTCGATAATCAACTTAATAACTGTGAACGAACTGAGAAGACATGTGAAAAATGCTCATGCCTGTTCAAACTTTAAATCATACTCTTTAATTGATAAAATATGTTAAATAATTCACATTTTATTCAATAATATTAACACAATTCTACCATTATCAGAATTAAAACATATCATACCTTCACAATTTATATCAATGAAAAATAGTCTACAAATTCCATACCTTATTTTTATTTTTTTAATCACACAATACCAATAAAATTTTTTTCAAGACACTAAAAACACACGCATAATAAAATTTTATCAAAATGTAAATCAAAATAAAACATTTTGCAAAATCAAAGACATGTGTTTATATACACAAAAATCAAATTTTTAAAAAATACGGGGGGGGGGGGGGGGGGATCCATCACCAGCTCTAAAGACCAGAATTTGTAGCAAATTATTCAAAAAATATTTTCAATTTCATATGAATTTTCAACGGAATGTTTACATGGCTCCTAAATTTTTAACAATTAATGAAATCAAATTTTCAAAATTTTTACAAATGCTCCCAATTTAATACTGTACTACTTTGCTTTCCCCCCCCCCCAAATTACAACAAATCTGGATTAACATATTTTAATTCCGTAGAAAAACAACATTTAAGCTTTTCCCGTTGTTATAGTATTAATTGATAAATCTGGAAAATATGAAATAATTCTATCAAACTCTCAAAATTCTAATCAAAATCCAAAAAAAATCTTACACATCAACAACAAATTTTTATTCAGCAGTCTAAAACTCCACTGAAATTTAAAATATTCAATGCAAAGCAATTGGGAAATACCGTTAGGAAAATCTAAAAGCCCTAACCCTCTAGTTGTGCCAAAACTCTGATCTTTAGTGAATCTGGGGTGGGTAACATCAATGTTAAAATATGGATTAATATTGCACCCAATATTATACTGATTTTACTTTAAATTCTGACGTCACCTCCTCAATAAACATTTTATTTTTACATGAAAATATGCTAGCTATTAAGAAAAATCAAAAATCATGGACCTATCTCAGTTACAAAAGTTAAATTATAAAATTTAGCTTACTTGTAGAAACTTTAAATTATATTATAATTTATTTAGTTTTATTTTAATCAGCGTTTAATTTTTTTTTACACCATTGGAAATAATGATAATACCAACTCTACCACATTCTTCTTTCCTCCCAGTCTCTGGTGCAGTCTCTGCCAGGTTGACCAAGTGTTTGATGGATGTTTGTATCCATTGCAATATTGTTAAATGTCTTAACACTCACTTCACAGAATTCCGCAATGTTCTTGCCTGTCAGACGCACAATTCCTAGCACCACTGTTTTCAAAGCAGAATTGTCCATGCTGGTTGAACTGGATAACGAAATTAGATGTTCCTCACCAGTTCGCAGTCAACTAGTTGATTTTCTACCGCATGAATCGCTTTTTGTCTCGCTGAATTCTGTGGGAAAGTATTATACCCACGTATGATGACCAGCGTTTGGCGTGTGGTCGCTTTGGGAGCGGAAATATGTTGTTCATTTAAAGGTCTCGCCAAACACGACGTAGACAGTTCTCCACAGATCTCCTCCAAACAAATAATCCGCCGGAACAGTAATCTTGCTGCGAAAAGAGTCATCGCCGCACAGCGTTATCAGGCACAACTGGATTCCGCCAAACTTTCCTCTCCACACGAATCGCACTGAAGAAACGAAAATAAAAATTCAGCAGGTTTTGCAATTCTTTTTTGAAGACAGCGGGTAACGTCCATCTCGACGGCACTCAGAGCGTGAAGTCGGCGTCTAGCAGGTTTAATGCAATAGCGCCAGAATATGATGATAGTAAATGCAGAATTATGAAGATTTTTCAAGTCGAAAACTACCTTTCCTTCCAGGAGATGTGAAAACAATTTTTTCTAATGGACGCAGCGCTGTCGTGAAGAGAAAAGATAAGGTGATTCTGAAAATTACTTATTAAAATGCGTTATCTACTAACTTTAAAATGCATGGGGGATTTCCTTCTCGTGATCCCTATTCCTGTCAACTATTGAAATGATGCTTACACCGCGTAACCTTTATCTACTAATTGACACATAATGGCAGTCATTAACAAAAGGCTTGTGAAATAACTAATACTTGAATAACAATTAAGGAATTCTTTTATTAATATTATAAAAATTTCAATCCAATCCCACCAAGTTCCTATCATCTTCTCAGCTCACAACACACGTGTCCTACCTTTCCGAAATATAATCCCTAATCTAAACTTTGTTCGTTTTCGCTCGCTGCAATTACGCGGGCAAAGCATCGTGAGTTAGGCTAGCGTGATTTCAACATTTGATGATTGCGTGAGTCCGAGCGCTTGTGGCAGGTAATTAAATATTGATTACCTCAGTCTTGTGAACTTTCCGGTGCAAAAAACAACGTACTTCCTGAATTGGAAAACAACTCTAATAGTAAATTATCGTTTAACGCTGATTTGCCTAATTTTAACCCTATTAAATTTAGTTAATTATAGTTTACGTTCCTAGCATTATATATATATATATATATATATATATATATATATATATATATATATATATATATATATATATATATATATATATATACAACCTCTGACAATAAAGTTCGGTGAATGAAGTCAGAACGGCCGATCTGGCAATATTGGAGAAACAAAACGGTGCACCTGCGTAGCGGTAGGTGTTGACCATCTGCCCCCACCGTTGTTCAGTTGAGCGTCGTTTGTGCCCCGTGTAAAACTTGTTTTACAAAGTGCTTGTTTAGTACGTTTGTTCCGTGCGACAAATCGTTACCCAGAATTTAGGGATGAGAAAAACGTGTTGTCGTCTTGTGTCACATCACTTGGATGACGATCACAAGCAGGCACGTTTAGAGGCTTCACAGGATTTTGTCGAAACGGCGGATGCGACACCAAACTTCTTGAACTGTATTGTCACTGAGGATGAGCCCTGGTGTCTCAGGTACGACCCTGAAACGAAACGGCAAAGCATGGAATGGCGTTCTCCTGCATCACCTCGTCGGAAAAAGTTCAGAGCAGAAAAATTACGCATCAAAACGATGGTCATCACCTTTTTTGATAGTCAAGGCATTATCCACAAGGAATTTATACCTGAGGGAACGACGATGAATGCTGAAGGGTCATCCCTAAATTCTGGGTAACGATTTCTCGCACGGAACAAACGCACTAAACAAGAACTTTGTAAAACAAGTCTTACACGGGACACAAACGATGCTCAACTGAACAACGGTGGGGGCAGATGGTCAACACCTACCGCTACGCAGGTGCACCGTTTTATTTCTCCAATGTTGCCAGATCGGCCGTTCTGACTTCATTCACCGAACTTTATTGTCAGAGGTTGTATATATATATATATATATATATATATATATATGCACTGCTCAAAACAATTAGGGGAGAACATGGTTTTAACGAAATTACGCAAATACTTACACCGATAAGTAACATAAAATAAATCATCCATAATTTAAAGCCTAGCAGGAAACAGAAGAAGAAAACTTCATATGCAAATCAAAGCTCATGACGTCAAAAACCAGAAAAAGAACATAAGGGCGGAAATCGGGATGTTGCAGAAACGTCTGTTTCCTTAACTGTGCCTTAACTGTGTGCCTTAACTGCCTTAACTGTGAAATTCGATTGCTCAGTTATTCTTTTTGAGAAAAGGTGACTTGAAAATGTCTCAACAACGTGATTTACCAGAATCCATGGCATGGCGTATTACAGGCAGACTTGAATCCGGGCAAACACAACGTAGTGTCGTGGACGCTGTTGGAATCGCCAGAAGTGTCGTTGCAAGGCAGTGGAATCGATTCCAAGAAACAGGGAAAGTTAGACGTCGACCAGGGCAAGGTCGGCCACTCGCCACTACAGCAACTAATGACCGGTATATACTGTTAACAGATCGTCTAAACAGAACAGACAATGCTACTCAGCTGCAAAGATAGTTGCTCTTGGCAACAGGACGAAGGGTGTCCAGTCAAACAGTAAGTAATAGGCTTCATCAGGGAGGTCTCTATGCACGTAGGCCAATGGTCTGCATTCCGTTGACCTCACGCCACCGTGCAGCCCGAAGAAGATGGGCTGCTGAACATCGAGATTGGGAGCAACATGATTGGAGCCAAGTGCTATTTACAGACGAGTCCCGATTCAGTCTGGACTGTGACACCCGACGTGTTTTGGTATGAAGGGTAAGGGGCACTCGAAATGACGTACGAACATGCATATCATTCGGAATGGTACTTTGACGGCCCGAAGGTATACAGACGAGATACTGAGACCTCATGCTGCAGCCATTGGAGATTCCTTTGTTTTCCAGCATGATAATGCCAGACCGCATACAGCTCGTCTTGTGGAGAACATGCTTGAAGTTGAAACAATACAGAGTATGGAATGGCCAGAGTGCTCTCTTGGCCTGAATCCAATCGAGCATGTTTGGGACATGCTCGGACGACGCATTGCTGCGAGACCAAGGCCTCCTTTTACTCTCCGAGACTTGGAGATTGCACTTCTTGAGGAGTGTAACAGTATTCCCCAAAGTCTTATCGATAACATCATCGCATCCATGGAAAACAGTTGTGCAGCAGTCTTAGCTGTTCGAGGAGACTACACGCCATATTAAAAATCTTGCATCATTTCTAAACAATACTTTTTTTTATCGTTTACATGTAACCAAACTGTTGCCCTAAATCATCTTTACATGTTTTTCCCATATTTTCAAAGAATTAAAGCTTAATTACAAATTTTTTTACGTCTTTTTTTCTGTATTACGCATTGATACGCTTGTACTATCAATTTTATGCCATTATGTGGCTGTCTCGCACGGTTTCCTTAACTTCTTTGCTTGCTCCCCTAATTTTTTTGAGCAATGTATATTTATATATATATATATATATATATATATATATATATATATACCGGGTGGCCATAATTAAACTGACAGTGCTCACAGTGTTCTGTAGCGCGATCTATTTGCGAGAATGACGCCACATTTTGTAGGAAGATTAAACAAGACGGGGGACGAAGGATTCCGCGAAAATATAAATTAGTTCCAAAAGTCACCGCTAGGGGAATATTTGGCGCTGTGTAATAGAAGAATGGACCTACGATAAATTCCGCTGTGAACCCACACCAAACAGTTACCTTTGGTGAATGTAAAGGAATTTCTGTGACTGCATGTGGTGATTTGTCATCCCAAATTCGGCAGTTCTGGGTATTCACAGTTCCATGCAGGTAAAAGTGGGCCTCGGCTCCCCATAAGATTTTCCACGGCCAAGCATCATCCACCTCCATTCTGGCAAGAAAGGTGAGAGCAAAAGTCAATCGCTTATCATGGTCGGGGTACAGTAACTCCTGTACACGGCTGATCTTGTACGGATAGAAGTTGATAATCTTTCGTAAGATTTTCCATACCGTACTGTAAGGCATATCCATATTCCGAGCTAATCCACGAGCGCTAGAGGTGGCAGCAATATTGTCTGGTCCTCTGTCGACAATCGCCGTGGCAACTGCTTCGATTGTATCCTGTGGTACAGGTTTTCGTCCTCTGCCTGACTGAACCTTCAGAGGACCTGTTTTCTCAAACGTCGCAACCATTGCTTTTAGCCCATTAACTGACACAGGACCGTTACCTTTACGCATTTTTTTGTGCGTTCTAAAAGCACGAAGAGCGGCTGACGCGTTGCACTGGTTGAGGTAAAAGAATTTGACCAGTAACGCACCCTCGACTAAAGAAGGAGACATTGCATATAAACTTTCAATCCGATTGATTCGAAACGTAACACATTGCCTTTTAAAACCCAAGTAGCTGGCACTGTGCCAATGGATGTAACGTGAAATTTGAATAAAGAACTTCTTCTGCTCAGCGTACGTGATATTGCAGATCACGAGACTTTATCGGTGTTTATGTAGATTTTACGCTTTTTTAAAAGTGTTGCCATATTGCACTTGAACTAAATAAGAAAATGTGCATAATAAAAGGTAATTTTATTCCGTATTAATTTGCATTTGTTAACACTCTATTTTCTATTACACAGCGCCAAATATTCCCCTAGTGGTGACTTTTGGAACTAATTTATTTTTTCGCGGAATCCTTCGTCCTCCGCCTTGTTTAATCTTCCTACAAAATGTGGCTTCATTGTCGCAAATAGATCGCGCTACAGAACACAGTGAGCACTGTCAGTTTAATTATGGCCACCCGGTATATATATATATATACATATATATATATATATATATATATATATATATATATATATATATATATATATATATATATATATATATATATACAGTGGAATCTCGATCTATCGTTTTTCAAGGGACCGATTGAAATGAACGATAAATGCGGGAAAACGATAGATGCGGAAACATAACAAAGCAATATGATCGTTGGGACTGGATAAAATGAACGCACATACGGAAAAACGATGGATCCGAAAACGATCGATCGAGATTCCACTGTATGTATATATATATATATATATATATTTATATGACAGGCAGTGTGTTTTGCTCCTGTGTAAATTCGATTTGATGCAGTCAATACGTACATTAAAATAAATGGGCGAGTGGCGAGGCCATTAAGGAAGTAATCTAATTCGTGATAAATCCAGCTTCATTGAACTTCATAAGTTGACCACTCTCCAGGTTGATTACCGCGCTTCGCCATTTTGATAACTTATTCGTTTCGCCTCCAATCTGACGCGAAAAAACCCAATTCCCTCCGAGCGCCTGCTGTACGCGCATGTGCAGACCTGAAGCCTTGGTCATCTGGACTTTTAAAATCGCTGATCTTGTAATTTTGACTTCGCACCCAACCTTTACATATCTAAAAATAAATCTTCTAGCCTAGAATTATTCGCTTTTATGCCGATTTCAGCCCTCCTATTCACATATCATCGCTTTCAGAAATATGCGTGTTTTTAATATGACCGGTCATATCTCCATCTTAATTATTAAAGGAAATCCTCTCTGGAAAAAAAGTAAACCATAAAATGAAGTACACACTAAAACCTTCATGAAGAAAATTTTATGCTCACTGAGCATAAAAATTTGAAAATTGTCTCTCTATTCTTTCTGTAAGAAATTTATAAAATTAATAGACTTAAAATTAGTATTAATTTTACTTTCAACATGTTTGCACATATTATTTCCGATTAATGCTATTAGGAACTCTTTTCAGATTAAAGGCAACTCTAGGGATAAAATTACAGATCATATTTCTTTCTATAAAATCCCCATTAGCGTTTAAAATGCTTTGAATTAATTCATCTAGTTGTTACCTCTTATTTTCTCGTAGGATATCTCATTTCATTCTTAACTATACCATTAGAGAAGGCAAATGAGCAGACAGAAGATTAATATGAGTTCAACCAAGTACAAAAGAAACACGTACGTCTTAAAACAGGGCGGCTATTCATTAGTTTCCTAATTACTTCCGTGCCTTCTTTGCGCTGCAGTCTCATTTCTTCCCAGGATTAAGTCAGATCGTTTTTCTATTGCCCAGAATGTCTTAGTTTCAAACAAAAGAACAATGCAGTTTTTGACAAAAATTTAAAAACAGATGGTAAAAAATACTCTAGTTTAAATAATTTATTTTTATAATAGAATTTCTATAATGAAATTTCATCTTTCAGGTATTTTAATGATAAAAACTTAATAAGTTCGTTAACTTTAATGTTAATCATTTATTCATAAGATTTTAAGGATCTTAAAGTAACAATGTATAATTTCTTTATTTTCCCTGTATTTTCTTAAGTCTAAAATTTAATATAAGTTTTAATAATGACTGAATTAAACATGAGTTTTACAAACATGTTTATATATTTAAAGACCTGGGGGGAATGTTATGTCAGAAAATAATTTGTTGCCTATAAATTTCTTTCACCAAATAAGTTTTTAAGGAATAGGTTATAATACGAATACATTAAAAAGAAATTAAAAATAAGAATCCAATCACTTATTTATAAAATATTCTCTCTAGAGCACATGGGAACTTTTTTCGGCATAACAGGTAATGCACATTCAGTACAATACATGGAAAGTTTTTAATTTCCTTATACAAAATTCCTTGTATAAAATTCACCTCTAAAGAATGGGTCTGTCTTTCCTTCCGACAAATGTTGAATCGTAAAGATTTTCTTCCCGACGATCATCTCTTAAAACATAGACAAATTATACTGTGCCAGAGCTGCCACTTAAAGGCAACTTTGCCAAAACCAGATTATTTATTTATTTTTTAATTTAAAAAAATTTAATTTATAAATATTATTACTATTTTTAAAACGTCAGACTGCGGTCAAGTTACACGGGCACAATGGAGAGCCCACCAGACAGACCAATACGGTAAAGGAGGCTTTTTAAATATTTATGGTAGCCATACCCATAGCTCTAGGTAGGCCAGGGGGAACAGTAGACCACAACAACTAGCCAGAGGTCTTTTGACCGATAGACTCCCTCTAGACCGATAGAGTCCCCGCCTATATGACTTGATGTTAGATATAATAAGTCTCTTCACAATTAGATTGCCAATTGGCAATAGTGATTGAGGTAACTCTGCGCCAGTCTAAGCCAGTCTATCTTCTAAATCCTTTACAGAGAGGTCATGGTGACTGGGAATCCAATATGGGGCAATTTTACGTCCCCTTTTCAGTAGGTAGGAGAGACCAATCTGGCAGTCTCGGATGGATTTTGATCTGTATAGGGCAGTGGTCGGCAAACCGTGGCTCGCGAGCCACATACGGCTCTTTGGCCCCTTGAGAGTGGCTCTTTCACAAAATACCACGTGCACGCGCGCACGTACAGTGCGGTTGAAACTTCGTGATAACTGGTTTTCTTATTTCTATTTTTACATACTTAGTTGGTGTTTATGTGTCTATATCTTTAGACGAGTGCTCTGAAGCGGCTTAATGAGAAAACATTTCCAGAAAGATTAAATGTCAACATTTATCGTCAAGCCGTACCTTTGCATCGTGTTCTACAATGTATTACTTCCGAGAGCGTGTCCCCGCAGGAAAGACTAGACTAGTCAAAATGGCATCGAATATAACCAACCAGCAAGTCGAAGATCTTAAATCGGTTTCAGCTTTATCAATAGCATTGACGAGTCTTGTGCCATAAATGATACAGCGCAAGTTTCACTTTTTGTACGATTTATTTTATCTACAGATCCTAAAGAAGAACATTTAGGAGTATTACTACTCAAAGGTCAAACACGTGGAGATGATATAGCAAATGCTGTATTTGAGTGCATTGAAAAGCATCATAATCAACTCGATAAAATTGTCTCAATTTCAACAGACGGGGCGAAAAGTATCACCGGCGTAAGAAACGGGTTTGTTGCTTTTTTTGAAAGAAAAATCACGAGATACTTACAATGAGTCCTTTACCCTTGTATCATTCATCAAGAAGCGCTTTGTTCTCAGACATTTCCAGAAGAAATTTGCAAAGTTATGGAACTGGTGATTAAGATTATCGACTCCATTATAGCTAAAGCTCTTAATCACCGCCAATTTAATCACTAATTAAAGAATTTTAGTTGAAATGGAGAGTGAGTACGCAGATCTTCTACTGCATAACAAGGTATGTTGGTTATCAAGAGGAAACGTTTTGAAACGTTTCGCTTCCTCAAAAACAGAAATTAAAGCATTTCTTCTTGAGAATGGTGTTCACTATTCAGAACTAACGACGGATCAGTGGATCCAAAAATTTTATTTCTTGGTATACGTTACGTCTCATCTGAATCAGCTTGATTGTAAACTGCAGGGGAAAGGAAACACAATTTTTTCGAAGTTAGAAGAAGTTATTTCATTCGGAAACAAATTATCTCTTTTGCAAAAGATTTTGATAGAGAAACTTAGATTTCACTTTCCAACCCTGTTGAAACATCGCCAAGAAATAATTCTGATATTGACATTTGCTATTTCAAAACAACACTTTAAAATATGACAGAATCTTTTCTCAGCAGGTTTCAGGAAGTCAGAAATAGAAAAGCGACGTTAGCTTTTGCTAAAAAACCTCTTAATACTATTGTAACAGAATTAAATTTTTCTCCCTTTAATATTGACACTGACAACTTTGAAATGCAATTGCTGGATTTAAAAAATAAAGAGTTGTGGAGCTCGAAATTTGAACGCCTTTGTGCTGATATAGAAATAGTGGAGAAAAAACAAATGTGAACTTAGTTCATAGCACAAGTGGTCTGCTTTGAAAGACCTGGAGAAGGAAGATATGTTGATTTTTAACACCTGGAGTAGTATTCCTGACTCATATAATCAGATGAAAAAACTAGCGTTTGCTGTGCTTTCCTTATTTGGGTCTAGATATTCATACGAATAATCATTTTCAAGCATGAACCTTATCAAGAGTAAATTGAGAAGTCGTCTTATTGATGAGAACCTGGTATCGTGCCTAAAATTTAAAACAACTTACACACCCGACTTACCCAAACTTTGCAAGGAGATGCGAGGCCAATGTTCATATTAGTGTTTGTCTGTCATTGTCATGATTTAATTTTATGGATACCGTACAATTTAATTTTATCAATAAATAATATGTATATAAAGTATGATATCAATTGTTATTCAACACACCTATAGTGTAACTAAGACTTAAAACTTTAAGCCAAGTTTATTAAGTTAATATTAGGGAGCGCTGTGGAGTGAAATAAGTTAATGTGTCGAGGATTGAGAAAGGTATGTTGAGATGGTTTGGACATATAGAGAGGATGAGCGAAAGGAGATAGACGAAATAGTATACAAGTGTGGACGGGACAGAAGGAAGGGTTCGACCTCAGCATACGTACCTCAATCAGATTGAGGACTTTTTTAGCAAATGCCAGCTTAGGAGTATTAAGTGGGCCTTTGCCTAATTAAGTTAATAACAATGCACCTGCCTATATAGTTTAAAAAATTTGGCTCTCAAAAGAAATTTCAATCGTTGTACTGTTGATATTTGGCTCTGGTGACTAAATAGTTTGCCGACCACTGGTATAGGGCCATAGCAGACGGAGCACTGATTGTGGCCTGTGATTCATTAAAGATGACGACGCTACTGGATTCATTCTCTTTTCAATTTCCCTCAGAGCCAAAGACACAGCTGCCGTCTCACCATCAAAGTTATTTCCAAATACATCAAAAGCTCTACTAATGCTAAACTGTTTTAAGTAAAAACCGGGTTGCTCCAGCGTTTTTGATGTCGACCATAGCAGAGCCATCTGGGTAGATATGTAGTCAGTCTGTCGAAGGGTGTCATTCATCTAGTGTAGTAAAAGGAGCCATCCTGAGATCTGTATCAGCGGAAAACTTCTTGCTCCCTGAAAAGATCAAATCTAACTTATAGTTGACTGTATTAATTCCAAAACCTGATATGTGCAACCTTTTTATAATCAAAACAAAAATGGGTATGATCAATACCTAAATGTAACAACTTTAGAGCCACCAACAAAAATATATCTTTTACATAAATAAGATTTTGGGATTATTCAGAGGCTAATTGTTATCACTACCACGGACTGTATGCATACCACGGACTTAAAATCTTTGGATTTAAGTCTTACTTAATTTTTTACTATAATACTCTTCTGTTTTGATTCCCTTACCCATCAAACCTCTTTCGGTTCTTTAGTTGAATTTGATCTTCGACTTGAGGTGGTAATAAACATCATGACACATGAAGTTACTATCACACCCGCAGGAAAGTTAATCTTCTCTACACAAAATTAGATAAAGAGGGGGAAAACTATAAATTACTCTTCGGCTGACAGAGACTTTCGAGTAAAGCAGCTTCATTGATTAGATTATACCAGACGATAAGGTTTGAAAAAACAATACAGCAAAGAAATAAACTCCATCCAAGTGGGAAAGTTTTAGGTGTGTTGAAAGATTTTATGCCTAGCATCATTATACAGGATGTGGACAAATTCATATACGTTGTTGGGGAAATGGTATTGGTTTATAATTGTTGTATATTGCCGCTAAAGATACCAGTATTTAATATTCAAAGTTGGATCATCTACATTCAGGATTTATCATTACAATTTTATCATCTTCATTTTAATAGCGGGGGGATCCAAAATGTTTATCTTAATGGGGTGTGGGGAAACAAGAAATGAAGATACTCTTCAAAAGAAAAATATAAGCAGTTATAGGATGTGAATTACTGCAGTCTCAAGTGAAGACGTCTATAATATAGGTATCGGACACAAATGTGATAAATGTTATTGAAGCCACCATCATGACAGGACATTATGCAGGCGAAGAGGTATTCATTCCTAGGATCCCAATCATCCCTTCAAATATCCCATTTCAATTTAAAAGGCTTCAGTTCCCTGTCCGTTTAAATTTCGCCATGAGCATTAACAAGGCACAGGGGCAGTCGCTAAAAGTAGTTGAACTCGATATTCTTAAACCCTGTTTCTCCCATGGTCAACTGTATGTAGGTTGTTCTAGACTTGTAAAAGCCAAAAATCTCTACACACTAGCTCCAAATGGAAGAACAGTAAATGTAGTATATCCTGAAGCTCTCTAAACTGATATTTCAAGCAAGAAAAGTGAAAGAAGCCTGAAGTGAAATATTATCAACGATATATAGGATTATATATCCCTTATTTAAAAAAAACGGTAGAACTACCTTTATTCGTTGTTTTTTAGCGTTTCCATTCTCTGACGATGATTGCTGAAGAGAGCGGGTCCCGAAACCGACCGACTAGACGGGCGAAGCCCGGCTAGTTTGCAATAAATTTTAAGATAATCTTTCAATACTTATCCTTTTTCTATAATTAAATGTGTATATTCCTAAATACAAAAATATTTAAATCAAATTAATTAAAACTTTAATTTCAGCCTACTTTTGTTCAAAAAATACGAAATATCCTCTTGCTAGAAAAATTTCTGGCATTTTTTTAAGTTATACATTAAAGAAGCTTTAATTTATTTTTCGTTTAATGCTAGAGGTACTTTTACTGTAGCAACATTTTTAATGTAGTTTACGGAGTTCTATTACTCTTGTCTCTCACTTTATCCTATAATACTTACATGCCCACATAGAATCCCTCCTTCCAAAGAAAGGGATTTTGATTGTTCCAAAGTTACAAATAAGTTATTAGCAAAATTGTAAAAAGCATCTGTTAGTTTGATTCAAATTCTGCTATAAGTTGATTAAATAAGCCATGAGAATGTTCTCATAACTGAAAATAAATTGTGTTCAACATTTGTATATAAAATCAATAACAAATCTATTTTTAGAATTTTCTACTTCGCCATTAGTCTTAATTAATATTTAAAGCTACAATGTTCAACTCTGACTATAATTACCCTTTACTGTTAAGCTAAGTAAAATATATCTGGGAAAAAGCATTTTCAGAACCCTGCCAAACATTAAATATTTTCTTTTTTTCCTTGTGAGCTCACTAATTCAATTAATTCAAACATGCATAGCATTTTTTAAAAAAACGTTAATCAGATATAGCTTTTTACAACCAACATGATAGGTTTAAAATAAATTTCTAAAAAGTGCTTTGTTAATTTTTGCATTAAAAAATTAGCAGAATATATTTTGTCTCTTACAATTTTTATACAGGAATTTTCTAGATGTTTTATCGTAGTTTCTCTCTAGACAATTTAATTGGGTAATTTATGCCAGAGATTGACGTAAGTCCAGTCGTTTTAAGAGAGCGTGTTGTGTTTCACGTTAACACGCTTTGAAAAGTTCAAAAGCAACTCATCTTTAAGCAAAGGAAATAGCCACTTGTGTGTGTTTTTTTATACAAAAGACAACACTTTTTAAATTCTGAAACACAATCTCTGACACGAAACATGATAGGTTCTCGAATGGGGTTTTTTTCCCTTTCAAGCAAAATTCTTTGGAAAAGCGTCGACATGTTTTTTAAAGTTCAGAGCATTAGCATTATAATTTCACTGAATAATATTTTTCTACATATAAAAAATATATAATTAAAAATTAATTGCAAGGAGAAGACAAAAAAATTCTCTTTTTATACCTTATACTCTGCATAAATGTGATCAATTGTGCCAATATACTTTAGCGAAATCATAGCAAAACCTGTTATTATAAATCAGATGGATAAGATTGCAATTTTTTACCTTTTTTCGGGAGGGGGAAGAAGGGGGAATAACATCAGCTGTCTTTTGTATTTGTCATATTATGTAGCAAATGGCTAGCATAAATATTTATACATAGTATGTTAAATATTTTCTGCGTAGGAGTATGAAAAGAAATCTCTGAAAGAGTAAATATAAAATAAGAGTAATGCAGAATATTAGATGAAATCTTATCTATATGTATAAAACAGTTCCGTAACTAACTGACTCACTGACTGACAGATAACGCACAGACCAAACCTCTGGACCTAAAGGTTTGAAATTTTGCATGGCGATTCTTCTTATAGTGTAGAGGAGCACTAAGAAAGATTTTTGAAAAATTCCTCTTAGATTTTTTAAATTAAATCTTTAAGCTGTTTTTCTAACATTCTTTGAAGTCTGCATTTAAAACAATAATATGAGGGTTATAAAATTTATATCACGAGAAAGATCTTAAAACTTCCTTTAAAATAAAATCTTTTGCGAATCTTTACCTCCATTTTCAGATTTTTCGTGAATTTTTAAAGATTAATTTTAAGAATTTAATTTATTAAATGCTGATCACGTTTCTTTTCTTTTTGTGAAACGTTAAATTAATTTTGTGTCACGTGCATAAGAATGAAATTGACAAAAACAAAGTTTTTCTTTCTAATGCGGCAGACGATTGGACATTAACCAAAAAATATTAAAATTCAGTAAAAGAAATATTCCTCAAACTGTACTATATTCTTTAGTACGTCCTATTAGATTTAATTTCAATATTTTCATCTACATTATTTTGTCTATAAAAATATCCGTTACGATTTTTTTATAAATATATTTTTTGTTTCTTTTTGGCATTAATTACATATATTGACCATTGTATTTATTATGTATATATATATATATATACATATATATTATTGTTATTATATTTTTTGCATTAATTTCATACATTGACCGTTGTATTCAATTTGAATGTACTCCGTAGCGAAGCACAGGTATTGAGCTAGTAATTTCATAAAGCAAATATCAAGATATTAATATTTGGAATTTTCATATTCCGATCGAAAAGATCAATAAATGAAATAATAATTACGAAATGCTAAATATAATTATAGATTATATATTATAATGCATATATATTATTCTTGAACCTTATATAAATATAATGAGTGAAATACCTATCACTATATTTAAAATGTAGAAAATTGTAAATTATAATAGAAGAATGAATTAATCACCACCAAAGTTAACAGAGGAATGAATAACGTAACAAAAGATTGCCCAATGTCGATATTCGACTTTATCCAGTTAAGCTACCAAAGCGAAGTCAGCAAGTCTCATTGATCAAATTTTTCATAAAAATTCTACATGTATATTCTTATATTGATTTTGACAGAATTTGCAGGCCATTCTGCATTATTAGATTTCTTCTTTAATAAATATCCTGGCAAATTCGGATTAACAATAAAATCAGTGGAGATCAGAAAATATTTTTGATATCTTGAACCACATTTCTGGCCCAGGCCAGGTCTAGTGGTCAGTATCCGCACACCTAATTGTGACATTACATTGTCACAGAAAGGCTGTAAGACCATGCGCTGACTTCTTTGCTTTCCGTCATTTGTCATAAAGCAACCTCCAAGAAAGAAAAAAGTAAATTAATGAATTGAGAGGATGATAAACCCATATTCTAAACAACTGTGAAAATGAATTGCTGTTCCTTAGTACATATCAGAGTATAAATATTGTCATTCTCTACAAAATTCGATAATAAAAGTCTATATACCGAAGAGAAGAAAAACGCGCGACCGAGATAGCCTAGTGGTAGCGTGTCGGTTCGAACCCCGACAAGAGTCATTAAACACATCATGTCTTAACTGGATATGGGCACGTTAAATCCGTAGAGTGGAAATACCTTCTATGAGGTCAGAGAGGGTGGGAGAATGCTCCTTGGGAATCCTCGGTCTAAATTTTGGTGGCACCTGACTAAGTCGGCCTCCGACCGTTGTGGTTAGCCGCAGCCCTCATCACACAAGCCTGTATGAACCTGCTCTGGAATACTTCCGGCCATGGAGCATATGTAACAACAACAACAGCAACAGAAGAGAAAGCTGTTTCCTTCTGCATATATCCTAAAATGCATTTTTGGCAAAAGAGGTTGTTTTATGCAACTCTAATTAAATTAACTCCATCTCATCCATAAAAAAACTTCTGAATGTAATGAGTGTTTAGCATGTTTTAAAATAGTTAAATATTATAATGTTTAAGCTAAAATGTCTATGCAAAAATATTTTTAGGACGAAGATAAATTATTACTCTAAACAGTTAGATATAGAAGTTACTAAACATTAAAATGTTTAACAAATCTAAAATTTGCTTGCTCATACTATTGAGTGCATTAACATTTCTCCATGATTTTGATACCATATCTATACATTTTCACAAATTCAACTTTAATATATACAGTATTAATTATAATGAAAGCATTTACATATTGTTCAGTTGGATGTCATTTTACATTAGAAAAGGGAACGCTTATCAGAAACTCTAAAATATGTCTGCATAGATATTTAGAATTATATTGGATAAAGTCATGGCGCAATTTTATCGTATAAATTATTCATAAGACCTTATTAATTCAGAATCCCATTTTCCTAATAGAGTTTCACCTTTTCAAGATCAAACCCAGCATATTCTCATGAGATTGCTTCATTTTATATCTTAATAGCTTGAATGGCTTTAGATTACCTTAAGAATAGCTAACATGAACATTACCTTTGAGGTTTGAATTCGGGTGAGAAAATTGAGAATTGTGGTAGATGAGGAAAATTTCATCAATAATCTCACAGAAATTAGAGAATGCCATCACAATCCTTTTTTCAAAATGCTAAAAATATGAAACTGGATAAACATGTCGAAGTTTAAAACCAGAAAAAAAGAATTCAATTGAGGGAAAAAGTTTTTCTTGTTATTTAAAAGACGTGTAACATTTTAATCCCCACTTTTCTCTGTTTTCCTCTATTCAAATTCACTTTTAGTTTGCCTCAATGCAATAACGTTTTAGTTACATGCTAACAAACACCTTCATATGAAACCTAAATTATATGTCTAGCCGTGTTATCGACATTATGTATGTAAAGGACTGTACACACCAAGTCGAATACTGTAGGAAGGTGTCTTGTTTGTAGCAGGGCACATTAGCTGACATCACAAAAACAATAAATCTTATAAACAACAACAACTTTATTCCGGTAGCTTTAATTTATAGAATGACGAACAAGCTCGTCTGTTACTTGACAGCTACAAAACACATCCAAAGGTAGTGGTGAGAGCTTCAGGAGCTTCAGAAAGAGTAGTGATAACTACAGTAAATGGGCCGGGCCCTCCACACTAGGATGATATAGCAATGCATGAAACTTCAGTGATCAGTAAAAAACGAAAGCAGGAAGGAAAATAGAAAGTGGGGAAAACAAAAAGCTTCGATAGTACAAGTAAAGGTAAAACATGGGAAAAAAGAGACAATGCGAACAAAGAACAGGACAAAGAATTAAAAGTTAAGAGCAAGAATGGCACAGGGCCGTTTCTTGTTAGCTAGGTCAGCAGGGTCATAATCGGCAAGATTTTTAATAAGATCATTTGGTAAATCTTTAAGGAAGTTAATAGCAAGATTTTGAAGATAATTTTGAATAGTGGGGAGATTTTTTTCCCTATAAATGTGAACATTGCGAAAATACCATAGAGAGTTATTGATTTACCGAATAGTCATGTTTTGGAGGGGTGAGAGAGTGAGGAAACGAAGATTTATATGTGTGGTCTTATGCTAGATGCTGACGTACTTTGAGCTGGAAATCTGCATAAACCTGTCAGAAGGCTGTGACAGTAGATTACGATAGGTTGCGATTTGCGACCCCTAAGAAATTTACCCCCACATGTACATACAAATTTGCTGACTTCTAGATCAACCCATGTCCAACCCATGTCTTTTCGAATGTGGGGTTTCGGGACAAATATTTTCTTGAAAAATTAAAGAGATGAAATTTGTGTAAATGTAAAAGTAAAAGGCAAATCCATTCATGTTAAATATTCTAAAATATATTTACAGGATCTAAACTAGAAAATAAGAAGCATTTTAGCTAGAATTTAACCGCGTCAGAAAGCAATCTTAAATCTAATTATTTCTAAATCAAATTAACTTTAGTACAATACTTTACATTGTTTTCATTATTATTGTAAACACAGAGCTTTAAACAGGGGGATAAATTTATGTGTTACTCGTTAGGAGAAATAAGCAATTTACTTACTTCATGTAGATCTTACTTAGCATTTATGTGGCACAAGCTTATTTAAATATTTCTCGAAGATTGTTTGAGCAAAATCATAGAATATCTTATTAATTATTATGAATCTTTATTTTTAAGTTCAGTATATTTCAAGTACTTTATATGTATACTTACTTATTTTCTGTCAAAAAGCAATCGCAATTTGTATGCACTTATATGTGACACACGTTAAAAATCTTAAATGAAAAATAATTATAATAAAAAATAAATGTTCCTTCTTCAATGTTATCTCAAAAACATAAATCAAAACGCGGATGCTTGTAAACAAAAGCATTCTTACCTGTTTTTAATAAATTCTTATCAGAAATTTTTCATTGTAAGTTTTTTTCCCACAAACACAACATGTTTTTAGCCACCTTTATAAAGCTGCAGAAAACTGACAAGTTCTACTTTACTAAGTTTTTCCAAGGGCTTACCGCCCGGCACTGTCGCAGGATTGACGTGCTTCCAAAAGTTAATACCGAAGCCATCAACATTCTTGAAGTTTTAATTACAAAGAAAATACTCCTTGTGGTCGCAGCAGAAACAAATGTTTTTAACCAAGACCTCATATTTATCGGGAAAGGAAATGAAAATCGTAATAATACGCCTTAGCAATAGTCTAAAATAAGAACGTTAATCCGCAAGACTGCAATACAGGGGGGGGGGGGTCGAACAATTTTTTTTTCAAAACTGCTATCAATTTGTCTCAAATTGATTTTACTGATACAAAAGACGAAGATAAATGTTGAATTTTAATAGGGCTGGCAAGCAATTAATAAATCAAGAACACCCTAAATAACCTTTGAATAACACCCAAGACATGAACATACGATCATAATCCCAGTATTTGAAGTTTGTTCTGTTAAAAGAGGACAAGAGTTATAATGAAAACATTTTTAATACAAATTTTAAAAACTCCAAGGCCGTAAAATAATTTATATGGATCTAATGAAATGACTGTTTTTTGTGACTGACCAATTTCTGACTGTTTTTTTACTAAAATAAATCTTATCTAATCACTATAACTTACCTGGAGATATTACATAGGTGTAAAAATTTATGTACTCAAATAACACCATAAAATACAAGGTGCGCCCATAAAGTAACCGGACAATTTTTTATAAATAAGAAAAATATTACTCACCTTCAAATAAATTTATCTCCTTCAAAATATATCGCCAAAGGAGTCTATACAATTTTTCCGACGTTTCTTAAGTCATCGAAACACTGTTTACAGGCGTTGGAAATCACCGTTCGCAAAATACGCGTAACATTTGATTTAATATCCGAGACGTTTTCAAATCTCTGTCCTTTCATGGATTTTGCATTTTTTGATTACAAAGGACTTATTCACCGCGAATTTGTTCCTGAAAATCAAACAATTAATCAGTATTTTGTAAGGTATACATAAGATTCGATTTACAAGAATCGAACTTTTGAGTGAATGAATTAAAGAAGCTGCTTGAGATATGCTAATTTCGGCATACGCGCTTGGTATAAAAACCATGCAGCTTAATTAATAAAAGGGGTTGTTAAGGTTGATAGATAAGCGAGTTACGGGAACTACGAGGTAAGCAGTTCCAGGTGTTAACCGGCGCTTGTGCTTAGGGGGCCCAAAGTTTACGTGGCAGAACTGCTGGTTTGACTCTCTGCTGGTTTGTGAGTATTTGCAAAGTGTATTTCTATTGAATGTTAATATATATTCCGTACAAGTAGTACGTGTGCTTATTGCTGTAAAAGCAAATTCTATATGTGCAACGAATTCAATAAACATTGTTTCATGTATAAACTGTTTTTGTATCAAATTCATTTAGAGTGCCACTTCAAATTATATACACCCAAGTCTGGGTAGAAGTGAGCTATTCTCTACAATTTTTACAAGGAGGTGCTTTTTCGATTAAGAAGCAGGATAAGGTGAGTTAGGAAGGGACTGTTTGATTCTGGGCAATGGTTTCTTTTACATGATAATGCTAGGCCCCATACAGCAATTTCTGTACAACAATATCTTGTTAAGCATTCAATTACAGTGATAAATCACGCACCATACTCTCCCTACTTATCGCCAGCTGATTTTTTCCTCTTTCCGAAGCTTATGATGGCCGTGAAAGGACAGAGATTTGAAAACGTCTCGGATATTAAATCAAATGTTACGCGTATTTTGCGAACGGTTAGTTCCAACGCCTATAAACTGTGTTTCTATGGCTTGAAGAAACGTCGGAAAAATTGTATAGACTCCTTTAGCGATTATTTTGAAGGAGATAAATTTATTTGAAGGTGAGTAATATATTTCTTATTTATAAAAAAATTGTCCGGTTACTTTATGGGGCACCTTGTAGTTGACGCACACGAGATTCGCATTAAATCAAAATCTATCTATCTTTCCTATTATCTGTAGCATCCACATGGCTTAGCAAACCTTCCTCTCAAACAGTACAAATACAAACTGAGAACGCTTAATTCTTTTTGGTAAAATACCTCTTTCAGTATTATTCTAATAGGGTAAAACACCATCGAAAATAAGCTCTGAAAAGTGAAGCTATTCCAGTTCAGAAATAAAATCACTATATTCATATTTTCAATATTTCTGTAAGCCTTTTGGGTTTAAATATATTGAGTTATATCAGATGTTATTTGCTGTGAAATTTTTAAATTGTATAGGAATGTAAACCCTAATATATATCTTATTAAAATTATAGAATGTACCCTTTACAGTAGAGGCATAAGTGTAACCTTACCTTGCAAAATAAATTTTCTCCGAATCATATGAAAAACTAGCTGAATACCCGTGCTTCGCTACGGAGTACATTTTAAGACAATTACCATGAAAAAATAACGAAATTGCTTTTTAGAGGATTTACTTATAAACATTTTTTTTTCTTCACTGGACGGAACTAATATTACCAGGCTCGTACGCGAACTTACGCGTGAGCATCCTATATAAAACTGACCGTGGCAGAAGCAATTTTCTCTTAAACCTACGCCAGCGTATTTTAAAGTTTGGCCTTCAGACTTATTTATCGTCATGGCGAAGCATTTTATATATGGGTTTAATTTAATATCTATAAAACATACCAATTTGAATTAAATTCTCAAAAAAACTTCCATCTCAATTAGTCTAGAGGTTAAATTTTATCTTTTACTGTATTTTAATATTTTTTTGTCAATTTATTTCGTTGTTATGCTCGTGGCGAAAAATTAGTTTAAATTATCACCAAAAGAAAAGAAATCTCGTTATCAGCATTTATTAAATTAAATTTGAAAAATTAATCTTTAAAAATTCACCAAAAATCAGAAAATAGAGGTAAATATTCGAAAAAAAAATTTCAGCTGAAAGGAATTTTTACAATCTTTCTTGTGATATAATTTTTATAACCCTTAAATTATTATTTTATATGCAAAATTAAAAAATGTTACAAAAGGAGATTAAAAATTTAATTTTAAAAAATGTAAGAAGAATTTTTCAAAAATCTTTCTTAGTGCACCCCTAAACTATAAAAAGAATCGACATGCAAAATTTAAGCCGTATGGGTCCAGCGGTTTGGTCTGTGCGTTATCTGTCAGTCAGTCAGTCACAAACTGTTTTATATATATGGATAAGGCTATTTGGCATAAAACTTCTATTAAAATCTATTAATTATTTACATCAGGAAATTGATTTATTTATCCTTTCATTGCTTGAGAATGACTCTTCAAGTATCCAAACTGAAAAAATATATCATTTCAGTTCAGACATTTTAGGGTTTGAACTCTTCCAAATGTATCATTCCTTCCCACCGACTCCATGAACTGAACTAAATTTATTTCTAAATTTATTTCTTCCGACGTAGAAGCAAAAATTTATTTCTAACACAAAATAGACACTCTCCAATCAATACATCAGCTTTATACACCAAGATTAGTTCTATTTTTTTCTTCTGTGTTTGATTCATATTTCTACAGGCATTTATTAAAATCTTTTTTTAAAAAATGGCAGATTCATGTTTGCGAACGTTTTTCAAGCCATCTTTTTTCGTCCCATCGAAGTGGATTTAGCCTAACACCAAAGGTAAATAACCAAAGTTTCGACAGTATAAGTTGCGAAAGAAGAAAAATGTGTCATCAGTTCTCTGTTTAAACAAAGATTTTCATCTAACTTTTCTGTTCCCTCGGGAGAAAGACACGAATGAAAAATATATTTGTCATGTTCCAAAAGATCGACTGCGCGTTCCTTCATATCAATATTAAAGCCGTAAGGCTAAAATCTTACAAGCTGTCAGAAATCTGCGAATACTCGCTGGAATTACCTAATATGATGACAATATGGCGCTCGGAATTTAGATAAAAAGTTGTAAAATAACCAGTCAGTACAAAACGAATTCCATAACCGAATACCCAGCTGAAAGTTTATCAATAACTATAATTAATTATGTAACGGCCCGAGTTTGAATATTTCGTGGTACAGCCAATGCCTGTCGCTTATTTTACCACGTGACCTTTTTTTTCTTTCTTCCACACACCTGGAGTTCTGTCGAGCTGTTATGAACCCATTATGAAGTTGTTATGTTTTTATGTTGTACGATGAAAATATTTTGCTTCCCCAGAGTGTAGTAGTTGATATCGAAGAATCAACATGTAATTCTATTCCGTTTGTTAGTAGTTAATAAGTCGTTGTACAGTGATGTGTGCTGATGTGTGCGTATTAAAGGATATGTTTGACTGCTTAATGGCATTGTGATAAATCGTTTGTGGTTCCGAGCTCTTATTTCAAGCAAGGAAATTTACGACGGCTACAATTATAAATTTAGGATCCAAAATACCTGTGAAACATTATAAAAATTAATAATCTGAAAATTAATAATGTAGACCAGTGGTTCTCAACCGGTGGTCCACGGACCACAGGTAGTCCGCGAGAGCCTCGGGAATGGTCCGACACCACATACAAAAAAGTTGCCAAATAAATGGGGATTTTGAAAGCAACGTTCATTGAACTAGATGGGCCGAATATATCCGATGTTGAATTACAATTTCTTATAAGTTTAACATAATTATTTTATTATTAGAATATGAAACGTTAGAATGTGAGTACGTTAATCCTGTGGGATATTCTATGCCTGAGGGATATTCTATACCCCCATAGCCCCCGAATGTCCCCCCTCAAGTCGGTGGGGGGGGGGGGTCGTCCGCATATAGTTCAATTTCTGGCTTAGTGGTCCGAAGACTTCTGTGGGTTGGGAACAACTGATGTAGACTATGGAAATGTTATTTGAATAATCACATAATTCAAAATTAACTTTAAATTTTAAATTTCTATGAATAAGAAATCGAACTAAAGAAATTTTGAAGATTCTTAAAAATCCAACAGGATCAGCGAAATTCGTTGAAAGGCCTCGAAATTTTCAATGTTTATGTTAATTTTTATATTCTCAATAACACCTTACCTGAGATAATAAATAACTCCGGGAAAAGAATTTTTCTAAAACTCAATCGTAAAATAAATGTGTTTCCCCACTTAACATAAGACATAAAAATTTATTTCTCAACTTTATATCAAGAGAAAATATCTAATGTTTCATTAAGGTATCAGCACATGGAAGAAAACATTTTGTTTAAGGCTATCATTGTAGAAATTGTCTTTATTATAAGCCATGTACACCCAATGGCAGTTAGGGCAGTAGGGGCAATTGCCCTCCCCTCCCCCCAAAAAAACGCCCGGAGTATTTTTTGTTTCATAGCTTACAATTATATAATCGTAGACCTAATACTAAATTAGTCTAAATTTAAAATGAGACGATGCTTATTTCTTATATATATATAATATTTATATATATATATATATATATATATCCCTCAGAGTCGACATTGCCCCCCCCCCAAAAAAAAAAAAAAACTCTGGACTGGAGCCGCCCCTGTGTACACCGCCTAAACCAGAAAACCGATAAATCTAAAATCCTCTAGGTTTTTACTCCTTCCTAAGAAATTATAATCATCAGTATTTAGAAGTGTAAAATTATCAGACACTTTTCGGCAGTATATTTAATCTGAAGGAAATTTAGTGTTTTCAAGATTCTAACACGCATTCTTGTAGAAAAGAAAATATTCCATAGCGGAAGAGAAATTGATAGGAGTTTTGCGCACAAAATTTACTTACGCATCGTACAACTTCCGTAAAAAAACTTTTTCCTTCTTAATTCAATGCCGAAGGGACAAAATTTCGCATAAACTTTCCTTGCAACCTTAACAAGAACTTAGCAAAATATTAAATTCTAGAAAATTGACAGTTTCTTGTTTGCGAGAGTTTTTCTAAATAATCTTTTTCCGGTTCAGACTAACGTGAAAGGTAAATAACCAAATCTTCAACAACACTAAGTCAAACTAAAATATGCCCTGAGATCTCCGGTTGAACAGTGATTTTCATCGCTGCTCTGTATTTACTTTGCAAATATGAAAAAACCTTGGCAAGTAAAAACCTTGGCTGTTTTCCAAGTAATAGAATGACAATTTTTCTTTTCACTGTCAGTTCAAAGAAAGTATAAATACTGACTTATCCTATAAGAAATCTACTTGAATACTTTCACGGATAATTTATTATCTCTTTATTATACTCACATAAAATGGCTAAAACAGCAATGGAAATAAAACTAAGCAAACCAGTGCTGATTAATCTATGTACAAATAAATCAATGCAATTTATCTCACATAACATCAATTGAACAATAAATGCGCGCTCTTTACCAACAAATAGTTTAATAGTAATAATATATCCCATCTCATTACATTTCTTATTTTTGTTCGAAAGACGTGAAGAAACAAATTAATGAGTAATTAGGAAAGTAAAAAGAATTACCATTAAAGACATTTCGGGAAAATTATTATGTTTATAGGTAAATGTTGCATCGATATATATAGGCTTATTTCAGAGTTGCAGGAAATAAAATTAAAAAATTCTATGGAATGTACGTTTGGAAGGCTGAACAGACAATTGTCCCCCTCCATAGCACTTCAACCATGTATTCAAAAATACCAGTTAAGAATTTTTTGAGTTTTTTAATTAAATTTTCAGGTAAGCAGTCGGTTGGCGGAGAGACATCTTATTCGGTTATGCAATTCCTTTTTTTTCTGGGAGCAGGAACATGAAAGACTAAATGGAGAAGTATCAAGTTCAAAAGCTATCCTACCAAACATCTAAAATAGCTACTTTATATTGAAAAAAAATTCTCTTTTCAAAAACTCAAAACTTCCGATTCCCTAAATGTACAAATGAAATGCTTGACACATATAAATATAAAAGTGAGTTAGCTGGAAAATGGTGACAAGATGGGGGGGGGGGGATAAGTGACAAAATAGCTAATTACAAATCAGAAAAGATTTACAACCTTCTAATTTAGTTACTTTCCATATTTCACTGCACCAGATGGAGCGGCCCGTCATGGCTGCCAGGATCCTACAAGTTTTCGCCCCCACGATTACTTTCCATATTTATATTCATCAATAACACATATAGAAAGCATTTACAGAGCTATTTTTATTGTTCTAAACATATAAATACCCTATTGCTCCAAGAATGGCTTTTCTTGAGTTTCTCTGAATGCGGAAGGCCCTTGTTTCTGAAGGTAGGTTCTTCTTCTGACAATGGCCCATGAAGACCCGCGAAGTTTTGCTGGCTACTTTATTATGGGAGCACCATATAGATGAGCCATCTTTATTCTTTTTGAGGGGGGCGACACGACAAAGCCTTATTCAGGATTGGAACCCAAGCCCACTGCGTTGCAGCTCAGAACGCTAACCACCATACCATGTGGGTGGCTTTCCATGCATCATTATAAGCAATATAATAAGTATGGTAATGTATCGTTCCCATTAAGACCTTGAAAAGATTCTGAAATGTTTTAGGCCAATAAGGGCAAATTTAAGAATTTTGACTTACGCACGTTGCTTTTACGTCTCTCAAGAGTGTGGTAGGATTCAATAAATGAAATTATATCATTTCAACTCTTATTTCTTGTGCTTCCACAGTTACATGATTTCTCCGTCATCAGCCTCTATTACCACAAGATAACGCTGAATAGTATTACTAGTAATTTTCATCCAACTTCCATATTTATCCACCTTGTAAAATTTTATAACTTTCAGCAACAAGAATTCCGAGTTTTTAATTAAAATTGGTAAACTTTTCATGAATAAGGTACAAAATTAATGGTGGGTAGTATGCCTTTCGTTATCAGCATTACCTCTATCTCACTCCTCTATTAAAAAATACCCCCTCTTTTACGGTCTTGTTTCCGGCCCTTCATTTGCAGGCAAGTTGACACAGTGTCTACGGCATTGGAAAGTAGTCTCATAATATCTTAAAATATATTTTTCTCAAACACAAACATTAATCATTTATTTGCTTCTTGAACAACTCAACTCTCAACCTAATCTTTACCTATAACGTTCTTTAAAAAATGACACTACAAACAAATTAACTTCCGACTACAACTTGCCACGTGGTACATCTGTCTCGCGGACTTTCGACAGCCGATTACCATGTTCCTCTTCAGGCCTTAAGCTCCTTTATTCCTAGCCCCTTTCTTTAAACAACTGATAAGTTTGGACAACCACGAAAAGTCCCTGTGGAATCTCTTTGGAATACAGAACATTTCGAAATTCGGTTCAGGAAAAAGATCTCAACCGTAACTTCCTCTAAGTTCTAAGAGAAAGTCTTTTAAGTTTCTCACTCTTCTTTCTTCTACCTAAATTTGCTTAAATTCCGCCCAGAGAAACAAATAGAAAAATTAAACAAACCTACGACTCAAACATAAACTTCCGTGCAACAATATGAAAACAAGACAATAAGATTCTTTCCTATTAAAAAATGCCAAAAATAAATTTTACATCATTTAATCATTTATTGTACGCGAGGGAAAGTTCGCTTTTAACAGTTGTCAAAATATATTGACAAATGGTTTTCAAATAAAAATCAGATAATCATCAATTTTCAGGCTGCATACCCTAACATAAAAAAATCTTAAATTCCGAGAAACCCTCATGCAATTTTTGCTTAAGTTTTTTAATCTTTGTCTAAATACTTCTAGACAAAAATTTGAACTTTCGGATGAAGTATGTACAGATGAAAGAGCATCGTTTGTTTCTTGCTCGACGTTGAGCACAAACTCTTCTGAACATTTATTAAGTCTAGGGGAAAAAATAGCATCTTATTTGTAAAAAAGCTTCAACAGCAATCTTTGCTCACGATCGCGGAAGATTTAACCTAGGGCGAAGGTAAATAAAAAATGTTTCCCCCTTCTATGAAGTTCGAACAAAGAAATATGGTGTACTCCTGGCTCACGTGTTAAGCTAAAATCTTCATCAATCTTCCGTATTTGTTTTGAGAATGTGTGCTCAGAACAGAAAGAAATACTGGCTGGGATCCAAAGGTAAACTATATTTGTTGAATTATAAGTTATCATATAAAAAAGGCTTATAATATAAACAGTCAGATATTTGGGGAAATCTAGCATCCTGAAAGGAACTAGGAAGCAGTCGATAGATATACAGACAGTTTAGGAATTTTTTTACCAGCTAAATTTTGATATTTCTCGCATCGTTTCATCCTTATTTTTACCAATTTGGCAAAATTTGACATATAATTTTTAAAATATTTTCTTTTAATGGGAGCTCTAAGTTAACTTTAGCGCAAGCATGTACGGTATATCTATAGTGCCCGGTATAAAGGGCTTAGGTCAAAAACAGTGATTTAAATATACCAAGTTATTGGCTTATATACCAATCGGAGAAATAAAATTTCGACTTGAATCTTTTGTACAAAGAAATGTACATTTGTACACAAAATTGATAGACTTAAGCCTTTTATACAAGTCAAAAGATTTTTTTTATCAATGCTAACAAATATCGAAAAATCAATTTTTTGACTTAAGACCTTTAAACCGGGTATAGATTTACAAGGTGCGGCCATTAATTTCCAGGACTGATCTAATACTTCCAGAAAATATTACATGAAATACATACCCATTTAATATACACTCTGTCACAAAAAGATATATGCACCCAGAAGAAATCGAGCTACTATCACGAAACTTGGTAAGAATGTAGTCTGGTAAGACATATGCAAATGATTAAAATTTCGACGCCAATGAGACAAGGGTAAGCGTGCTATGCGCATATGAGATGTGCCGCTGGGAGAGTTTAAAAGCCTGATTGCTCATGCCATAGGGTTATTCAAACAAATCTGTCGACTTAGATGGACGGTGATCTGACTAGAGATGCCTCTGAGACGTAACCGGCGACAGTACGAGCAATTGTCGGACTTTGAGAGGGGGCGTAAAGTAGGCCTCAGAGAAGCAGGTTGGTCGAACAGACGTATCGGCCGCCACCTCGGTCGGAGCGATGTGGTAGTTGCTCAGTGTTGGCAACAATGGATCACGGAAGGGATAGTCTACCGTCGTGGAGGGTCCATTTACCACCTTCCAGACATCCGGTGGTATCAAGGGAAACCATTCGGAGACGACTGGCCGACGCAGGTATAAGGAGCCGACGTCCATTAAGACGCCTACCACTGTCCCTACATCGTAGGCATTGTCTATTGGATTTTTGCCGACCTCGGGCAAGCTGGAGTGTGACCGACTGGACGCGTGTGATCTTCAGTGATGAATCCAGATTCAGTCTCAATGCTGATAACCATACGCGTGTGGAGACGGCCAGGCCACCGGTCCGATCCGGCATTTGTTGTCGAGAGGTATACAGCGATTACACAATGTGTGACAGTGTGAGGAGCGATTTGTTGGGACACACGATCACCTCTAGTCGTCCTTCAACGCACTTTGACAGCACGCAGTTACGTGAACGCGATTTTAACGCCGGTTGTACTGCCTATGCTATCAAGTAGCCCAGGTGCCATTTATCAGCAAGACAACGCTCGTCCACATACTGCGTGACTCTCCCAACAATGTCTTCAAGGATATGACGTACTCCCATGGCCTGCCAGGTCACCAGACCTCTCGCCAATAGAGCACGTCTGGACGTGCTTGTAAGGCAACTGCAGCAGTCCCGGAATACTGGCGAATTAACTGTCCAGTTGCAAAGATTATGGCATGATCTTCCGCAGGAGGTCATAGGTGACCTCACTGATTTGATGCCAGGCCGTGTTTTGGCTTGTATAGATGCCAGATGTGGATTTACTACTTACTGATTTATAACCTTTTTCATGCCATATCTTCTTAATAAAACAGTCTGGTCTTCTGAAATTGAAATCATTTGCTTATATCCTCATACACTACATACATGTTAAGTTTCGTGATAGTAGCTCGTTTCCTTCTGGTTGCATATATTTTTTCGTGACAGTGTGTATTTCAAAGTAACTACCACCTGCCGTAATGCACTTCTGTGCTGTATGAGTTTCGTAAACAACTTTTAAAGTCCTCTTTCGGAATGCTGTTTAATGGGGCCGTCATCGTTTTCTTGATGACTTCGACATCCTCAAATCTTGTTCCTTTCAGCAAATTGCTCCAGTATGAGGTCTTGGAGATGCAGCATCCTCTCCGAACTTAGCACCAGCACATTTTTTATTGTTTCCAAACTGAAAAATTTGCTGAAGGGAACAATATTTGAGAATGTCAAAGCCATCAAGAAAACGGTGACGTACACATTAAAGAGCATTCCGAAAGATGACTTTAAAAGTTGTTTCCGAAACTTATACAGCCGAGCACAGAAATGCATTACGGCAGGTGGGAGTTACTTCGAAACATATTAAATGGGTATGTATTTCATGTAATATTTTCTGGAGTTATTAGATCAGTCTTGGAAATTAATGGCCGCACCATGTTTAGTTTTTGGATGGGCACTTAAGTCTTTCGATATTCGTCCAGTGCATGGAGAATGTTGTTGATTTCTGTTAATATGACGTATGCAAGAACCAGCATCATTTCCTGTTGCCACGTTACTTTAGACCAAGCACCCCTAGGGGCGGTATAGGAGTCACCGTACCCTCGTCCAACCCCTACAAACTACACAAAGGGACTTTCCAACGTACAGATTTAACATGCCCATACCCGGCATAGATACGAGAGCATTTAGTGGCGCTTGTCCGGATGCGATCCGTGCCCCCTCAGTCCCGAAGGCCAACGCGTTAATCACTAAAATGCCTAGGGCGAATGTATAGTTGCTGTGGTCGATTTTCAGCTCTTAACTTTCATTTAGATAAAAGAAATCACTGAAACAATTCTTGTGACAAACTTTGTGGTTCTGAGTAAGGTCAAAGTCCCAAACAAGTTGTTTCATTCTATATTGCAATTTAGTCAGAAAACATACAATGACTGACAATTGATTTAGTTCATTTATTTAAAATGGGGGGGGGGGGAATACCGAGGCAAATTTTTTTGGCGCATTAGTGAAAATCTGCGCCAATTAAACTGAAAATAGTTTGTTTCCTATACAAACGTTAACCCTCCAGCTGCACTAGACCATATTTTGCAAGCTTATTTTCTAGAGTCCTGCGTGAAATTCACGCGACCACACACAGCGTAGCACACCCTTGCCTCTTTAAATCATTCTTTTGAAAACTGGCGATCGCGGAAATTTCATCACCACTTTATTTTTCAAAGCGGCGAATCAATTGACCTCACAGAATTTCAGTTCCCATGTAAGTTACGGGGAATTTTCCTCTGTACATGGAGTAGAGAGCATGTTTCCAATCTCTTTCCTTTTTAAATATTAGATCTTCAAATGCAATACGCAAGTATGCGTGTTTTTTAAAAATCTTAATATTTCAGGTTATTAAAAAAAATTAGCAGAAGAAATCGGCAAAAATTTTATTTATATAAGTTTTTACTTGTTTTCTTCTATCTGCGCTTTTAATAATTAAATTTATTAGTTCTCCAAAATAGAAATTCTAAGCAGTTTTTCACAAAACTAGTTCTTATATGATTATCAAGTAAACACAAAAAATCAGTACCTTGCTCCTTCAGCAGTCATAAATAAAAAAATCATAGTTTTTTTTTTTCTGATGGTAATGCAAAGTTTTATGAAACTGATTTCCTTTATTCTGTAAATGCACCAAAAAAAGGCTTAACAAGTGATCCTAATTCAGCAGATAGTTTGCCTTTTACAACAAGCCAAAAAGTTATTTTTGATCGAGCTTACTTTAATCTAAAATTAGACAACTTTCAGTGATCTTTCAGTTTTCTTAATACAATGTTTGAACCAATCTCATAAAAGAACACCTATTACCCCCTATCCTATTCCCACGTAAATCAAAAAGAAATTTCAAAATTGATTAACTTTACCAGTATTTATAATACGAGAAGTGGACGTGTCAACCTTGTGGTACAGCGCGCTGGTTTTCGGTGCTGAGGGTGCTCAGATCGAATCCTGGCGAAGCGCCACTAACATGCCTCCATTTGTGTCGTCCCTTCATAGGGGACAATGCTGGTCCGCCTATATGGCGCCCCCATAATAAAATGGCTAGCAAAACTGCGGTGAATTATAGGCGAATGTCTTCGTGACAAGTTCCTCCGTATTGAAAAAAATACTAATAATAATACGAGAAGTGGTAAATGTTAATTCCTTTTTTTCTAATTCCTTCCCCCCCCCCCAAGTGATTCGATAACTGCTAAATTATGTGTCTCGGGCTGATTCTGTGGTAAAGCGTATAAACAAAATATATTAGGTTGGCAAGTAATTTCGGTTTGCACAAATAAATGGCGTTATGTTTGTTTTGTTATTCTTCTATCAATGTTATAATTTTTTCTTTTGAGATTTGGTAGTTGACACTTTTTGTTACTATAGGAACAAATTCTGAGTAATTTTGTGTAGAACTGTTAGTTTACGGTCAATTTTAACATGGAGTGCAAAAATAAACATTTTCGACATATTTTACCTTTTTTTATTTTCATAAAGGCAAGAAAGCTGCTGAGGCTCGCAAAGAGATATAAAGTTTATGGTGTTGATTGCTTAACAGAGCTCAAGTGTCAGAATTGGTTTAAAAAATTTCGTTCTGGAGATTTTTCACTTAAAGCTGACCAACGTTCTGGTTGACCTTCTGAAGTTGATGATGACAAAATGAAAGCCATAAGTGAACCAAATCGTCATGTAACTGTGCGAGAGATTGCAAAAAGGTTAAATGTATCACACACAACAACTGAAAATCACATAAGATCTACTGCACTCGTTAAGAAGATCGGTATTTGGTTTCTTCGTTAATTGAAAGAAATTCACTTAACACAACGAATCAATATTTGCGATACGTATTTCAAACGTAATGCAATCGATCTTTTTTTTAAACGAATTATCACTGGGGAGGAAAAACGGATCGACTACAATAACATTAATCGAAAACGTCATGGTCCAAGCATAATTAACCAGCACAAATCATAATGAAAGCTGAATTGGATCAGAAAAATATCTTACTGTCAATTTGGTGGGATTACAAAGGTGTTGTGTATTTTGAGCTGTTTCCAAGCAATCAAACGATCAACTCAGATGTTTACTGCAAACACCTTATGAAATGAGGAAACAATCAAAGAGAAAAGACCAGAATTGGCAGATGGCAAAGGAATCGTGTTTCACCATGACAGTGCGAGGACTTCATCTTTAGCAACACGTGCGAAATTATTTGAGCTTGGTTAGGAAGTGATATCGCATCCCCATATAGCCCCGACCTTGCACCATCGGATTATCATTTATTTCGAAGTTTACAAAACTTTTTAAATTATAAGAATTTCAGTAATAACAATGACCTCAAATCGCACTTGGTTGAATTTTCTGCTGATAAGAGCCAGAAGTTCTATGAACGCTGAATTATGACGCTACTAGAAAGATGAAAAAAGGTCATCGAACAGAATGGAAGATATTTTACTCATTAAAGTTCATTTTCTATACAAAAAATTGATTTTTATTTCACACTAAAAAACCGAAATTACCTTCTTGCCAACCCAATATTATCATTCATTTATCCTAAAATCACTTCATTCAGAGTATTGTTCTATATTTTTCTCAGACTTATTTCTCCTTGACAGCCCAGTGGTTCCTTCCTCCTTTATGTCACATCCTGCAAAGAATTTTCTTCCAAATCAGGCTGCCATAGCAAAATGTCAAAATACGCGATATTTCCTGGTCTGTATCCAGACATTTTCGCTCCGCTTTCCCTTTAAACAATGCAACTATCGTTCTTTCAAGAGCATTCCATCGTATAGTTTCGTATTTCCTAAATGTCAATCAAGGTAGCGCAACTCTCTCGCTCCTCTCTTAATCGAATTAGAATATTTATTTAATTATCGCGGCGGATACGAGAAATACATGGGAATACCGAGAGTCGAAAATTAAAATAAAAAGTTTTGTTTCGGAGAAAATTTCTCCGCGAAATGTCAAGGAATAAGACTGCTATTCTAACACAGGAAAGAAGGGAAAATACGATACACTCTGCCTTTCTCATTAACTACGAGTTAATGAGAAAAGTGGCAAAAGTGGTGGTGTGCAGGTAGTGCGTAGGTTTAATAAGCTAAGGCGAACTTAATAACAATTCAGGGTATCTTTCCGATCAACAGGAGGTGTCGTGTGTAATTCCCGGTACGAGTGTGGTTTCCAAAAAATCTAAGGAATATGAAATATGTAACTGGTTATATACTTCCCAAGGAAACTCCAACAAATCATCTGGATGTTCCTGGAGAAACAGATATTCCTGGGATTTATGTGGGTG
This sequence comes from Dolomedes plantarius, assembly GCA_907164885.2. Classification (NCBI taxonomy): domain Eukaryota; kingdom Metazoa; phylum Arthropoda; class Arachnida; order Araneae; family Dolomedidae; genus Dolomedes; species Dolomedes plantarius. Next base: position 53,822,640 of record OU015493.1, on the reverse strand, counting down.
GATATGTGATTTAATGCTTTTCACATGCTCTATAACGGGCCCGTCAAATGCCTTAACCGCCTTTAGACCAATTCACGTAGCTATAGATATTTTAAAAGACTGTGACTGATAGGAGATTTGAGTCCGGAACCTTGAGGTAAAAAATTATGTGATACCAAAGTGCATTGACTAGTTAATGATGGCTAAGCCTCGATGTAAAGATAAGAATGACTTGAATTTGATTCGTTCAATAGGCTTACATGTAAAAAAGGAGAGATACTTTTCTAAAGGGATTTCTTAAAGCATTGTCATATTTATGATGTAATGAAAAACTACAGGAAACCTAGCACAAGCGTCTCCATGTAACTTCTGTTATTTCGATGGTTACAGTGATATGATTCTCTTAAGTTCCAATTAAAATAGGAAATTAGATCAACAACTACTTAAACGAACAGTTTACTGGGAGAATCCCCTTCACCTGCCGCCCATCGTATAGTGGCAAATCTTTGATTTTAAATAATAAGATGAATGCACAAAAAATGAGAACTCAAGATATGAATATAATATACCGATTTATTACTAACAATACACACTAATACACTACTATCGTATATCATATTATACTACCAATGACTATTAGGCACATATATATATATATATATATATATATATATATATATATATATATATATATATATATATATATATATATATAAAATCATCCTCAGTCAATGTGACGATTAACCTAAAATTGGATTAAGGATCTGTTAAAGATATTTGCTCGCCAAGAGATGGCGCTGTGAGAGCTGCAAATGCAAAAAAGTTGGCAGATGTAGTAATAACGCGAAACAGAACGGTCATGCTCTAACGTTATCCAAATAAAGTGTTATTTTATTATTAAATGAGTCTCCTCTTTGAAGTCGCACGTACACGCGAAAAAGAAAGGTCACGCAGGTCCAAACGACAGTGGACATTTTTGACCAAAAGTTTAAAAGGAAAGACAACAGATCACACAATGCGATTATGGTCACTCTGCTGGTCATCTAATGTTGTCATCTCCACTACGTTGTCGCTGAACGGTCTCGTTCTATATTTGGTCATCTGTCGAGGGATCATCGGGGCAAAGAACCTTCACGGCTTGGGAAGATCGTTCTTGCTTGCATCAATCAGACCATCACTCTTGGGTCATGCAACTTCTGTATCTCGATGGGAATTTCTATCTATCTGGACCTCTTTCTATATTCGCATTTTCTATCAGGACATCTTTCTATGTAAATGCTTTCGATTTGGACATCTTTCTAAGAATTTTTCTGTCTATCATCTTCTTCCCCTTCTTTTATCTCTTCAGCCCTGATCTTGGCGCCACCTTCTTCTTATCGGTTTTTGGCCTCTAGCTAATGATTTGCATTACTACACCCTCTTTGATCCATCTCACTGACCACCTACTTTTAATCGTCCGAATCAGAACTCGCGTGGGCGTCACCTAAAACTTTTGGTACTGTTCTCACGGCTCCGCACCTCCAGGTGTCCACTTAATCTCTTGTCCTATCCCATTAACTTCAGGGGAGATGTTCCCAACGACAGTTCTGACCCTTTGGCATATCTCTACCTTTTGCCTCTCCTTCCATTATTGGGAGATTCTCCTTCCATCTGCTGACTTTTCCTCTTAAATCTTTCATCCTCTTCTCATTTATCTTTTAACTTTATGCTTTTATTGCGATCTCCAGTTGACACAATCCCGATTTTTCCTTTTTATTGCCTACTCGCATCCCCAATTATCTTGCCTTCTTGTTTACATATGAAATGTAATATTCACTGTGACAGGTACATTCCATGTGCGAGCTACAGATTCTCTCAGTGCTCAGTAGCTAAGCCCTTTGATCACTTCTGGACTATGTATTGATTACTAAAATTCTCATAGCGTATAATAGGGCCATATACGTAAGACTGGGATACCCTTGATGTAAGTAGTAAAAATATGTCATAAAATCGGGCCATGGATTACAGATTTTTAGATTTGTTTTATCATACTTCATAGTACTATTCATGATTGAGTTTTGACAAAAGAGGCGGTTCACAAATTTAATGGCTGTCCTCTGCCTACTGAAAGACAAAGGTTTTTATTAATTTTCAGAAAAATAGCAATAAAAGAGTTATAATCAAACATTTGAAAGAGGTCCAATCCACCAAGAATTTCATTCAAATTGACCTTTAAAACCAATCGCAGTAAACAGAGAAATTGCTGCTTTAGATAATGAGGAATAATTGATTTAGTTTCAGGAATTACGAATGGTTCGAATGGATATAAATATTTAATTCATTTGAAATAATCCATTTCAACGTAACATTGATATTTGCTTGAATATTTCATAGCTCGTTATTAGTGGATATTAAAACAGGTTATTTCGTTAAATTAAAACAGTAGACTTCAATGCATAAATTTTAGGAAATGTTAACGTTATGTGAAATTAACATTTGTTTCATCCAATTTTTGTTTTACTTTATACATGCAACTTTTCAATACAACTTTATACGATTTAATCTAAAAGTTATGCTGATATTATCCAGTTTCAAGCATAAACTTTGCAGATTTGCCTAGTTTTAAAATATTCTACAAAACTAGCTTATCTTCAGAAGCTTAAAATAAACAGAAATATTTCTGCAGAATAGTAAAAAAATGCAAAGGTTTAAACTGATAAGGATGGAGAAATTATTAATTAACATTTATATACTTTTGATATTAAACTCTTTCAAGTTGCATAAACTGCGAAAATTAAATGATAAGTTGTAGTTCCTATTACACCTAGAGAACAGTTGTTCTCCTCTACGGTGGTAAATTGTCTTATAAATATAATTACTATGTTTAGCTCATAGTTACCTTATTATTAGTTTCTCTTCGTTAATCTGAACAACTGTATACAATCACGTTCCAAGAGAGCCCACTATTATAACTGAATTCGTTTTTTCGTTAGTATCTTTTTTAATATAATTCCTATATTAAATTTTCCATTGAGTCTGTTAAAAAATTTTACTCTGTTACAATTTTTAAATGCGTTGAGAAGAAAATATAATTACAAGATAAAAAGAACTTTTTATATACCATGTTTTTAAATTTTCTGTTGAATCATATAAACTTTACAATTCTATATATTATTAAATACTTTTTTAATTTTTTTTTGATGAATTATCCCATCAACTTGAAAGAAATGAACTTAATTGGAAGTTAACTTACATTTAACTTTTCGTTCCTGTTCCGGCCGATAGATGGCTGCAACAGTTTACAAAACAAAATTAACTGAAAATACCTGAAAATTAATTTAATTCTGCTTAAAGATGGCTAAAAGTATTAAAAAATGCACTGTTATCGTGTTCTGAGCTATTCTAAAAGTTTCAAATGTCTAGCTAGTCGGGAAGTTAGTTAAAAATCGATTGCAAGATTTGTACTGGACAAACACACAAACAAGAAAGCAAGTTAATAAAAACATGGTAATAATTTCAATGCAGTGAAAAAGATGTATTTTTCTTCAAATTAAGGTAATATTTTATAGAAAATACAACATAGATATTTGTTTGAGTTATTAAATATTTCTTTGAGTTAAGACATCTAAAAAGGAATTAATATTCGAGTTACAAGTTATTCCAATGAAAATTGGAAATAAAGCTCTAAACATGGTTAACTGAATTAAATCTAATTTTTTGCTTGTTTAAAAAAAAGTTTGAAATTCTGGATTTTTTCTATTCTCAAAACGGAAAAAAAAGAATTAATTTAAAGGAAAATTCCTAACGAGGCACAAATTTTTTACAAATATTTAAGATGCGTAATTAATAACTCAAGTTTATTTGCATATGTCAAGTTTGGTTTATCGTTAAATACGTAGCATAAACCAACACAACCATCACGCATGGGTATCAACTACTGCTTGTATCTTGCATATTACATACTTCTCAAATGACGGTTCTAATTAACCAGCAGTTAAAAAATTCTCTTGAGTGTACGCATACATATTTTATTTTTAATGTATTTTATGCGAATTTCTTTTAGCATAATTAGTAAAGATTATGTAATACTAATAAATCAAATATCCTCGCAAATTTTTTAAGATCATAAATCACTCTGAAATGAGTAGAGTAGATTTTTTTTCTAGACTTTTGAAACGGCAGTTTAATTTCACTCGATAAATGATTGATATATAGCTAAATTTTTGGTTGTTTAAAGAATTGTAAAAACTGTAAATGCAAAACAAACTGCTCTAAAAATACTCTCTTTTCAAACTTTCACTTTATGATCAGGTCTATTTCAAAGAATCGATTCTCTCTTCAGTTATAAAATAAAAACGCACAATATTGCTCTGTACTTTGGAGTAACCCTGTATTAATACAGGCTGAGTTTTATTGATATTTTATGTATAGATGTTTTATTAGTAGAGATTTATTCTTCTATTTAAATTAGAAATAATATAAATTTAAAATATTCGTCTTTCAAGAATATACGAATACATTTGGGGGATCACATTTGTTAAAAAATATTTATTTAAAATGCAAACATTATATATATATTGTAAGGTATACACAAGATTCGATTCACAAGAATCGAACTTTTGAGTGAATTAAAGAAGCTGCTTCAGATATGCTAATTTTGGCATACGCGCTTAGTATAAATACCACGCAGCGTCATTAAGGAAGAAGGGAGTTGTTGTTAAGGTTGAAAAGGTGTTATCCTGCTCTAGTCCTTAGCGGGCCAGGAGTTTTACATGGCAGTACTGCTGGTTTGACTTACTGTTCGTGAGTATAAAAATATATTGTCCTTAAAAGCTGTATTTACATTCCGTACAAGTAGTACGCATGCTTATTGCTGTAAAAGCCAATTATATGTGCAGCGAATTCAATAAACATTATTTCATGTATAAACTGTGTTTGTATATAATTCAAATAGAGTGCTACTTCAAATTATATACACCCAAGTCTGGGTAGAAGTGAGCATAGATTCTCTATACTGGCGCCCGAAAATATATATACCCTGGTAGTTAGCGTTAAATTTGTAACGAAGAACATAATTGAAATTAAAAACTGTGTACTGTGTACGTATATTGATAAAATTGTTGCAAGTACTTATATACTATTTAAAAAATGAGTGTTGTAGAACAAAATCCTGCTGGAAATTTTCCTCGGGTAATTATGGTTCAGCATTTTGCGCCATTCGAAGCCACCTTCAATGGCGGCCCCTCAAGCCAATTCCTAAAGAAAATTGAGCATTACTTTCAGCAACAATGCACCCCAGAGGGGGATAAACTTAAAATTGCTCTAGCCGCTTTAAGAGGTAGTGCATATCAGTGGTACACGTGTATGCAAAGCAGTAATCTGATTTTTGACTATTCGTCATTCAAGCAACAGTTTCTTAGCGTTTTTCCAAAGACCTTTAATCAAAGTGAAATTGAAGCGGAAATTTATTCGCTAAGGCAACGTGAAGGTCAGTCTGCATTAGATTTTGCTATGGAAAAGATTTTCAAGTGTGAGGAATATTTAGAGGGAATGACGGAAGCGATAATCTTAAAAATAGTTATCCAACGTTTGAAGCCAAATGTTCAAGATTTTTTAGATAATCAAACAATTACAAGCAAGGTTACCCTCCTTCAAGCTTTAGCTAAATATGACAATAGACATTTCTTCGCTACCCCTCACCGTCATTCAGGTACGAGAAGTTTTATACAGCCGCGCCAAAATTTTTCGCGAGTTTCAAACCAGCAGCGTAAGCAGTACCGCAGGCAAAATAATAGAAGCGCACGGCGTTATAATGAAATTAGTGCACCTAAAGAAAATAATATGCAAGCACCTTACTTGCACTGGCAAGTTGATTCACATGATATGGTTCAACCTGTTGAAACTGTTTGGTCAAATGTATTATTTTGTCCGAGTAGTAATCATTATTTTGAGAATAGTGAAAGTCAGGGTATTTTTGTGGCTTATAAAGAAAGTGAGTCTAGCTGGAATAATGCGGTAATTCCAGTACAAATTTCTGAAAATAGGGCCGATACTAATGCTAGTGGTTTAGAAAATAAATCATCGGACACTTCTATTAATGCTATACCTGATATTATTAATGCTATACCTGTTATTATTGATGCTATACCTGATATTTTAGATGATATTCACACATCTGTTAATGAAGGAAATTTAGTAGATGACGAAGTATGCGTTACGGAAGTTAGTGAATACTTATTAGTTGACGACAATAAAAATTCTTTAAACGATAGTAGGAACTTGCTAGGTGATGATATTATTTCAAGTTTCCAGCCGAATGGGGATTGTGTAGGCCAGGTTGATAATATGGTTTTAAATAAAGTACATGAAAACCAGACTGAGAATCAGGATGAAAAGTTGACACAGAGTTATACTGTAGGTAGTTTAGCTGATGATTCGGAAGTTATAGAGAAAGTTTGCATTAATACGCACCAGTACGAAAAGCTTAATCTTCCTAAAACTGAAGCAGTGTTAAAGAATTTAAATGATAACGATTCTGATGTCGCAAGTTTCAAAGAAACTTTTTTGTCAAAAGAGGATAAAACTAAAGTTAAGGGGGATAAAAAACGTGAAAAAGCGCCTTCAGGTTCCAGCATTAAAACTGCTAATACTGAAGTAATTAAGGCGGTAAACAAGAAGTCGTATAAGCACAAATACGAAAAGCAGAGTCAGGTTGTTAAAAAAATAGAATCTGCATTAAAATTTAATACCGATACAAGCAAAAGTACGAAGAAAGGTAAAGTGTGCACTACAAAAACTCCATCAAAGGAGGAATGCGTCGCTGATAAGGTACACAAGGTTGTAAAAAGGAAGAATGACAATTTTAAAGCTCCTTTGCATAAGCACAGGGAACGCAAGATATCAGCCGCCCAGCAAGGTTGGCCTCCTCCCAAGAGACCTCCTGTCCATCGTCAAGCCGGACCAGCGCCTCAGGACCTACGACCTGCTGCACGAAGGATGCCCACACGGTCAACGAACCCCTTTACTAGGACTGCGACCATCAAGAGAGGTTCAGCGGATTGGACAAACTGGTGCAGTGAAGTTGCTGCATTCATGAGGAACAAGTCTTGTATCAACTTTCTTATTCTAACTCCCACCCTTTAATAAAATCGAACCAAATTGGTTTGAAGTTCCCCAGTGTATATACTGTGTAAACATTTTGAGGGGAAGTGGTGAGGCACTGAAAAAAAACGGTATACTGTTGTTTTATAAATTTTTGAAGGGGACATGTAGTGAAAAAAAAATACATACTAACTACAGATAACAAACAACTAACATACTAACTTCGCAAATCATAACACATGTACATTATAAATTGGGGGAGAGCAGATACAGTCAAGAAATGTCATGCTGTGCAATTGTGTTGTCACTTTTAATTAAAATAGGTTTTTTAGGGCGCAGTTGGCCAGCCCAGTATCCGCAACTCTGCAAATCCACTGTGTAATGGTGTCACCTGGACCCTTCGGGGTTAGTTTTGTAAAATGGTAGTGGCGTTTTTTCCCCCACACAACGTGTGGAAGGTTTTTTGGCTTTGCCACCCATTATGTAAAAAGTCAGACCAGCACGCGTTTTCAATTAGTTAACTGAAGCCGTTCAGACCTCAGTTACCTAATTTTTTTTTTCGAGGGAGGCCAGTGTAAGGTATACACAAGATTCGATTCACAAGAATCGAACTTTTGAGTGAATTAAAGAAGCTGCTTTAGATATGCTAATTTTGGCATACGCGCTTAGTATAAATACCACGCAGCGTCATTAAGGAAGAAGGGAGTTGTTGTTAAGGTTGAAAAGGTGTTATCCTGCTCTAGTCCTTAGCGGGCCAGGAGTTTTACATGGCAGTACTGCTGGTTTGACTTACTGTTCGTGAGTATAAAAATATATTGTCCTTAAAAGCTGTATTTACACTCCGTACAAGTAGTACGCATGCTTATTGCTGTAAAAGCCAATTATATGTGCAGCGAATTCAATAAACATTATTTCATGTATAAACTGTGTTTGTATATAATTCAAATAGAGTGCTACTTCAAATTATATACACCCAAGTCTGGGTAGAAGTGAGCATAGATTCTCTATAATATATATATATATATATATATATATATATATATATACAGGGTGATTTTTTTAAACTGATACTATCAGAGCCATCTGTAGCGCGATCTATCAGCCGGAATTTCCTTAAAATTGATAGAGGGACTAAGGACAACATGGGAAAGAGTTTCCGTGGAAAAAGAAAGAAAATAGTTTCAAAAGTCGCCGATAGGGGAAGATATGGCACTTTTGTAGTCGGAGCACCCGAGAATTTGCATAAAAGGCAAATAAAACATCAAAATACAAATTTACGACTATGTAGTCGACAACAGCGCCAGTATTTTGGGCTACAAAGATCGGTGCGGAATCTGCACTGATGACCCTTTCTTCTGTTGCGCTTTCGCTTTACAGGAGAAAGGGTCATCAGTCGCTTTGTCTCACTTGCATGGCCACTTCGCTCCTCGGACCTAACACATGTGGCATCTTTCTGTGGGGTTATTTAAAATCTAAGGTGTATCTTGGTGGAGTCTCGAACTTGGCGGCCCTAAAGGACAACATATCCTGGACTTCGACGAACATTCCTGGTGACATGTTACGCTTGGCCGTTGAGAACGTAGTGTTCAGGATGCAATGTGTCATCAACCAGAACTGTGGTCACATTGAAGGAGGGAAAAGTGAATTGCTGCATAATGTGGTGATGCAGTGAAATTTCTTTGTTATTCATTTGTCTGCTTACAACTTTTTCGGTATTCATCCCTTATCTTTATAGCCCGAAATACTGGCGCTGCTTCGACTACATAGTCGTGAATTTGTATTTTGATGTTTTATGTCATAGGGACATGACAGTAGTGTCACGGCCAGGGGCAGGAGCATTGAAAAGTACAGGACAAAGTAAAATAATTGTTAAATGCAAGAAAGAAACAGGGCAATAAAAGAGAAGAGAAGAAAGCCATAGACCGAAACGAAATTTTGAGATTATGTTTGTAGCAAGAAATAGAAGATAAAAGTTGAAGAGAGTGAGTTGCATGAAGAGAGTAAAAGAAAATTTATGATGGCTATAAAACAGCCCACCCTGCTTGAAGCCGAAGCATGGGAAAAAAGTTAAATTTGAGGGAGAATTTATAAATCCCGCCCTCGATGCGCATTGGTAAAAAGGGGATTGAGAAGAGGCAGCCACGGACGAATGGCGATGGCATGATAATTATATGACCAATGGAAATTATAAGAGACGGAGACATTAGTAAGAAAATAATATGAAATGAAAAATAGTGTGAAGGCAGAGATAACCTAAGAAGTCAGAGTCAGTTAGAAGTTTGTTGAGAGGTAGAAGTGGTGTCAAGGCATATAGATCTATGAGGAGAGTTAGAAGTTGGAGATACAAGTTGTCGAGCGCCCAGTATCCCATGCCGAAGGTCTGCAATGAGCGACGGAGCCTTATACCAAACAAGAAAGTGCCCTAGTTCCGTGTGATGATAAAGAAAGTGCCCTAGTTCCGTGTGATGATGAAGACGACGAAGTCATCATTACGAGTGCCCGCTACCCATAGTGATTCCACAGTCATCTTCCAAGGTACCGGCTTTGCGTTTCCTTTTTATTTTGTTATCATTGCTTCTCAGTGTGTAGCCATAATAATTAATATAGAGCGCGATGAGTGTAGTGTTGAATATAAGATGTTGAGGAATTGACCGATAATTCGTAAAAAACAATTTAATTAAAATGAGGTTATGCTGATATATATGAATTAATTTAGTAGTAATAAAGTTGAGAGTAATATGTGTAGATGAAGTATGAAAGATTGTCATAATAATTGAATGAATTAAATACATCTGTCGTAGTAATGAAGTTGAGAGTAATGTGTGTAGATGAAGTACGAAAGATTGTAATAATAATTGAAGGAATTAAATATAGGTGTTGTGGTGAATTAATTTAGTAGGAATGAAGTTGAGAGTAATATGTGTAGAAAGAAGTACGAAATATTGTCATAATAATTGAATGAGTTAAATATATGTGTCGTAGCGAATTAATTTAGTAGTAAAGAAGTTGTGAATAATGTGTAAATGCCGGAGTAAATACTTAGTAACTTGTATTATTTATGTCTTTTAATAATCAATAAATTAATTTATCAGTATAAACCAGAGTTGTTTCCATTATTTGGGAATCACAATCAATCAATGTACTAACCACAATCATTAAGCAATGAACTTAAAATCATAATCAAATCATTAATAATAAATATAATACAATTTAATATAATGTTATGCAAACAATTTAATATAATGTTAACAACCAATTTAATATAATGTTATGCTTAACAAACAAACAATTTAATATAATGTTATGCTTATATATATAAATTAATTTAGTAGGAATGAAGTTGAAAGTAATATGTGTCGATGAAGTGCGAAATATTGTTATAATAAGTGAATGAGTCAAATATAGGTGTCGTAAAGAATTAATTTAGTAGGAATGAAGTTGTGAATAATGTGTAAATGCCGGAGGAAATATTGAGTAATATTGGAGTGTATTATTTATGTGTGTTAATATGCAATAAATTGATTTGTCAATATAACCAGAGTTATTTCCATTATTTGGGAAGCACATCAATGTACTAACCACAATCATGAACCAATAAATTACTAAATCATAATAAATATAATTAATATAAGAATAATAAAATAACTCCCAATTAATTAATCAATTTCTTAACAATAACTGCTACATTTTGCTTACATTTTATGCAAATTCTCGGGTTCGCCGGCAAATAACAGCGCCATATTGTCCCCTATCGGCGACTGTTGGAACTAATTGTTTTTCACGGAAACTCTTTCCCATGTCGTCCTTAGTCCCTCTATCAATTTTGGTGGAATTCCGGGTGATAGATCGCGCTACAGATGGCTCTGAGTAGTGTCATTTTAAAAAAATTCACCATATATATATATATATATATATATATATATATATATATATATATATATATATATATTCTATGATCTAGCCTTGGTTTAATCGCAGTAATTTTCTTGCCACTGAAAGCACTAATGTCCAGCATGTTATGGTGAACTGGATATTTAAAAAAAAAGTCGAGACTGCGTAAATACATATTGAGATATTCTTGTAACTGTGCAAAAAGAAATATCTTAAAGAGAAACATCAGTATCTCACATTTACTCGGTATTATAATTCCTATTTAACTGAGGTTTTTACGATGACTTTAAGTGATCTTTATCTTATGAAAAAACAACACATATCTTTGATTAACAATTTTTCCTTCTATTGTATTTTCATATATTGCTCCATATTGCATGTTTAGTTTTTATTATTTACCAAAAGCTAACAGAAGTTTGTTTATTTTTTAAAGATAAGAATTTTGTGAGTGAATAAAATCTGCTATTCGAAGCGTTCGAAAGGTAATCCTGAGTTCTATATCATCTGTGCGAGAAATCATGAAAATGTGAGCCTTTAACCGCATCAAACATCGCATCATTTAAACAATCTTTAAAAAGATGCATTAAACGAGGGACTTTTATTTTCAAAACATACTCACTTCCAACTTACGAACCAAGTCTAGACAATGCCTGCAGGGTTAAATTCAAAACCATGTCTACAGAGACCAAGTCAAAGTTTGCTATGGCTATGTGACAAATACGTCTGGATTCTCTAGCCAGAAGAATATCTAAGAAAACTAGTTGAAATGGTAGCCAAATAATTTTAGATCTTTGCACAGATAATGTATTACGACCGGACTTGCTTGTATGCAATTCAATGATGCTCTTGCGGTTTGTTACATGTTATGGTGAACTGATATTAAAAAAAAAAGTCGAGACTGCGTAAGGGTACTAAAATACAGTGTGTCCGTAAAGTCATGGTGCACTTTTGACCGATCACAAGGAAGCAACAAAACAAGATAGAAATGTGAAATCTTCACCAAACAAAAGGAAAACTCTCCTAGTTTCATACCTGTTCAGTGCAGTTTGATGTCGGCTCCATTTGTGTCCCTACACACATCTAAACGATAATCAAGTTCTTCCCAAACACGGTTAAGAGCGTCTGATGTAACAGACTGAATAACGTCCGTGATTCTCTGTTTTAAATGATTAATTTCGTTGATACGTTCACTGCACACATGTTGCTTCACATAACCCCACAAGTAAAAGTCTAATGGCGTCAGATCCAGAACAGAGAATCACGGACGTTATTCAGTCTGTTACACCAGACGTCCTTAATCGTGTGTGGGAAGAACTTGATTATCGTTTAGATAAGTGTAGGGCAACAAATGGAGCCCACGCTGAACTGCACTGAACAGGTACGAAACTTGGAGAGTTTCCTTTTTATTTGGTAAAAATTTCACATTTCTATCTTGTTTTGTTGTTTTCCTGTGACCAGTCAAAAGTGCATCATGACTATACGGACACACTGGATATTGTATCAATATTCTGCATTGCAGTGAATTAGCAGGTTTCCAATTTGAGATTATCATAGAAGCCTAAGTTAGCCACTGGAACCCAATTTAAACACATTCAAGTCAATTGCAGGTGGGTGATTTCATTTTTGATGAAAAAGGATGATGGCAATAAAAGAAATATATAATAATTCTCAAAAAAAGACCGGCTGATAAATAAAAAGTCCCAGACTAACTATTCAAACTTGTCGAGGTTGAAATAACATTTCTTGCGAGAAAAAATAAACCCTTGCGGATGAGGTAGAAAATGTCTGTTGGAGTGTGCACAGAAGGGATTTTTTTTAACAATGAGATTAAAAGTGTCTAATCATATTCCACGCCTGAATGCGATGAGGGAAAAAGTTTTGTGAAGCGTATGAAAGTCAGATAGAAATTGGATCTGACCTCATTTTCCTGATTTATGAAAAGGATGTGTCAGATTTCTTTGTCAGTGTTTGTTTGTCGAGAATGAGGTTGAAATGACCAACGTGGATTCAAAATGTGAAGTCGATCTGTGACGAATCCCAAAATGGGAAAATTAATAAATGTGTAGTACATCGACGCTAAATAAGTCTGCTAAAAAAATTTCCGTAAGAAATATTCAGTACCTCTGCCAGTAAGGGTTACCGGATACAGCGAGAATGAAGCTAAAATGCCCATCTGGGGTTTCTGATTTAAATCCTATCTCGAACGATTCTCGGGAAATATCTTTGCGGAAGTGAAGCAAAGGCTAAGACTTCAACCATGCCGACATTCTCGTGCACAAAACTGTTATCTCTTCCATTTAGCACGGGTCAGCAGAGAATAAAAAAATACCCTATGATACAATAAAAAAATCACCTAGGTAAGGCGCTTGAAAAAAGTTCTGTATTCTGATTAGATTGGAGATAAATTATAATAATAAAATACTTACATATTTTTAGTTTTCTTGCAGAAAACAAAAATTTCTATTTAATACATCGACATATTTCTTATACTTTCTTTTTATTACAAACTTGCACAAAAAGTTTGTAATACAAAAGAAAGCACAAGGTATGAATAGTTTGTTCTCAGATAATTAAGAATTTAGTATGTTCATCAACTGCAATCAATCATCAGAAACAATAGAAAGCTGCTGAAAGTCATTCTCATTTTATGGAAACGATTTTGATAGTTAAGTTTCATTTATAAATTCTTGCGGCGTATTCTTGCGGCGATTTGCTTCTATCTGATAGCCATGGTTCTTTACAATAGCTGTAGCTCGAATTTTCCATGAAAGTAACTTTTTCATAGAACTGTCAAGTAAGTTTTATCGTTGTAACAAAATCCTGCAACTATCAGGAATCCCTTTGAGAACTTTTCTGTACAATGACGAAGCTATTTCGTACGGTCATTCCCATCAGTTGAGCAATAGAAAATTGATCTTTTTTTATTACAGTCACATAAATGCACCAATGTCTCATCGAGTGTTGCAGCAAATTTCCTTTTTTCAGCAGGTATGTGTTTTTCATATAATTTTCTACAGTTCGTTTTTCTTTCAGTAATATACTTCGGCAAAACCAGAATAACTTTAAGTTTAAACATCTTTTTTAACTTCAAATCTTTATGGTTGATTTTACCTATAGTGTCAGAAGACATTCCTAGTTACGATCTTTGTGTCGGCAGATTTTCTTTTAGGATCAGAGAGTTCAGTTTCTTAATATTTACCTGCGTTCGAACAGTCTTATGATGAGGTTTTAACGGTCATGTTTTCACTTTCACTTTCAGTTAGACTTTCTTTTCCTTTCAAATTCAATATATTATAAGTACCTTTTTTCTAAATGCCATAACTGCGATTTTTACACCGTTTTATAATTTGCTGATACGAATATTTCTCCTTGTAAAACGTAGTTACGTAACCTTCGAGCCATCTAGCAATTTTAGGAGCCATTTTCAAAATAAATCTTTTATTTTACATTCCAATATAAGCAAACCACAAGTAGAGGATATTTCTTAAGTTGCCAAATTTTTGTCTCAAAATGCAAACGTAAAAAATAAATTACAAAATCGTTTCCATACAGTACCTTCTGTATTTCCTTCAAAATCATCCAAATTTTATAGAAAGTAAACATAGACTAATTGCCGCAATAATAAAGACGGGTAAATCCTTCTAGTGATTATTAAAGGCATTTTAAAGGAACCAGCATTTAACTACTTGATATGTTAGAGTTTTAATAGAAAATGTATTCTAATAAATTATCCTTGTATTGTCTTAAAAGACCTCCAAGCTAATTTTTTGTGGATCTTAACTTTTTTTTCTTTAAAATACTCTTCAAGGCAACAATAACAGCAAAAAATGAGAACTCGCTATTTTTTCCGTGTTATGAATGAAATAACGGATGAAAAAAAAAGCCCCGTCTTTAGCATTTTACTTATAGCTTAGCATTTTACTTAAAGCTATCTCAATATTTTTAACCTCTGAATAAGATTGTAGAAAACACAATGCGTGACTGCAAATCAGTTTAAATTACGTTAATTATCTTAACGCTACATGCTTCTAAATGCCTTAGAAATATTTTAACAAACCGAGTAAAATAATACGCCTCGGGGACAAAGCAATTTATTTTACGCTCGTGCCCATTTCGTAAATCAAATCTTTTTCATTTCCTTATCTTTTCCAACTATGCGGGACATCAGAGGAACTCATATGCTAGGAAATTCTTGTGTTTATTAAGATTTTCCATTTTACCAAGTTCGAATTGTTGTTTTTGCTTCCTGTATGTTCTTATTAAAATCTGATTTATGGCTAGAGATTAAGCACTAGAATCTCCGCAGCATCCCTGGAATCCAGCAGTGTAGTAATACGGCTACGGACATATATACCTTTTCTTTTTAACTGAGAAATTGTTTTTCGCTTCAATTGAAACTTCTTTTCTCCACAAAGAAGGAAAAGAAATGTTTTCCTTGATATGTTTCTATTTGGACTTTTGCCCATAAAAAATTGTTTTGGATTCCATCCAACGCTGTCAGTTGTATTGGAAGCAATATTTCATAACCAAGAAGTGCTTTACTTAAAAAAATTCCGTCTGTGTAAATTAAATTCTAGTTAGGTGAAGGATAGAAAGGGGGTGCATTTTAATTTTCTTAGCTAAGGGTTTCTCTTCATTTGTAGTCGTATAACAGTTTGTAAGGTCTACCTAATAATCGATTAACAATAATCGATTATTATATTTGCATAAATCCAAAAGTAGCTACAAAGTTATGCTAAATTCAGCATAGACGGTTACTATAAATACCGCGTAGCCAGGTTACGCAGTCAGTCTGGTTTGTTCGGAGTGGTTTGTGCGAGTTGCTGTTGGTG
Organism: Dolomedes plantarius; assembly: GCA_907164885.2. NCBI lineage: Eukaryota > Metazoa > Arthropoda > Arachnida > Araneae > Dolomedidae > Dolomedes > Dolomedes plantarius. The sequence goes on along the minus strand of OU015493.1, from coordinate 53,806,858 downwards.
GCTATTAGCTAGATCGCTTCAAAACTTACGTGAGTTCATGCCAATCCAGCATAAGGAGTTTATTGTGGTCATAGGAGTAGATTACCGTGCAGCATCAGTGGTTTGACTTTATTGATATTTGTGAGTATTTGAACTATATTTCCTTGCATTGTGTTTATACATGTTGTGTCAGTATTTACGCAGTATTGTTTTGAACCGCAAGTATATGTGTCAAGCGAAGAATAAACTTTGTTGTATATCTAGTAAGTGTCGTTTCTACTTCATTAGAGGGTAACTTCGATATACATATATGCTAGATAGGGTAAGAAGTAAGTCATCTCTATAAGTTCTAAATGGTATTTTATCTTTCTTGTGAAGCCATAGTAGGATAAATATCGATTTCATGGGCTCGAGTTAGCCTTGTGGTAGTGCGCCTGCTTTCGGTGCTGAGGGTGTTAGGATCGAATCCCAACACGCGCCATTAAATACCTCCCTATCTAGGCCGGACATGAACACGTTAAATCCGTAGATCGAAGAGTTTCTCTATGAGGTCAGAGAGGGTGGGAGAGGGTGCGATCCCCTCAGATGTCGCCCCTGGGGGCTGTGTCGTGGAGACACGACATGTGTTCAGAAAAAGGGGTGATAGAGAATGTAATTCAGAGAATCAGACAAAAGAGATGCCTTGAACAGCGGGATAATGTACTGCGCATGCGAATCGGAAGGAGAGATAACAAGTTGAGAGGGGGCAATTGAAATGAGAAAACGGTCAACAGCTGCGTTTAACGAAGGGCCCAGCTGGTGATAATGAGCTGAGGGAAATCTGAAAACGGAGACAGAGTTGGGAGAAGAAAAGGGGTGAGGCAGTTTACGAGGTTGACCGGCGTTAAAAAACCACAGGAGGCCAGAGGAGAGCGTGAGAAGTTAAAAATGTAAGAAACCCCAGACAGGTGCAAGTGAGGACATCCCCGTCAATATTGATTGGAGAAAATATCAATATAAAATGGGTGGTCGGCCAATGAAGAGGCCCCGGATCGACCTATAGGACAGAAGGTGGCCACCAATGAGGGCCTGAATAAATAATGATGGAAGTTGAGCTCGAGAGAAAAAGTATTTAGAGAGAGCAGAATGATTTGAGATTTCTCATGAGGAACACATAAGCCCCTGTAGACGGCGAAGGAAGAGAGAAGGAGATGACGGGCTGCTAACTTAATGCAGGAGAGACAAGCCAAGTCCTCGGTACCCGAAAAGCAAACCGATATAAGATAGATGCAGAGCCTAATACCGGAGAGGCCGACCGACTAACCTGTCATTTAGCGAGAGAGGAGCAGCCGTTCCCCTGGACCAACGCGCCCCCGAAGCAAATGCTTATATGCGGAGACGAGCACCCTGAGTCCTCCCCAGGCCGATGATTGCAGCCGTTTCCCTGGACCAGAGAGCCCGATGACCCCCCAGCCATGCTTGTGATGAGGTACGGACCTTCGGATTGACGAACGCTCCCCCGACGCGAGTGTATTCTCGGAGACGTGCGCCCTGAGGCCGCCGCAACAGATAGTGACCGCCGTTCCCCCGGACCCGATAGCCCGATGCCCGAAAAAGCCCTATGATTCCCCCAGCAAGGCTTGTGATGTCGATGTGTCGTCAGAAAAGGTAGGAGAGTATTTTGACTTATCCTAGCAATGCTCAATGCCTACTAGAGAGCGCAGTTAATTAGATAGGGCAGATTAGGTGAAATCTTTACATTTATGCATAGAATATCTATCATAAAATAGTGATTGTGTATATCCCTATAAATTAGTATCTTGCAATAATTTTGTAATGTGTTTATGTGTATTGATTAAGAATATAGGATAATCAAACAATGTTAGGGAGTAGATAAAGAATGTTAGTATTTGATATTGATGAGAATGAAGATTAGATAAATAATCATAATTAAGGTATTGATAAGATATAGGAAGAAAGATAATTTGAAATGTATATATATATGGTGTTAATGAGATAGAAATTTGGAAATCTTCAATGAATAGTGTTGTTTGTATATGTTTTATGATGGGTTTAATAAATTGATTTTGATCTATACATATGAGCATCACTCTCTAATTACTCCTACTACCACTAATACTAACTATTAAATATATTACGGTGACAGGGTGCTCGTTCAAAATTGAGGGGGCAACTGGTTAAGATGGAATCCGACCTCTGTGGTGCTATTTAAACCGGAACCGCACACTTCAACCGGAAGTCTATATGGACCTGGTTTGAAACTTCAGGCCAGAGGACATAAGAAGCAACAACAGAACGACTTCATAAAGATATTCTAACTCTAGTTTTCAATATTACATACGATATTCGGCCAGTTCCTCTTTAGATCAATTTTTAAGGGATATGTCCCATATAATTGTTCTTCGGGAAGATAATTTTGCATTACGTTACATAAGCGATTTTGTATTACGTTACATAATAAAGGAAGACAAACTATTAACCGTAAAATCATCCATCAGGGGTCACCAACCTTTTAATACCTACTGCCCACTTTTGTATCGTTGTTGTAGCGAAGTTTCTTTACCGCCCACTGGTTCATATCACCAGTGACTCAATTTAACACAAGTGTGAAGTAAGTTTTAGAGGGGAGGGTTTGCAAAAAATATGTGCTTAAATTTATCTTTTTATTTATACTTTATGCTTATATATACATAAATAGCTACGGATGGCTTCGGAGCTAATTCGTTGCTCCCTCGTCTACGAGTATACTTCGAGAAGTGTCCGGTGAACTATTACCTGTAATCCAAGTTTAGAGAGGAAATTCAAAAGTAAATTGAAAAAGCATATTTTAAAAAGTCAAACTCGCGAATGTGTTAGCAGTGAATTTGATGTATGGAGGAAGAACAAAATTTGTAACAACGAGCAAAAATTCCCACCACCCACCATGAAAGCTTGAATCGCCCACTAGTGCGCGGCAAGGACCAGGTACTGTCAACGGGCAGGCAAGGACCAGGATGACATGTACTGTCATCCATAATACTCGGCAAGCACTTATATTCTACTTTATATGCTTTTGCTGAATTTGTCGAATTTTGCACTAGAGTCCAAGAAACGGGAATATGCTAAATTGTTAGTTATTTAGGTAATCACACACATGTGAAATCTATTTTAACTGGCAATGGGAAATTAATCACAAAAATATGTAATTATCTTGATTACATGTACTGTCAACAGTAAAGAGCAGAGCATAACTAGTAAATAATATACAAGTAAAAGTTGATATCATCAAAAACAGAATAACTATACAAATTTAATAAATGGAACTATTAGACTGTATTTACTAATCATGGCATAAAATGTTTTCTTATGAGTTCAATTGGGCAACACTGCAATAGAACGATATGTCAAACAGGGGAGTACCTATTGTCTTCACTAAGGAAACTATTTCACATTTATGTTGAATTCTGAGAACACTTCAATAACTTTAATACGCATAATTCAACAATACTTGTAAAATTCTAGCCTGTAATCCAAGCATGGCTTCATTTATTTCTGTATTAAATAGCTTTACACAACATTTCATACTGATACCGCCGAAATAAATGTACCTGCTATGTAAAATTTATTAAGTAAAATGTAATAATTTTTGTAGTGCATTGTAAGAAAACGACTTAAACCTAGCATTCGAACTCCACTGCAACTTAAAGGTTCAAACATAGACCCAAACCTTTGTGTCTCCGTGTCATATTCGAATCTCAGGATCCAACCCATTTCATAAGACAATAATTAAAGGTTCAATGAGCTTTCTCTCTTTCGGTTATCTATATATATAAAACAGTTCCGTAACTGACTGATTGACTTACTGACTGACTGACTGACATATAGCTCACAGACCAAACCGCTGGACCTAAAGGTCTGAAATTTTACATTGCGATTCTTCTTATAGTGTAGGAGTGCACTAAGAAAGATTTTTGAAAAATTCTTAGATTTTATTAAATTAAATTTTTAAGCTGTTTTTGTAACATTCTTTAAAGTTTGCATTTAAATTGATGATTTGAGGGTTATAAAATTTATATCACGAGAAAGAGCATAAAAATTCCTTTAAAATGAAATTTTTTTCGAATCTTTACCTCCATTTTCTGATTTTTGGTGAATTTTTAAAGATTAATTTTTAGAATTTAATTTATTAAATGCTGATCACGTGATTTCTTTATCTGGTTCTTTAAATTATTTTTTCGTCACGTGCATAACAACGAAATAAACAAAAACAATTTCCTTGCTAATGCGGCAGACGATTGGACATCATCCAAACAAAAATTAAAATACAGTAAATGAAATGTTCCTCAAGCTGTACTATATTCTTTAGCATGTTCTATTAGATTTAATTTGAATATTTTCTTCTACATTATTTTGTCTATAAAAATATCCCTTACGATTTTCTTATAAATATATTTTTTTTTTTACATCAATTGCATGCATTGATCATTGTATTTATTATATATATATATATATATATATATATATATATATATATATATATATATATATATATACAGTGGCTCCCAAAAGTGTTCGTACACTTACGATTTTCAATGAAATCGGAGTCTATCCATTGATTAAAATGAATATTTCAGAATGGGTATTTAATAATAAGATCTATAATCTATTCTTAATAAAACTACATAAAATATTTTGAAAACATAGTAAAACTTTATTTTTAAGAAACCAATAATCCAAAAGTAACATAACTTTATCTCACAAAAGTTATCGTACACTTGTAAAAAATGTCTACATATTAGTAAATATTCTAATTTTTCGTTAAATTAATATTTAGTAGGATATCCTTTAGCATCCACAACAACTTTTAAACGTCTGGGAATAGATTGCTTTAGTTCTTTTGTAATTTTTGCATCAATGTTCATCCATTCTTCCATCAAAATTGTTTTTAGTTCTCTTTTCGTGTGAATGTCGTGTTTTCGTACTCGAACCTCCAGTTCTCTCCAAATATGTTCTATTGGATTTAAATCTGGCGATTGAGGTGGTGTTTTCAAAACTTGTGGACAATTATAGAGACACCAGATGCGAACGTTGAGAGCCGTGTGCTTAGGATGGTTATCTTGATAAAAAACAAAGTTGTTTCCAATACCCAAATTTTGAGCTGATAATTTTAAATTGTCTCTTAAAATATTTATAAAAACAGCATGATTCATTATGCCATTAATAAATACCAAATTTACTAGTCCTGATGCTGACATGAACCCACACACAAGGATACCTCCACCGGCATGCTTAACTGTTCCTACTAAGTTCTTGGAATTAAGTTCCTCATTTTTTTCTTCTCCATACAATTATACGCCCATCAGCACGAAAAATGTTCATCGGCAAATAAAACATTATTCCAATAGGTTTGGGGCTTATTTATCATTGATAGTGCGAAGAGAAACCTAAACTTTCTGTTTTTCTCACTCACAAAAAATTTTCTATGGGCAGAACGCCCATGTAATCCAGTTGTTCTGAGAACTCGTCAAAAAATTTCAGGTGAAATTGAAGTAGAAAATGTTTCATTAAATTCTGTAGAAACTTTTACAGCACTCAAACGTGAATTTTTCACAAATTTTCTAATTATAAATCTCTGATCACGTTTTGTTAACTTTGACGGACGGCGTTTTCTTACCTTGTTTTCGATCCAATTTTCTTCTTTAAAGCGTTTTTTCACATATTGCACAGTAGAATGGGATAAATTAAGTAATTTAGCAATATTCCGAACTGATTTACCACTACTATGATGAAAAATAATCAATTTTTGAATGCTGTTTGTTGTTTCTTTGCGACTACGAGCCATTTTTAAGTAATAAATAGAATATTACGGAGTAAGCAAGCAAAAATTAAAGCCAAACGATATTTTAAATGCCAACACAATTGAAAATAAAAATTAAGCACCAGACGATAATTTTAATTATGAATTTATCCGAAAATATTTCAGTGTACGATGACTTTTGTGAGATGAAGTTTTTGTTACTTTTTGATTACTGGTTTCTTAAATATAGAGTTTTACTATGTTTCAAAATATTTCATGTAGTTTTGTTAAGAATAGATTATAGATCTTATTATTAAATACCCATTCTGAAATATTCTTTTTAATTAATGGATAACCCCTATTTCATTGAAATTCGTAAGTGTACAAACACTTTTGGGAGCCAGTGTATATATATATATATATATATACACAGAGGCTGTTCGCACATTTTTTAGACGATTTTGGTAAGCGGTAATAAAAAAGTGTTTGCTGCAAAAGAAATAATTACAATTGTACTATATTTTTAAAAGTCGAAATTATCGTCTACGGCTTGAAAGTTTTGTTTTTATTCAAAATGGCGTTTTTAACAAAGCAGTGGTTCGAAGGCTACATTTATGCTCTTTCCGAAGAGAAATATGCATACTCCGTTATCCAAAAACGATGTGAGAGTCATGGTTTTGTGATATCTAAAGCGTCGATAGGTAATATCGTCAACAAGAAAGGAAAAAATCGTCAAATTGGAGCCTCAAGTGGGCAAAAATTCCAAACAAGTATCCAAGGAAAAAACGGACATCATCCACTATTGCAAAGGTACGTTGTTTAATGTTAAAAGAAAATTCCCCTAGTCAAAGGACAGTTGCAAAATCATTAAAATGCTCGGTGTCCACTGTAAACAAAATGATAAACGTTGATTTAAATCTTAAGAAATTGAAAAAACGCAATGTGCATCGTCTTCTTCCAAATCATATCGCTGAACGCAGGACACGCTGCAGAATTCTATATGAGAAACACTTATCCAAAGAAAATGGAAAACAATTGTCACAACAGACGAATCATGGGTGTATTTAAATGACTGCAACAAAAAAAGAGCCATTTATTATCATAAAAGGGGAGAAAAAAATTTAAGTACATGGTTCAAAGAATCGAAAGAAAGTTTTTCTAAAGGATTCATGGTTGTTGCTGGTTTTTCTTATAATGGCAAGTTAAAAATAAGAGAGTGGAAAAAATGTCAAGATTAACTCCAAATACTATCAGGAACATATTTTATCGCCAATTTTTCTGAATGAAATACCATCGCTTTACCCACAGTGCCATCAATCTGTGAGACTCCATCAGGACAAAGCTAGCAGTCACACATCAAAATCCACTGTAAATTTCCTAAAAGAAATGGAACAAAAAACTGGTATCAAGGTCATACCCTTCACTGATATCCCTACTAAATCTCCCGATGTATCACCTATGGATTTTTGTGATTTCGGACTTTCAAAATCTGCATTATCCAAACGTCGTCCCAAAACCCTTACTTCCTCCGTATTCTGGAAAGCTGTTCAGGAGGAATGGGATAGAATACCTCTTCTGACACTTCAAAAGGCATTATTATCCTGGAAATTGCGGTGTCGAAAGATAGTTCAGAATAAGGGATGTCAAATAGAACATTTAAAACACAAGAATTTTATGTAATTTAGTTTTTTGAATACAATATATATCGTCTAAAAAATGTGTGAACAGCCTCTGTATTGGCATTAGTTGCATACATTGACCTTTGTATTTAATTTGAATGTACTCCGTAGCGAAGTGCGGATTGTCAGCTAGTACTTTTATATAAAGAATATGTTTGTTTAGCATTAATCGCAATATGAGCACAGTAACAACCAAGATACAAAATAACTCTCGCTTGACTCTATGACCACGATGCGCACAAAATATAACTCGATAATAAATACGTTTTGTCGGCATAACACGCTTTGCGGACACTCTACGCCATTGTGGTGAAACTTCGGTTCTAAATTACACGTAACCAGCATTACGGTCCCAATATAATGGAGCTGGCTAATTGACGTGACCGTACCAACTAATTGAGCATATCAGTTTAATTGCAGTGTATGTTGAAAACAAGCAGAAGTTTCTCCTCGTTCTGGTGAACTCGCAGGAGGGTTTGACGATAATGAATAACTAATGAGGGTTCAACGAATCGTAAAATTCAAAGCATAATAAGAACAAAAATATACATAATGACAGGAAATCACATTAGTTGCTTCGTCAGGCAACTCCAGGAATTTAATAAGAGTAATTTAACTTCGCAAGAAAATTTCATTTAAAACTTTGTGCGTAGCCTAAAGGAGAAAGTTTGAACTCTCCCTTTGTTCTTGCGTTTTGTGAAACATGGAAACTATTTTTTTTAATACGTAAAATTTAACTTTAAAATGCAGTTCAATTTGCATTGTACTACAGATAGATACTATAATTATATTCAGAAAGTCGTGCGCACTTTATGGAAATGATTTTGAGAGTTATTTTTGTCGTTTGCATTTTGAGATAAAAATTTGGCAAGTTCAGAATAATCGTCTGCTACTGTTTTGTTTTGATTGGAATGCAAAATTAAAGATTTATCTTGACAATATTGATAGATGGCTCAAAGGTTACATAACTGCAATTTCCGAGATGAAATATTCGTATCAACAAATGATAAAGCGGTGTAAAAATTACGGTTATGGCATTTCAAATAAAGTTATTTATAACATATTTAATTTGAAAGGAAAAAACTTCTAACTGAAAGTAAAAATGAAAGCATGATCGCAAAACCTCATCCTAAGACTGTTCGAATGCAGGTAAATATCAAGAAAGTGAAGTCTCTGATCCCCCCAAAAAAATCCGCCGACTCAAAGATCCAGGGCATCGAAACTAGGAATGTCTTCTCGCACTGTAAGTAAAATCATTCATGAAGATTTGAAGTTAAAAAAGATGTTTAAACCTAAAGTTCATCTGCTTTTGCCAAAGCATTTTGCTGAAAGAAAAACAAATTGTAGAAAATTATATAAAAAATACCTAGCTACTGAAATATGGAAATTTGTGGTAACACTCGATGAGGCATGGGTGTATTTAAGTGACGGTAATTAAAAAAAAGGTCAATTATCTATTCTTCAACTGACGGGAATGAGCTACGAAATGGCTTCGTCACTGTACAGAAAAGTTCCCAAAGGGATTCATGATAGTTGCAGGATTTTGTTACAACGGCAAATTTAAAATCGAAAGAGTCTCAAGTAAAGCCAAAATTTATTCCCTCTACTATCAGCAGAATATTTTAGAACCAATTTTTAAAAAAGAATTTCCAACGTTGTATGGTAAAGACATTGATAAAGTTGAGCTTCATATGGACAAAGCACGTCTAAATCAACTACCGCTTATTTAGCAAAGAAAGAATCAGAATCGAGAATAAAGTGTATGCTATTTAATGAAATACCTGTAAAATCCCCTGACGCTTCTCCAAAGGACTTTGCGCTTTCGGTTTATTAAAACGAGCCTTAGGAAAACGCCATCCAAGAACACTGAACGGACTTTGGAAAACGGTCCAAGAAGAATGTTGAAAAATTGACATGACTGTACAAGGAAAAAGGTTTACTTTCATGGAAAATTCCAGCTAGAGCTATTGTCAAGAACCGTGGCTATCAGATAGAAGCAAATCGCAGCAAAAAATATGGCATTTATACATAAAACTTAACTATCAAAATCGTTTCCATAAAGTGTAAACGACCCTCTGTATTTATATATGTATTCTGTATTTCTGTCCCAAAATCGCACTATGAAATTGAACAGTTTCGTACTTTCACTACAAAGCTTTTCCTTGCTACCACTTGTATGACATTATGATTTAACTTTCTTTATTTATTCACTTTTAATATGCCCATTAAAAATGTTTAAATATAATTTTCAACATATCTAAACTTTTTTTTAAAATTACTTTTATTCAAATAAGATAAGGGATAAATCTGAAATGTTTTACTAGTTGATTAAATACGCATTTTCTTTCATAAGATACAAATACAATTTTGTTTCTCAGTTTTAATTAAAATCACCTTATGAGTTAAAAAAAACCTGTGGGCATGTTTTCAAAGTCATATTTTTTTTAAATGGTAGCTGATATGATATTCCTTAAAATACGTGTGAAATATAGCTCAAAAACACGAGATCACACTTTTCTATGATTGGGTGTAATGATTGCCCCTCATCCCGACGTTCCCTGTATTTTTAAAATTCACCATTTGTCATACATGCATAAATGTAAGTGGACAATAACATCTACAGGATTTTTGCTATTAATTCCCTGAAAACCGTTACATTCTGTGTATTAATTCTATTAATTTTACTCTGAAATCCACTGGCATCACTGAGATATTACTCATTACTATTTTACCAGTGGAGACTAAGAAATATTTAATAAAACCGGATGAAAATCTGAAATTTATACAAGTTCGCCCATGAGCAGGAAAATCTATAGGAAAAATTTTTTCGGTGAATTTTTAAACAATGAAGAAATATCCTTAATACTTATACAAACCCAATTACTTAAGGCTGCTATGTACTAACCCCATTGGATTCGCTCACCTCAATGTTAACCTATGATGAAAATTTGTCCATGGATTGCCGACTTTGATTCAAAGATTTTTTTTTAAAAATTGTACTCCGTCATAGAGAAAGAAATTTTACATTTGTGTACATTTATCGTCTTTTTAAAATAATGCAATTAATATTTTAAAATTTAAATTATTCGAGGAAAAATCTGGTATAGTGTGCTTCAAACGCTCATAAATTCCTTCGGTGGACGAAATTTATAAAATGAATCCTGTAGCGCTTTGCAGGAAAGTTAAGGCTATCTGACAATACCAATTTTATTTGATTATCAGCATTTTTGTACCTGTAAATAGTTGACAAAAATATATTTTAAATAAAAAACTTGCGGGCAGCACTTAACCCCCCTATAGAGAGAGAGCCATTGCAATCCCTCAAAATGTCAATCCTAAGGGGGGGGGGAATTCTTGAACTGTCAACTGGACTCCTCCCACCACAAGAGTCTGCAAGAAGCGAAAAAGGGAAATACGATTTTTTTCTTAGTATATAGCAGCCTTAAAGTAATCTGAATTTACCTTCGATCAGATTTTTTTTTTTCGTTTAAAGAAAAATAATTTTTTCTATCCACAAAAAAAAATTATGGGTTTAAGAAAAAATACCCCATTTTCTCTTAACAAAAGACAGAACCTCATTCTTTGCAAATATATCCTTAATCTTACTTTTTTAGATTTTTTTCATAATTGCTACATTTTTATTTTCATGTGAAAAGGAGCACCCTTACACTTTTAATGAAATTATTTTGCCTCGGGATAAAGGAAATTTTTCTTGAAGGAACAGAGAATTTTTGGGAGGATTTTGTTTTCTTATGGACAACATGAAAACAAAAAAAAATTATTCTTTTGCACAAAATATTCCCTTCTTTTCCACATCTAAATAAAAAAATTAAAATAACTTTTTCGCCACTCTTAGAGTTTACTTTATTGGCGATGTTCATTAATTAATAGCAAGAGTTTGGAGAACATATTGGCTAATTTTCAGGTTTTTCTATTAACTTTATCCTGTGAATCATAAAATTAGTTTTTCTGATTTTATTTGCAGTTAAATATCCATCCTTCTAATTAGAATTATTAAATCAAGAATAAAACTCTTGAGTATTTTCACATTATTGATTATGTTATGATAAAAGAAAAAATGTGTTCACTAAACGAACCTTGGGAAGAATAATGAAATAATGACGACCAGAGACTTTTCCCGGCGTTAATTTAGGGCTATATATCACAGGATTGTGAAGAAAAGCCCCTAACTAATGCCATCCCAGGTGTATTTACTCGATTGAAGCACTTTTCTAGACTTGCTCACTTATTTTTCATTGGTCATTTCGGGTATATAAACCTTATTATAAATTACTTTAAAAGCTAAATTTTACGGAGTGTCAGTTGGTATAGCTTTTACGATAGAAAAACCCTTGCTTCATTGTTCTCGAAAAATTGCCTGCTAAAAACTTAGGAGATAGCCATGATTATCTACAAGAATCTATATATTTAAGTTGCTAAGCCGACTTTTTGGGCAGCCCGTGAGAGAAAACTACTGCTTCAATTTACTTCATTTTAGTCTTAAACGAAAGATTGCAATCTGTAGATTTGTCCAATTTGGTTTGTGTAACCGCAATTTCTATTATTTAGTGATAATTTGCAATTAAAAATTCATTTCTGCGCATGCTCAGTGGTATGTTTAAATATGGCTTTAGAAACTCACTGTTTCTGCGCATGCTCCTTGACAGGTTTTAATGAAAAACACGTTTATTCCGAGGAGTTTCTGTAGATCTCTCTCTGACATTTTTATTTTATGACAATTGTTTGTGAAATATAAGACTGAACCTGATGGAAATTGTTTATTTCGCGCTGTTTAACTAGCGATAATTTACAATTTAAAAAAATTGCTTTCTGCGTATGCTCAGTGACATTTTTTTAATATGGCTTCAGATACTCACTAAGCACAAGGCCGCTTCACGCATTAATTTGTTTCTGCGCATTATTATGATTTTCAACATTTGGCAATGATGTGTGGAGTATAATTTGTGTATTATTACATTTATTTACTATCTAGCCGTCGTGTTTTGGCGGTTACCAACTAGCATAGTTAAAAACTCTTCTCTAACTCTCTATCTGAGTACTTTTCTTTACAGTGAGTAAGTCCTAACGTTATGACGTCAATTTCCTGTCCCGTAGAGGAAACCAAAAAGTCCATGAAATGTATAGAGAATTTGGCACTGATCTGAAGAGTGTTTCTTTAGCGACATAATGAAGCGTAGCTTTTGAGTTTTAACTAAAACTGTTTTTAAATATAACATAGTAGTAAAGATGAAAAGGTAGCGAAAACTGAAAATAGCAGCAACTTGATTTTGCAACGCTGCTGGTGTTACGTATGTAGTTACCTATCTGAAGGAAAATGGTGGTGCAGATTTCCGTAATTTTTGACGTCAGTTTAGTAAGTCCTTTCGACTTACGTGGTTAATTCGTTCCAGAACATTCCACGTACAGATAACCCTCCTATAACATGGTAGATAGGTTCCTAGACAATGCCGTGTTGTGAAACCGTGTTATATGAGACCCAGAGACAGTTCAAAAAAGGGGGGTTGCGTTCTGAAAACTTATTTAAAACAAACATTTTTTAAAAAATTCCATATAAGCAACTTATTTTTTATTAAAAATATAAATGTATGTATAACACAAAAGAAACAAAATATTTTCCTTTAATGCGACCTTAATTTAATAAATTACTTCCTCACCATTGCTTAATGCAATCAAACGAGAACGGTTTTTTCAATTGAACGATATCACCTTAACTTTCAGAACATTTTTCTTCATTTAGATATTTTGCACCTTCTATCCTCTTTAAAAAATATGTAATTTTGGTTTATTTGCTGGTTCCTATAAGGTCATTGTGGATTCACGGTATGGAGATAGACAATTTTGCAGCTCCCTTTGGAATTTTCGGCTTCTTTCAGCGGAAGGGTCTGCACTCAGGATAAAAGATTCAAGATTTTCAGCTAAGCTTAGGCCTTCTTGTAATTTTTATAGAGTTATAAATGAATAAATTATAATTTGTTTATGCATTTTCATGTAAAGCCACTACAGTTCATGATTCCTTCCCGTCATTATTTTAAGGTAATTTAGTTTTTAAATTTGTGAAACAAAAATCATGTTATCTAGTGTTATAGAAGTACAGTGTTGTACAAAGGTTTTCGCAATTTTTTTATCGTGTTAGAGCAAAACCGTATTACAGGTTGCAGTGTTATACGAGGGTTCCTGCAATTTATTTTATCGTGTTAGAGCGAAACCGTGTTGTAAGATGCCGTGCTATAGGAGGGCTACCTGTATGTAGAAAGCTCGTAAGTCAAAATTTACCAGGTAATTCTTTTCACCTGTATCTGCGCAAGATTATTGGTATGCTTTTGGGCTGGAGAAATTATTAATCCAAATTATCAATAATGTCTCCGTCGTTTCTATTAAAACCCCTCTCTTTTCTTTGAAATTACAGTCGATTGCGTAGGAACAGATTTCTTCACGCGTTTCATAGTCCGATCTTTATCCTTTGTTACAGATCTAATGGTCGATTCATTCATACTGTATACACACTCAATGTCTACAATATTATTACATTTTTCATGTCGTTTAATTATTTCAACTTAAATTTCCATATTAATTACGGATCTCTTTTACCACCTGATTATGGTCTGTTCCATTTTACGTTTTTCGGACATTTTTTGTGGGTTTTATGTTGTAATTTGTACCGAAAACAACATGCGAGCTAAACACACGACCGTTCGCTGTCAACTGATGCCACTAACGGAGGCAAATATATATAGAGAGGGATGCCACTCATTCGTACCGGCAACGTCGCAGAACTGTAAACGCGCGAAACGACTGATGTCTGGGAGATTATTTTTTATCCCTCCAGCGGGTGCGCCCGTGTACATAGTGCAACATTTTCGTAATATTGAATGGTTTGTTTTTGCATGCAAGGTTTGAATGTTCGAAGCAGTTTCTATTTATAGCAACACCCTTTCTAATGCAGGTCTGATTTTCTGACCCTTGTATTCCTTTCCCTTCATCGTTAGTCGTGATTTAACCGTGGTAAACCACGACTATATTGGATAATAATGCGACAAAAGCAGGAGTTGATGTAGTCGATCCAATGTGCAGCTATTTCACGGTATCCAGCATATCACGAAGATGGACAATCCTGTTGTTTTTTAGATTTTTAGACATGATAGGAATCCATTCGCATGTTATCCTCAGATCCAACAAACCGGGCAGTTTTGAAATAAGGCATTTGTATCTGCATTCTTTGACCTTTAAATATATCTCAATATTATCAACATTTTATATCTTATCATAAAACGCAGAATTATTATTTTCAATTTGAAAAAAAAAAGTTACAAAAGGAATTATCAAGGTTGAAAGAGATGTTGCATTTTGTGCCACGCGTGCCTGCTGGTGTTCCAAAAATTTGCGCGCCCGATGAGGGGTTAAATAGAAAATGACAACTTTAACGGAATGTTTTCGTCTCCCCTCCCACACACCCCTCCCGCACAGTTGTTTTGCAATGGATCCCTGGCCATTGCAATTTATATGGTAATGAGCAGGCAGACTTTCTTGCCAAAGGGGGTGCTGTACTGATACACAGTTCAAAACGAGAAATCTCCTTCCTCACCTCTAAACTATTTATTAAACAAATTATGCACTTAACGCACCAGAATGAACTGTTATCTAAAATAGAAATCAAATATGGAAGAAATAATTGTCTTTTAGATATACCTGACAAACCTAGACGAGAGGCGGTGGCTGCTTTTCGTCTTTTTACCGGGCATGATTACCTTGCAGCCCATCTACATCGCATAGGCATTCTTACCGAGGCTTCCTGCCCCCTGTGCGACAAAGAGGGCGGGCCTATGGACAGGTATCACCTGCGTACCTGTGGAGCCCTTCATGGAAATACTGAAGCATCGAGATATTGGGAGGCGAGAGGACTTTTGGGGCGATAACCTTCGGTTATCTCATGAACTTTTAGATGCTTTTGTCTTTGTTCAATTTTTTTCTTTTTCATATTCGTGAATTCATGGCCCCAGCCATTGGAAATAAAAAAAAGGTTTATCATTCTTAGTATGTGTACTATACTTTATTTTAATTTTTAAAAAACCCGAGATGATTTTCGACAAGAATGTTAAACAATCGTGTATCTGTGAATCCGCGTAATTCAAGAACTTATTGTACTGAAGTTCGTGATGGCTACCTGCAGTGTCATTTTTTTTTACTAAGATTTTGAAAAAAAAGTTGATGGAATATCTGCAATCTGCCATTCGTCATATGGTACAAGACGCTTCCATCGGGAAAAGATGTGAACGTTCTAGCATTTCCATGAAATTCCTTCCAATAATTGCATCTTATCCGCGGAATCTGTAGAACGTATTGCCGTGTTCAAATAACTGTAACAGTTACGTTTTTCTGCTACTGTCAGAAACAGAATCATTGGATTATAACTTACAACGCAAGTGGATTCAATTTTCTCGAGTATTTTTCTGAAACCAAATTAATACATAGATGCAATTAAAATGCGAACGATTGAAAATGCCTCAACTTGTTCATTCTTAATTACTCCATTATAATTGCTTCATTTTTTTAATTAAAGTAATGTACTAAGATCTTAACTGCTTTACATTCTTCAATTTTAACAAATATCTTGTATCATTAATCCCTTTGTATTTTTCAGAATACACACATGCCTCCGAAGGAAGACAAAAGAAAAATACACAGCGTTAATTCTTCCCATGTGAGAATACGATCGATAGGAGATTTCTTATGTCAGATGAATTTATTTTTACTTATCTTTCAACGCCTTCTGTCAACGGAATTTCAATTACTCTCGCTCTCAGAAATGTGGAATGCGAAATAAGAGGCTTGAGGCAAAAGCGCATGAATAATGATACTTTATTTGAATTCCCTCTTAAGCATGCATGCTGATATATATTTAGTGATATTATTGGTGAAATGCATGAGAATTGGAACTTCATTTGCTGTCACAGATGGAAAATAGGTGGAAGAATTCGTACATGATAATCTTTGTAAAGTAGATAATAAAATCATTCAGTGATATTGATTTATTTTAAAATGTATTTATAATGAAAGTTTTTCGGAAGCTGTGATACAACATAGACACTTATCATAATATTAATAAGTTATGCTTTTGAAGAGGTAACACGGCAGATCTGTGAACAAAATCATATGTTTTTACTAAATGACGGTCAAGTAAACAGAAATAAGTTAGTTTTAATTTATGAATAGGCTCATCCTCATCTGATTAATTTGAAAATCACGAAAGCTGTCAGCCACATTGAAAAAATGCTTTGATAAAACGTGTATGAAGTAAAGTGTTGTTTTGAAATTTTTGAAATTGTTTTAAAACTGTTTTAAAACTTTTGAAATTGTTGTTAGTTTGTTTTAAAACTTCCTAATAACGTAATGAACCATATCCACCTATACTTAAAGTTAATTATAATTGAAATTTCTTTTAATCATTGAAAAATTGTCGGAAGAAATGGCGTTTAAATACAGTTGAAGGGGACCTGAAAAATGAGACAATTGCAAAAGACTCATGGCTGTGGCCCAGAACCCATAATTTAAACTGGATATTTAAAACCAAAATTCTTAGCGTTTAGGCTGTCTGATCAACAAACGTGGACAACGCCTGAAACTGGATGTGCTTTTCCATTCTCATGATTGTACAGTCGTGAATGTGAGTTTTTGGCAATGGTAAGAATCAAGAATAAACATCAGATGATCTGTAAGCGTCAAACGCCTCGCGCTTAAAAACAACTCGAACTGACTTGGACGTCACGTCATCAATTGTAATTGAAAAATCACTGCCCTTCACATTTATCTCATTAAAAGAAAGATATTGCACTTGTATAATTGTATTCAGGAATAAAACAAATTACAGAATCCCTTTTCTTCCTCTTGTAAAACTATCTATAAAAGTCATGGAAGATTGTTGTTTCAAATGAGTTAGTAAAAGAGGTTTCGAAAGTACTGATTATTTTGACTTATGCTAGGCAGCTTCAATGAGTCAATCATTCTCGCTAGGGTTCAGGGGAGAGCTTATTGTGAAGTTGTGTGAAAACATCAGAATATGCGGGTAAGGCAAATAGTTGAAATCAAATCTTTTTTACTTAGGACGTTATGAAATCAAAAGTTCATTTCTTTTAAAAAGGCATCAATAATTCCTTAATATTGCTAACTTCAAGCACTTAAACTTTCGTGACTGATTTTTCTCAAAACCGTTTATAAGTTTGAGAGAATAGCAACTATGGAAAAACAGTATAACCAAACGGAAGCATTTCTGTAGTCCAACAACTCAGCTACAATTGTACATACTGATAGGTCAAGGCTCATTATTTTCAATAAATTTCATTTGAGTAACCACGAGAAAAACAAACTAACAAAACACGCTTTCCTTAGTGACAGTTCCCATAACCGAAGAAATACTTCCTGGGCAAACATTATAAAATTACGTTTGTAATAGCCAATTCTGTGTTTGCTGTGCAAAGGGTCCAAAATGGGCTAAAATGAGTTATAAAACCAGGCATGTTTGAGAAATCTAGAGCTACTGCAGGGTGCAGGGTGCAGGGTGCTAAGTCCAATTCCACTCCTAAATATTTTTATTCATCAGGGAAAAATTGGGATATGTGAAACAAAACACAAACATGGTAGTGTTAAAGGGGTTATGTCCCAATCAAGGACTTAACACATTTTACTCAACAAAAATAAAATTAGAAAAATTTACGTTTAAAAAAATTAAAATTAAACTTAAAAAAACTGACTTTACAAAAGCTTTTTTTTTAATCCCATTTTTCTAAAAACTAAGATTTTGGACTTGGCACTCTTTTCACAGCAAATACAGAACTTTAAGTGTTTTTTTCCCTTTTACTCGAAACCTAATATCCGCAGTTTTCATCCAGTTTTACTTTTAGAATCACGGCTAAAATTGAAATTTTTTAGTTCCCTCAATTAAATATATTTTTAGAAAATCAGATGAAACAAATAGATGGAATAACAATAGATTATATGGTTGACTCACTTACTTATTGAGGGTCAAGATTTACAATTACGGCAACCTACTGACACCTCGAATGTAAAATTTCATGATAACTTAATTTCAGCATATTGCGGAAAAAACAAACATGCAATATCCGTAAAATGTGATGATAAAGATATTTTCAATCCAAATACCCATTTTTTCATTGGAACCTTTTATATCGTCAAACTATCGTCAGATATTTTATACATCGCATTGAATATGAAATTCTTAAGAGTGCCAAAAGCTAATCCAAAAAGGATGCATTATTCATTCTTCAATTTTAAAAAGTATCGTTTGAAAGGAAGTCTATACATTTGACATCTTTTAAGATTCATAAGGGAACACAATGAACGAACTGTAATAGCCATATCTGCGGATATAAAAATCAGAGCAATATGTCTTGTCCTATCTCACGTGTTTATTCAGCGAACTCTCCGCTACCTTCTGCTCTCAAATAAGAATGTTTATTACTTCAGGTTCAAAAATAGGGAGTAAAGAATAAGAGGCTTAAGGTGGACTTATATTCTTAACAATGCTCTCTGAAATGAAAAAAACCCTTCTTATTCTCAAATATGTTACACAGAGAGAATTTCGTGAATATAAAATGTATTGTCGCTAAGAAAGTAAAGGAAACATCCACGAAAATGCGAATGGGGAATTATTGACATAGTGATTACTTGACACCAGAGAAGTTACATTGTCTTAGCATAATGAATCTAAAGAAAGTATAAGATCTCTCAAAATTCCACTATATGACAGAAAAATTTGCAAAATTCATTATCATTTGAAAAGTTAGATATGATTAGCTAGTTATATTTGGAAATTTATTCCATTGGAAAAATTGTTTTTTGTTGCTTTTAACGAATTTTAATTAAAAGCAAAAATACATTCCAAAGATTTGATCGATCTATGAAATCATTTTCAATATAATAATGTAGCGAGTTATCATTTATAATGTAATAATCGTCCGCAAAAATGTATAGACAGTATTGACATGAATTTGTGTTATTCAATATCACAGATATGCGAATTTTAACCCTTTACGCATTAAAGGTACGCGTTTTAACTCCTTTTTTCGCACAGAACTGCTCACTTTACGCATTTTACTATACTAATTTCCAATATTTTCCGTCTTCCTTCAAAAATGGAAAATTAGAAAAATCCCGTTTTGTAGTTTCTTCCTAATTTAATATTGTCATTAAGAAGAGACATTTATGAGAGAAAATGAGATTAATTAATATTCATTTTGCTACGTTGAAGACACTTAAAATTCATAAATAAGTATTTTGGGGAAGAATAAGAACAGTTTTCAAAAAATTCTTCATAAATGCTAGAATTTTTTCAAAATGCTCGATGCGCATTCATTTTCTTCTGATTTCTTCCAAATTTTTAAAGATTGTTAATTGAGGTAGTTGCCACAAAATTGTTCATAATACTTTGAAATTAGAAATATTTTTCAAATCGATAGACCATGAAATAATGTAAAAACATGCAAAATCATAAAAAAATAACTGGCAGATTTTTTTTTAAAATTATCGCTTTAGATTCATACAAAAACTATTCAGTGCACAATTATATTTATACATATATGGGGACCTTATATTAAAGGAAATTAAGGTTTTTAAATGATATGAAATGCTTATCAAGCATTTTTGGAAATTTTTGATAAAAGGTATTATTCTGCCAAAAAAATCCTTATATTGAATTCTAAGTGTCTTTAATGTAGTAAAAAAATATTAATTATTCTCAATCTGTACATAGAGTAAAAAGTACTGAAAATTTAAAAATTCGAGATCGAAGATCCCTTGTACCCTTATAAACGGCTTAAAATGTCCATTTTTATAACTTTCTCTTTCGGAAAAGACCAACACAAATTGAAAGAATCTGGAATTCTGTTGCGTCATAAATTTTCATCCAAATTATTTCTATGCATCATCAAAATTCAAAGCTCCGCTTTAATTTCTGAAGTCAAAATTTGATTGCAATGGATTCCTTTTAAAATCATATTTCTGCAAGAGTGCGAACTGCTCGATCGAAAATAAGGCTCATTTGTTACCAACTTGCAGCTAAATGAGCAGATGATTAATAAATTCATTATCACCGATGGAAAAGGTAATAAGTGAACGCAATGCGCTTTAACATGATTCTAGTTCCCCACTGAATTCATTTCCTCGTTAACATCGTCATTTGCTCCCCAGAGTTATATTAAACTAAAAGTCTTTATTAGCTTGCGAATATATTAAATGGATAGAGCAAACCGAATAGGAGAAATCCTGCTCTCTCTCAGACTTCATCGAATGGTGTTGAAAATTGAAAACATTGTCCGAAAAAAGTTATGGTACAACATGTTTTTTATGTCTAATTTAAAAATGAATGAACGGAGAAACAAGAAATTTGAATGGAATATGCACTAAACAGTTCTTTATTAAATGCGACAAAGAAATTTACATAATTTACATGAGTTACAGCAAAAAAGCACGCTTGGCAGAAAACTCCATTATTGGAGAAAACAGTACATCACAGTTTTATGTGGAAAAATGTCCTGGAAACTTTAAAAAATGGTTTCTAGTAAGGAATATCCCCCCCCCCTAGCTCTAATTCATTGTAGTCACCGACTTTCTATGCTGCCAATTAAGTTGTCGGACACCGAAATGGAAAGCGAAGACCAGACACAGAGTAAACCTTGTTCCAGCTCATGTAACGAACTTGGAGGAGGACTTAAAGCAGCAACATGTCTGCCAAGGTAATCCCAAAACGTGCTCTATCGGATTCAGGTCTGGAGATCGATCCGGTCATTTCATTTGCTCCAAACCGTGACCCTCAAGATAATCCTCTAAAAGCACAGCTCAGTGAGGTCTTGCATTATTATCCACTAGAATGAATTCGCTGCCAACAGCAGCGGCATATGGGCGTACATATTGATCAAGGACCTCGTCCCGATATCTTACACCAGTGCTCCCCAACCTTTTCATAGCAGTGGACCGGTCAACGTTTGATAATTTTACCGCGGCCCGCTGAGGAGGAGGGACGTTGATTGTTTATATTTTAGATTGTTTTGATTTAATAATTTTAATTTAATTGTATTTAAACATGCATTCAAAATAAAATACAGTTACACCAAAAAATTAATATAAAGTGATTTAATATTTTAACTCACTAGAACGCTAAATCAATGAGAACTCTGAGCTTGTTTCTTTGCAAAGAGACGGTTCTATCTGGGGGTAATAGGACACAATGACACCCGAAGTGTGTTGCTTATGTCCAGTTTATTCCGTTGTTTTTTTTTTGGTTGCTGTCACTGCAGAAAACCGCGCTTCACACAGATAGGTTGTCGGAAAAGGCAATAGGGATTAAAGTGCTGTGATGGCAATCTCAGGGTATTCCGCCATAACTTTAATCCAGAACACCGGCAGAGTTGTTGTCTCGAACATAGTTTTAAGGCCGCCGTCATTTGCAATCTCCAGCAGTTGATCTTGCAGAGACATGCTAGATTCTCCTGATTTGTTAACAAATGGGTCACGGATCCATTCCTTACCAATTTGTGGGTCTTTTGTGGTTGGGGAGTAGCGCTCTAACTCTTTTAAAAGTAAAGACAGGTGACCGTACACCAACTGGGAGAATGAATGTTCAGGCTCAGTCTCGCCTAAAATCCCCACTAATGTCTGAAACATGTCCAAATTGCCTCAGTTCACGCACCGTCCCCACAACTCTAGTTTGGCTTTAAATGCAGCTACTTTGTCTGCCAACTTAAAAAGAGTTGTCATTTTCCCCTGAAGGCCCAGATTGAGTTCATTGAACAGGCTGAATATGTCACACAGGTAAGCCAGTTTTTCGACACATACCTTGTCACTGAAATGTGCTGCCAGCGGTGACTTCTTTTCTGAGAGAAATCTTTGCAATGGCTCTCGTAATTCAAATACTCTGATTAGCGATTTTTCTCTGGATAACCATCTTATTTCTATGTGTAAGAGAAGGCACCTGTACTCTGCGTCCATCTCCTCACAAAGCTGCTCAAACAGGCGCGAGTTAAGGGCGTGTGTTTTGATGTGCTTAATAACTTTAACAACATCTATCAATACGCTGTCAAGTTCCGATGACATTTTTCGGCTTGCCAGTATTTCCCTGTGAATTAGACAATGCGTAGATTCAATCTCAGGTGCAACCTCCTTAATCCGAGCAGTTAAACCAGACAGTCGTCTTGACATGACAGCAGTTCCGTCTGTGCATATGCCGACACAAAGGACCATTTTAGTTGTCCTGATATATAACCATCCAGTAACTTGAACAGTTCTGCTCCTGTGGGGTTGGTTGGCAAAGATAGTGCCCATAACAAATTCTCATGCACATCCTCCTGATATAGATATCGCACATAAACAAGTAGTATTGTCTTGTTATCGATATCTGTAGATTCGTCAACCTGGAGTGCGTACCACGGTGATTTATTAATCCTCTCCAACAATTGTGTCTCAATGTCTTCGGCTATTTCCTCAATGCACCTAGACTCTCCTAGAAGTTCACGGCAAATGTCTTTAGTGAAGAGCAAGATCAATTCTTCACTGACAGTGAATGGATTTTTAGCCTTAGCAATACGGTTAGCCACCAAATATGATACTCTCAGTGCGATCTCCTTTATTGATGTGGTGGCCCTCATAAATTTCTTCTGTCCTTCGTGTTCCCGTTTTTTCTTTCAAAATACTCCAGGGGCTTGTCTTTTAATCCATGGTGCTTGGCGTTCAAGTGGCGAAGCAGTTTTGAAGGTTTCATTGCCTCATTATAGAGCTGGTCGCTGCAAACTATGCAGAGTGGTTTTGGTGTGTGGGAATCACCTGTCCCAATAAATCCATATTTCAAGTAGGACTCATGGTAGTGTCTGTTAAAAGTTATTGATTCTTTGATATTGAAGGCTCTTCTTCTTCTGTCTCTTCACTAGGCCTTTTCGTTTTCCCAAGGAAACTTTCTAACGACGTCTGTTTCGTGGTTATTTTTGCTTATTTGTGAGTTAAATTTGAGAAAATACAATATACACGTACACCAAGCACTGTTAAACATGAGAAAGTACCGGTGAACAGAGAGAAGAGCGATACACACCTTCTCTTTACAAAAGCTACAACGCCACTGCCGCTTTCAGCCGCTCAGCTCCAAACACAGGCGGCTAGACTCTGCTCCGGGACAAATCTGATTGTTTGCTGAGACATGACATAAAATACATCACAAGCACCCAAAACGCTTGAGTGAGCCTACCGAACACATGGTCGCATGGCCAAACCCGATTTCTCTTGTTTACGTTTACAGTAATGTTTTTTTTATTATTAATGCGTTTCAGTTATTTGAAATTTGTAATATTCGATAATGTTGATGTTTTTATAATTTTGATGTATAAATGACGTTACGTTCAATTAAAAAACTCGTTTTATTTATTTATTTGTTTCATGTTTTTTTTCCTCTCAGGAAAACGCATTTATTTTCAATTTTAGGACTGTAATTTTAATTCATAATCTTGAAATGTTTAATAAACAATAAACTAATTTGAAATAGTTACGAGATTTCTTCTGTTACAAAGGTATAAATTTGCACAAACCTGACAAAGTCACAAAAACCCGAGAGAAATACACCACAGTAAATAAAATGGAAATTATTTAATGTTCCTTGGGCGGTCCGGCACCATTTGATCCACGGACCGGTACCGGTCCGCGGCCCGGGAGTTGAGGACCACTGTCTTACACTCCTCAGAGTTCCTCTATGGAACACATGCAGATCAGTGTGACCACCGAGAGAGATTCCTGCCCAAACCATCATTTCACCACCTCTGTAACTGTTTCTTTCAGCAATGTTGGATTGTTTGCAGCTGGTTCCTTGTTCCCTCCAGATTAGTAGACGCCCTAAGGATCGGCCATTTCTGTGATGCCCGGCGATTACACCTTTCTCGAGATCAGATAACTCTGCACTTCGTGGCACCTTGCATGCGACTAATGTCAATGTTGTTTCCTACACGATATTTAACCGCTGAGGGCGAGATGTACCCGTAGATGTCGTCATTTGCATGTGTGTCCAAATACTTATTGGTAGATAGCGTCGTTAGTGTTGCTCTTGAACGAATAAAATTATGACGCTCGAAGCCTGATTCCTTAATTTTGGATTTTTTTTTATGTGGGAAAATTATGGAAACAATTGGGATATTTTTTAAGTTTTTCCAATTTTATGCTCAATTTTAAATTTAAATAATATTTATTACAATTTTTTGGTTTTACATTACAGGTAAATATATTACAAGTGTATTCTGACCATAAATTATTTTCTGTAAGCATATATCTCAATTTTATGATGCGCGCAGCACTTTATGATTTTTAATCAGCAGTTAATCATATAAAATTCTAAACTGTTAATTTGAAAACTATTTATAGATTTATAATTTCTATTTTTATATATGACATATTTATAGATATGTACTTTACATGTATAAAGAAAGAAAATTTCTTTTTCTAATATTATTTGATTTTTTGCGGTTATAATTAGACCATATTTATAGTCATTTTGTCGAGCTTCAAGGTCCTGTGACCCCTTAATTGAATTCTTGGTTACAATACATTCTTGAATTTTCCAGAAATAGTTCTATATTAGTAAAGTGGGAACAAAATATTTTTACTATTTATAACTAATTTTAACTAAAAGTAAAATATGCATTCTGAATCTTTGACATTGATAGATCTAAGAAATCCTTTACAATATAATAATATGAGACGATCTTCCGCAAAAACATATAGACAGTATTGGCATGAATTAGTGTTATTAAAATCAAGGACATGCCAATTTCGACCCTTTACACATTAAAGGTACGCATTTTAACTCCTATTTACACACGAAGAATTGTCCACTTTACGCATTTTACTATAATTATCAATATTATTCGTCTTAATTCAAATAGTGAACAATTTTAAAAATTCCATTTTGTCGTCTCTTCCCAGTTTAATATTGTCCTTAAGCGGTTTAAAAGGTAAATTTTTATAACGTTCCTTTTCGGAACAGACCGGGGTTAATAGAAAGAATCTGCAATTCCTTCGCGTCAAATATTTTCAGCCGAATTTTTTCTATGTATCATCAAAATATTTTCCGCTTCTATGTATCATCAAAAGATTTTCAACATTTACAGTCTTCATTCAAAAAAATGAAAATTTAAAAATCCCATTGTATCGTTTCTTTCCAATTTAACATTGTCATTAAACTGCTTAAAAAGCAAATTTTTATAACGTTCGTTTTCAGAAGAGACAGGAGTAAATAGAAAGAATCTGCAATTCCGTCGCGTCAAAAGTTTTCCTCTAAATTATTTCTATATATCATCAAAATATATTCCGCTTCTATGTATCATCAAAATATTTTCCGTTTCTATGTATCATCAAAATATTTTCCGTTTCCATGTATCATCAAATTATTTTCAATATTTTTCGTCTTCATATAAAAAATGGAAAATTTCAAAGATGCCATTTTAATGTTTCTTCCCAATTCGATATTGTCATCAAACGGCTTAAAATGTAAATTTTTAAATCATCCGTTTTCGGAACAGACCAACACAAAATAGAAAGAATATGCAGTTCTGTTGTCTCTATGTATCATCAAAATTCAAAGGTCAGATTTAATTTGTGAAGTCAAAATTTGATTGCAATGGATCCATTTTAAAACTTATTTCTCCGAGCGTGCGAACTGCTCGGTCGAAATTGAGGCTCATTTGTTACCAACTTGCTGCTAAATGAGCAGATGATTAATAAATTCATTATCGCCGAGGGAAAAGGTAATAAGTGAACGCAATCCGCTTTAACATGATTCTAGTTCCCCACTGAATTCATTTCCTCGTTAACCCCGTCATTTGCTCCCCGGCGCTATATTAAACTAAAAGACTTTATTTGCTTGAGAATATATTAAATGTATGGAACGAACCAAATTGGGGAAATCCTTCCTTTTTCTCAGCCTTTATCGAATGGTTCTGTATTATTAGAGTGAGAACAAAATATATGTATTGCAAAATATTGATTGCTTCGATGCTTGTGTAATTAAGATTTTAATATGTGTCGTATCCAAAGTACTCAAAAATTCCATGTTATTCGACTTTGAGGTAATTTAAGGAAGAACATATATTATAAATAAATATTAAAAAAGGTTATTATGCAGCTGTTTTGTTTTGATTTTTTCAGGTATAACAAACTTAATATGCAAACTGGTTTGTTGAGATCTGAAAGGTCATCTTTTGGTATCCGAGCATAACATGTAGGAAAAATAGGGATTTATTAGTAGCAGCCACACCAATTATAATAAAAGGGACAAAATATTCCTTCACAGAGTCTTTTCATTGCTTTAAGTTCAATAGGCTTCCTTGAAATATGTTTAAACGAATATGGAGAAACATTAAACCAATGATCGCTTTGATTTGATAAAAATTGTTTGAAACGGAAAAGTATCTTTTACGCACGTTATAAACACAAAATTCAGAGGGGTCGAAACCAGTTTTTGATTTTCTAAACCATTGATACTTACTACAACTTTTAATAGTTTCATTGGTATCCTGTATAGAAGAAATTAGGAATAATATCTGGAAATAGAATTCAAAAGCAGCACAAGTTAATTTTAGACTATTTCTAATCTTCAAACCAGACTCCGGATAAAAAGGCTGTTGAAAGTAATTTTAGATTAAATCTAGAGCACATTTGAAATTTTAAGAGGGTGCGATCAACTATTTACAGTAGGTCAAACTATCAATAGTGTTACACCAATTTGACGTGATCAGTTGGTTTAGCAAATATACTAAAGTGAGTATGATTTATAAACGTTTCGCATAATACTAAAGCTTATGAAAAAAATTCAGGTAATCTCTTCTAACGAAACTACCGCGGGTTATTAATGTAGGATTATTTATCGCTGCTTACCTCTTTTGTATGTATATATGTATGTATTCGCTATGTATATATGTATGTATTTGTTATGTATATATGAATCTATATATATGTACATGTGTATATATATATATATATATATATATATATATGTATGTCAAAATTTTGACACATTTTCGTACTTTTCTGTTTAACTGTTTACTTATTGTCCAAGCGATACAGACTGGATTTGGCGCTCTGCCGAAATTACAACTCGCGAGGTACAGACTGACGGTTTTACTGTCTGAAATTTTGCTTTCCGGAGGACCGTTATGGAGGAACATGATCCTATGTTAAAAGGAATGGAACTCAACATATTATGCTGCTTAAGTTGGAATGAAATTATATTTGAATCAATTTACATACTTACTTAAATATGACTTTTAGTGAAATCCTCAGAATTTTGTTTCTTTTATAATGTTTGGTTCAGTTCTTTCTAATATTACTCTCCTATATATCTATCTAATTTACAGCGTCAACCTTTATCTACTACGTAAAATTTTAAGAACAATATGTTTGCTCTTTATTTTTCCCCTCTTTATTTTCCATTAGGCATTTTTTTCTCTTTTTCCTCTATTTCCCTTAATTAAAGCCATTCGATTAAAAGGTTTTGCTTGCAGTTGGCCAATTAATTTTTAGGTGCATTTTTTCCAATTAGGAACACCAGTGAATCAGATGGGCAAATTCGTCCTTGCAAATTATGTGTGTTTATAAGTTAACTAATCAAGTTATTTTACTTTTAAAATGTACATTTGAATTATTTGGTTGTGCTTTTTTCAGAACTACATCGATAAGTACTGTGAATATCGTTCTCAAATCAGCCTTGGTATAATAAAACAACAAAGAGGTTTCATTTGCTGCTATTCTAAAAGTATATTTCAAACGACTAGTTGTTTCCCGATAACAACTTCATCATAGAAAATCTTCTTTTAAAATTTAACATACCTATAATTTGCTCTAAAAAAAGTACTACACGAAGGGTGTTGT
Organism: Dolomedes plantarius; assembly: GCA_907164885.2. Classification (NCBI taxonomy): domain Eukaryota; kingdom Metazoa; phylum Arthropoda; class Arachnida; order Araneae; family Dolomedidae; genus Dolomedes; species Dolomedes plantarius. The sequence goes on along the minus strand of OU015493.1, from coordinate 53,778,496 downwards.
ATCGAAATTACTTGAAAATTCCATATTATTCGACTTTGAGGTAATTTAAGGAAGAACAAACATTATAAATGAATATTTAAAAAGTATATTATGCAACTGTTTCGTTTTGATTTTTTTCCAAGTATAACATATTTAATATGTAAACTGGTTTGTTGAGAACTGAAAGGTCCTCGTTTGGTTTAAGAGCGTAACATGTTGGAAAAAGGGATTTATTAGTAGCAGCCACACCAGTTATGATAAAAGTGACAAAATAAATATTCCTTCATAAAATCTTTTCATTGTTTTAAGTTCACTAGGCTTCCTAGAAATATGTTTAAACGAATATGGAGAAACATAAAACCAATGTGCATGTTTTTTTTTCATTTTCTTTTAAACCTTGAATTTAGTACCAAAGTTAAGCTTTAAAGTAGTTTTCAGACTTTTCTCTGACAATAATGGTCTTAAGATAAGAATATATTTCTAAAAACCAAAGAAATTCTTCCCTAATATCAACGGGATAGAAAATCTGTATTGATATAGTATATTTTTTTAGATATTCTATTGGAGATTCTATTTAAGATATATAATTGGGGGAAAGTTATCATTATCCATCTTGGAATGCGAATTTGTCAAGGTATTTAAAATTAGCCTTGCAGCATTTTTACTCTTGTGGACATAGCTGTAATTTTAAACTTCATTTTGCATTCCAGTTTTTCAACTTGTTAGGTACCATTTCAAATATTAACAGATTGAAAATTTTAGCTCTTTAAACCCTGTAGTCTTTTGGGCCAGCAATCATTTTTAGGGAAACTTTTCTATTAAACATAGTTTGTTACAACTTAAAGTTTTAAAATACCTGATGTATTCCTTCCCTATTCATGTGTAACCTATTTTTCATTACGTTTTATTTCTTTCTTTAAGTTTATTTTCTCATACCCTCGGATCAGATTTATCTACTCCCGTTTTCTGCTCTTTTTTTCCTTTCTGAAGACAAAAGGGCCGTTTTATTAATTTATTTTTCCTGTGTTTTTACTGATGCGTCACATGGCATTTTTCTATTTCCCTTCATATGTGTTCAATTACAGATATTAATATTATCTGTTTCACTTTTTTTCCACCCTGGCAACATTTCTAATTTAATGCGATACATTTCGTATCGCCATAAGGATACGAATTATTTCCTGAGAAATAAAACTACATTTTGAGCATTTTATACAGCTATTGAATATTGATATTTTATGAAATGCTTATAATTTTTATTTCATTAAATATGCATTTCCTCTGTTTTAGAAGTAGCTGCAGGGAATTACAAAGCATTGCACCTAATACTGACTAAAAAATTAATGTCACATTTCTCCAACGTTGCTACAAAGTAATACTTTTTCATTTCTTTCAGAGAAACTTCTTTTTTAATATTATAGTTTTTCTATAATAATGCTCTCATACATATTTATCTAATTTACAGTTTTTTACCTCATAAGTAAAATTTTAAGCAGTAAATGTTTGTTCTTTAGTTTTCGTATTTCCTTTTACATAGGGCATTTACTTTTCTTTTACTGATATTTCCCTTAATTAGAGCCATTTGATTACACATTTTTAATTGCAGCTTTTGCAAATTAATTTTAAGGTTCATTTTTCCATTTAGGAAACACTAATGAATCAGAAGTAGAAATTCGCTTTTGCCTATTATATGTGTATGAGTTAACTAAGCAAGTAAATTTACTTTAAAAATGTATGCTCAAATTATTTGGCTATGCTTATTCTCAAACTTACATCACTGCTAATATTATACATGCTATTAATCATCTTCCCGTGACCATTTCAGACACATCTGATGTTTCTACCCACCTTAACCCAGTTATACTCACATACTAATATATTTAATACAACCAAATCATTTATGCTATAAGAACACCCCATTAGACACAATAATACTAATTCAAAGGGTATTTTAGATATAATTCCAAGCTGAAGAATGTAATTTTGGACATTCAGCAATCTAGTCCTCTCTCCTTTCGAACTCTTATAATGATGTGATGTCAAAACAGATTTACAGATAATTTTTAACTTTCATCTTTTAAAAAAGGAATCTTTCGGAATCGCACGGCTATCCTGTCACACATACACACACACACACACACACACACACACACACATATATATATATATATATATATATATATATATATATATATATATATATGTCATAACGTTTTGTATCGTCCTTTAAAACTATCTTTTTCTTATGGAATTTTCCCCCTAACAGCTGCGCATACCACATAAATGTGGATACTGCCCCTTGACTGCCCAGTTTTAATCAACGAAAACCTACTTTTATAGCTAAGAACGCACCCCGCTTTCTTATCAGTGAAATTCCTCGTGCAAGGGAGAAAGGGTTGGTATATTATGCTACAAGTTTGGCTACTTTTCACCTCCCCGAGATACACAGGCATAATCGCTTCTCTTTGTGTTGCTTTGTTTTCGCAGTTTTTCTCGCCTCTTGGCGAGTGCTCTAAACTTGGCGAGTGCTCAAGACTCAGCCACCGGTCTTCATAAGCGTATAGAATGAATGCTAAACATTCTGAATTTTTAGGCCTTAAGCCTTTTTTCATATTCCCTCAAAATAAATATGTTCCATGATTCATAATTTTGGGACGTCGTTCCTCTTTTATCTCTTATTGATGTTACTTTTCTATTCCAGAGGACGAATTCCCAGTTACTATTCTGCAATATGCATTTCAACCTATTTTTAATACTAAATTCAAGATATATATATATATATATATATATATATATATATATATATATATATATATATATATATATATATATATATATATATATATATATATATAAATATATATATATATATTATATATATATATATGTGTGTGTGTGTGTGTGTGTGTGTGTGTAACTTGGAACAAAAAGGGCCAAAATCCATTTTAATCTTTAATAAAATGTCAGAGAACATCAATTTCAGTTTACATATCTTACTAAAGCTTTGTGTATAAATATTTTTATACACAAACCGTTGTGTATAAATTTTATTTTTCAATTTTAGTAATAGTTTTCGCCTACATTCTAATAGTATATTTATTTCGATATCTTTTTCATTTGTCAATCAAATTTCAAAGTTTTGGACATTGGCCCAAGGTATAGATATATATATATATATATATATATTATTTGGGGGATATGTTACAAAGATTTGTACATCGCATGTTACCCAAAAGTCTGGCGAAATGACAATGGATTTGAGTGGATCATAGAAGCGTGAGAGCCGGAGGAACTGTCCTCCCACTCGTGCATTGCTATATATCAACCTTTCCACCCTCCCCAAGAACCTCTGATTACTCCCACGCCACACCCTCTCCAAGGAGTTGCAAGAAAATGTTATTGATAAACAGCAGTATATTTGCAGGAACATTGAATTTAATTAGAAATTTCTGCTACTTTTCTAGAATAAAACCTCCAGGAAATAGCCTCAAGTTTCACAAGGGTGGATTGTAAATAGCACCAACGGGAAAATACACATGTTAAAAAAAAGGCTTCTTAATTAATGGTAAAGAAAGCGTAGAAATAGCGAATTTGTTTTTACAAAGAACCGGCTTTGTGGCATGTTTCAAACCAATTGCTGTGTTAAATGGCTTCAAGAACTTTACGATTTTGTATTATCTATACATATAAAAAAGTTCCGTTACTTTTGGGGAATTTTTAAAGATTAATTTTTAGAATTTCATTTATTAAATACTGATAACGTGGTTTCTTTTCATTTTGTGATACTTTAAATTAATTTTGCGCCACGTGCATAACAACGAAATAAATTGACAAAAAAAATATTGAAATACGGTAAAAGATAAAATTTAACCACTAGACTAATAGCGATGGAAGTTTTTTAAGAATTTAATTCAAAGTAGTATGTTTTCTGGATATTAAACATACAAATTAATTGCATACATTGACCGTTGAATTTAATTTGAATATTTTCTTCTACATTATTTTGTCTATAAAAATATCCGTTACGATTTTTTTATAAATATTTTTTGGGCATTAATTGCATACATTAACCGTTGTATTTTTTGTAATTATATTTTTTGGCATTAAATGCATACATTGACCGTTGTATTTAATTTGAATGTACTCCGTAGCGAACCATGGGTATTCAGCTATGTATTGTATGTATCTATTTTGATATGTTTTGAAAAGTAATACCCCACAAAATTTTATAGTAGAAATAGCACAAGATATTATATGAGGACAATTTTAATCTTTCCAAAATATGTACATTTATTAAAAAAATAAATGATCACATTTTCCGAGAGTGGCCATTTTCTTTTTTAATAAATTTAAAAAAGAAAATGACCGAAGTACATTTTACGAGCACAAAGATCAAAGTAAAAATTTGACTGGCAGGTAAATATCAGTTATTAGAAAATCCCAACTTTAGAATAGCAGATAATTAATTCCCGTCAACTACGAGGAAAAATTCAAATAAGAGCGTAAAATCCACCTCGTCCGAGAGAGCGTTTCCTCACTAGGTTCGTCGTTTACTTCTCAGCGGTAAATCAAATTCGTCTTAATTCCCAGAGAGTTTTATTGAATTTATAAGTATGTGACTCGAGAGTCTAGTAACTGAATCATACATTATTTAAAGTGCGGCGGATATTGGCACTGCGTATCAATTTTTAACGACCTAAAGAGAAAGGGAAATCTCGCCTGACACATAATCTGCTTAATACTCTGTCGTAAGCACTAAATTTGGGGAAACATTTTGATGACCATAATTTTCTGAAAAGCACAAATATAAGCGAAAACATAATTTGAAATATTTTGAAAATATTGCATCCTGTTCCTGCAGATTCATATAAAATATTACCAGAAGCTGCGTGTAATTGATTGAAGTACTTAGAATTGAGTCAAATTTTTATGTTCTGCAAAATCTAATATGAATAATGGTTTAAAATTTATTACAAGATATAAAGAAGCTACTTTTCCATTAGCTTATCGTTTATTTCGGCGTAAACGCCAAGTAAAGCGTTGTTGCGATTTATTTTATATCACTAATTTTTCTGACTTCATTTATACATCTGTGTAGCCTATGTATGAATGTGTAGTCAATATATAAATATAAGAATTGATTATGTATGAACGTTCACATTTTTCCATGTTTTTATTCACTCGCTTTCTTGTTTGTTTGTTTGTTTGTTTGTTTGTGTGTTTGTGTGTTTGTCCAGTATAAATCTTGCAATCGATTTTTAACTAACTTCCCGACTAGCTAGACATTTGAAACTTTTAGAAGAGCTCAGAACACGATGACAATGCATTCTTTTGATAATTTTAGCCATCTTTAAGCAGAATTGAATTCCTTTTCAGTTAATTTTGCTTTGTAGAATGGTGCAGCCATCTATCAACCGGGACGGGAATGAAAAGTTAAACGCAAGTTAACTTCCAATTAACTTCATTTTCTGTCAAGTTGATGGGATATTTCGTCAAAAAAATTTTTTTTAATTATTTATTAATACATAGAATTGTCAAGTTATAGGATTCAACAGAAAATTTAAAAAGATGGTATACAAAAAGTTCTTTTTATCTTGTAATTATTATACATACATGCATATGTATGTATATGCATTTACGTATACACATATCTCCATGAAGTATATGAATATTTACTTAAGTTCATATACATTTATTCATATTTTATATGCAAATCTGCATAGGTATATGCTTATACTTAGCTCATCCAGAAAGTAAGTACCGTTTGGGTATTAAAAAAGACTAGCAATTTGTTTTCATTTGTATTTGTTTACATAAAAATCTACACACCTTAAACTACTTTTCGACATACTCACCATGCGAATTAAGGCATGCGTTTTATCTTGGCACTAATTGAAACATACCGGTTCGTAGAATTCGGCCGCCTGCGACCTGAACCAGTTCTGGACGTTTACCTTGATCTCATTATCACTTGCAAAGTGCTGGCCGGCAAGAAATTTCTTGAGATGAGAAAACAAATGTAAGTCGGATGGAGCTAGGTCTGGACTATAAGGAGAGTGACAGAATTGTCCCCAGGGAAATGAATCAACCAGCGTCGTCATTACGCGTTCAGTATGCGGTCGCGCGTTATCATGCACGAACACAATACCAGAAGTCAGTAGTCCAAGCCTTTTGTTCTGTATCGCACGCCGTAACTTCTTCAATGTCTCACAGTAAGCTGTTGTGCTTCGTTCCATCCAGTCCACTAACAAAATTCCTTGCCAGTCCCAAAAGACGGTGCACATGATTTTTCTTGGTGAGACGATAAATTTCACAAGGTCGAACATTTCTCCCATTTCGAAACCTGATAACTTCACAGCTGGTGGGCCCGATCGATTGTTTTAAACATGATTACCAACAAACAATGACTTCAAACGTTAACGTAATCAAACAAAATGGCTAGGCTAATTCGTTCTCGAGTTGAAGTATGTAACTACGCATGCGCGACCTTCGTGCTGTCAGATGCGCGGGAGATATGCAAACGGTACTTACTTTCTGGATGAGCTAAGTAAATAAAAACACACATATTATATATACATGTTTTGTCCAAAATAATGGAAACACCACCTTGCAGAAGCAGGTATTACTCTCCTAATATGGTGTGTGAGCACATTTGGTATCTAAAACTGCTCAAACACTCCTTGGAATGGACGCATGCAAGTCCTGGATGGGGGTAAGGGGAACGTTAAACATTCTTCAGGGAGAAACTGCTCCAAAACCTTAAGAGATGCTGGAGGAGGATAAGAGGATCTCATTTTGATTCCCAATACAGACAACAGTGGCTCAATAGTCTTTCAATCTGTTCAATCTGGTGATTGTTCAGGGCATGGAAGGTGTCCAACTTCATCATCATGTTCTTCAAACCATAATTTAACAGTCATATCTCTGTGAATAGGAGCGCTATCATCTTGAATGATGTAATCTTCTACAGGAAACAATGTCTGAGCCACTGAAGGTACATTGTCAGCCAAAATGGTTAAATAGTCATTGCACGGAACCTTAACTAACTTTTACTGTTGGAAGGTGAGAGTTTGGGTAATAAGCTTCTGCCGTTGCCACTTAAACACGTCATGAGGTGGAGAATAGTGTGATCCTTTATTCATCTGAAAACAATAGTTATTTCTATTGACCAGCATCCCATGCTCTTGGCACTACTCTAGTCTACGTTTTGTATTCATCTGTAGCACGAGGAATTTTGGAAAAGCAGCTCGGGTGTAAACATTTTTCTTATACAGTTCCCTTCTTCTTCTACGAGTCGAGACTGGGTTCTGTACATGCATACTAAGCACAGTATTTACCATTGTCCCAGTGGTCTTTCTGTTTGATGTAAAAGTCACATTCAATGTCCTCCTGATTCTGTCATTGAATTTCCTTTTTCTTTCACAGCTTTGGCTCGCAGACAGTGCTTTACCACGAACTTTGTAAGATGTCATGAAGTTAGATGCACTACCTCTCACGCCCCCAGTAATTTTACAACTGGGGTTTCCAAAACACCAAATAAGGAAGCACCTAAAGTATGTCCGTTTTGGAACTCTGTCAGGTTGCTTATTTTGTCTCTATCTTGAACTAATTTTTGCAAAGCAAAGCTAAAAATGCAATCAAACACAGCCTTGGAAAATAAGCTAAACTATTTCACAAAAGAGTGGTGGTTCCTTGAGAAATTAGTTCTTTAATCAGTAGGAACGAAATTCACTTTTTTGCTCAGATATGTATATATCATATATGAATATATATTGTAAGAATCTGTTACGACCCTTCCGAATAAATCACCCAGACAGCCGGACCTCCCACAGCAGGTGAACAGCGAACAGTTCTATCTTTCAGCGTCAAGGTGTCTGCACACAAAGAATGGTGTTGCTTCTAGCCGCCGGGCCTGGGAGGACGTAAACTAATGACTAGTTCGACGTAAACTAATGACTATTTCGACGTGAACTAATGATTTTCAGATCAGCTGAATCATGGGAACCGAACACATGGCCTCGTGGTCAGGCGAATCACAGCCAACGGACATGATGTCACAAAATAGTGCCAGCCAACCAAAACTTGTGTAGTCACGTGACCGGAAGCACGGTTGCCAACGCCGCAGAAGAAATCCAGAATTTGGACAGACTTGGTCGAGACTCTCATCTAGAGAGCACCTATCGTCTACGTTGTCCTGGAGCGACCGACTTGACCCTGACTTATTTTCAGAGCAGCCGCTCGAAGCTCTCGTTAACGAATACTTCACCCTGAAGTATAGCTATCTCAGAGCATCCTGCTCTACAGGCTTCGTTATCTATTTTCAGAGCTGTACGCTCTAGAGGCTGTGTACCGACCTTCTAGTTCCGCTGTGACTGTACGTGCATCTTATCATCGATATCAATTGGTTATTACGAAGGCCAGTTCCCTCTATGTCTAGAGGTAGATCAACACCTGTGTAAAGAGTGTAATAGATCAACACCTGTGTAAAAAGTTTCCGACTAAAATTTAATAAAACTGTATTTTAATTTAGTAGACTGACTCTGAACATTTTTAGCTACCCGGAGTCTGAAGATATCACAGTCTACTAATAATTGGTGGCAGCGTGTTTGGGATTGTCCCATTAATTAAAAATTGGCAATCCACCCCTTCGAATTAGGAAATTAGAGTAGGAAGCCCATCTAGGACTTTTTGTGCGGACGTCCCGTCCCAAGTGTGTGCATCACAGATACCAGTATATAGCAGCGAGCAGCCTACCAACAGTGGATTTGTGCAGCGATCAAGTATTGGGGCTGCATATTAAATAAGGAAATCCCCCAAGAACCAGCCTGGAAAGACTGCCTAGCTTCAATGAGAGCCTACAATCTAGTCTTCAAAATTAGACAAGGTAAGCCTGTTTTCTCATTAGAGGCAAAAGTAATTGATTGATTAATTAAAAGTAAATTAATTGATTAGAATCTGTGTAAATGTTAACATGTGTAAATTAATGTTTCATGGGAAATAACTATTGAATTGAAATAAGTAAATTATCTGTGAGAAATTAATTAATTGAGTCAAAAGTAAATTAATGAAGTATTAGAATTGTTTATGCAAAAGAATAAGGTAAAAATGAATTGTATGCAATGTGTTTAAAATTTTAAAAGAAAAGTAAATGAACAAATAGTTGTTAGATGAATACTAGAACTGTGAATAATCTGATTTAAGTACTTATTCTAAATTGAAATTAAGTAACTGTGTTTTGCCAACTAATTTAGTCAATTATTGAAATTAAGAAATTGTGTATTGCAAATTAAATTAGCCAATTATTGAAATTAAGTAATTGTGTTTTGCCAACTAATTTAGTCAATTATTGAAATTAAGAAATTGTGTATTGCAAATTAAATTAGCCAATTATTGAAATTAAGTAATTGTGTTTTGCCAACTAATTTAGTCAATTATTGAAATTAAGAAATTGTGTATTGCAAACTAAATTAGCCAATTATTGAAATTAAGTAACTGTGTATTGCAAATTAATTTAGTCAGTTATTGAACTTGTGTAGAGTGCTTAAGATTATATTGAAGTAGCATTGATTTATTATGTGTGTGAAATTTGGTCTGAAAAATTTTAAACATTTTTGAATTGTATGTGCCATGTTAGGATTTCAAACGAGTCTGTTAAACTGTAATCTTTCGGAGTAACCCCCCCCCCCTTTTTCTTGGAAGAACGTAGCACTAGAATTCCCCGAATTGAGAGGGCTCTATTGTAAAGGCGTGAGAAAAGCGGACAACCAGTTCTTTTGTTGTGTTGAGGTCAAAATTCCGAGGGTTCCGGTAAGGTTAAGTTGTGGATAAACAGTTATTGAGGCAAAATGTCGTTTTTAACAAAATACAAGAAAATTGACTTGCAGAATTTGGCTTTGGAGCTGCAAGTAGAAATTCGAGAATCAGATAGAATAATTGACCTGGCAAGAAAAATTTCAGAAAGTGAAGGTTTCGAGGAAGAGAGCGCGAAAAATATTCTCGTAAATCTTATAGAAGATAGAAAATTGCAGGAGATTAAAGAAGCCGAGAGAGCGGAAAAAGCAGCAGAACGCGCTTTTGAGCTTGAAAAACTTAAAATCACTCTAATTGGGGAAAATAGTAGTGTAAATTCTGTGAACTCAGAAAGCGGAAACCCTTCTAGGCATGTTAAATCGGTAATGCAGAGGTATGATGCCGAAAAGATAGATATAGCTTTATTCTTAAAATTGTTTGAGAGACAAGCTAGGAAATTGCAAATTAATGATTGTGATTTAGTGTCAGAGTTACTAAGTCTTTTGCCGAGCGAAATAGCGGGAATTATCATCAGGGAACCTGAAGAAAAAAATGATAATTACGAATATGTTAAGTCGGTACTGCTAGACAGGTTTAGACTCAGTGCCGAAGCTTTCCGTACAAAGTTCCAAACCCATCAACGGAAAAACGGTGATTTGTGGAAAGATTTAATATTTGAATTAAGGAGCTATTTAGAGGGATGGTTAGATGGAATTGAAATTAAAGATTTTGAGTCACTCAAAGAACTTATGGTAGCCGACCAAATAAAGCGACGCGTACCAGCGGAAATTAAAGATCATTTCGTAGATGTATGGGGAACACTAAATGATCCTATAACTTTAGTAAATAAGCTAGACGCGTATGAATCGACCCGCCGATTCGTAAAGAAACCGACGCAAATTAAATCGCCCGAAAAGAAAAAGGTAGACCGCCCCAAGCAGTCAGAGAAATTTAGTTCCACGACGGAAACGGGAGTAGAAGAATCAGGTACGAAAGAGTGGCGCAACGCTGCTAATAAAAATAATAATGATTGGAGGACCAGGGAGTATGAGAAGCGAAGTGGCCCCATCTGCTTTCAGTGTGGTCAGAATGGACATGTCCGCCCGAACTGTCCAGAATTAAATAAACCCAGAGAAATCATAAACAACTTAGTTACGTTGGAAGATTTTTCTCTTGCGTTTAAGCCCTACTTAAGCGAAGCTCGCGTGAATCAGGTCCAAACCGTATTATTGCGTGATAGCGGGAGTTGCGTAGATTTGTGCCCTGTTAAATTAGTTAAACCCGGAGATTTCACCGGAGAGAATGTTTTGCTCAAACAGCCCTTGGAAAATGAATTTAGACGTTTACCTTTAGCTCGCGTAACCCTTGAGAGCCCCGAATTCGGCCAGGTGATAGCAAAGGCCGCCGTGGTAGGTAAGAGTGTGGAAATGAACCACTACTTGCTGGGAAATTCAACTCAGGAGCTGATAGAGGCGCAAATATTAAAACTAGCTAGCGTAAATGCCGTCGTCACCCAAAGTCGAGGGATGCGGGAGGAAATTCAAACGGGAATTACAGTAGAGAACGGGGAAACGGCCGAGCAAATAACTGAGTCGCAGGAACCCGAGGTAAATTCGCCGGATGAATTGAAAGAACTTGAATTTCCAATAGTCGTCGAGACTAAAAATGTGTTAGTGGAAGAGAGTGCCGACACTCTCGTTTTAGAACAAAAAAATTGCCCTAAACTTACACCTATTTGGGAAAAAGTTAAGCCACAGAAAACCCTGGAAATTGTGGGAGAAAATGAATTACTTCCTAAGAAACCCCGAGATCACAGAGGGGAGGAAAGAAAAAAATTGATTGTACCAACTAAGTACAAGTCTAAAGTTTTAAGTTTATGCCATGATGGCATCGGATCGCTCATGGGAATGTCAAAAAGTAAATACAAATTAGTGAGGTATTATTTTGGGCCCCAGTGCATAAAAGAGTGTAAGGACTATGTTAGGTCATGGGACCTGTGTCAAAGAGTAGAGAGATCGAGAGAACGGAAGAAAGCCCCGCTGAAATTAGTCTCAGAAATTACGGAGGTTTTCACGGGAATTTACGTAGAGATCATTGGTCGTATGCAGACCCCACCAAAAAGAAACCGGTATATTTTAAACGCTTTGTGGAAGTATCCGGAAGCCATAACTTTGAGTACTTTAAACTTAGAACATGTGACTAATACTCTATTAGAAAATTTCAGTCGGATAGGGTTTCCGAAGGAATTGCAATTAGATAATTTTACCGAATTCATAAGCAAATTGACGACCACGTTTCTGGAGGAGGTTCATATTAAGGTGACGCGGAACTCAATGTTTCATCTGCAAAGAAACCCCGTCGAGCGCTTTCACCGCACCATTGAACGACTCATAAAAGTTATCTGCCTTAAGGCAAAAGAGAATTGGAAGGTAGGGTTACCCTCAGCCATGTTTGCACTTGGAAACATGACTCATATGTCTATGGTTTTTAGCATCGCCGAACTGATATTTAGGAAGAATTTAAGGGTGCCGGAAACACTACCTTTCGGAAAATGGTATAGGAATTCGCCGGAGACTAATGTGGTTACTGATTATGTTTTCAAGTTTATGAATAGGCTACGGAACTATCAGAACATCTCTTCTGAAACTAAAAGGGAGATTAAAGTTAACAGGAAAACTAATCATGATAAAGGGTCAGTGAGAAGGGAGTTTAATATTGGGGAGAAAGTTGAATGGTCAGAGGAGTGCAATACAGCGTTTCGAGAATTGAAAACGAAACTCACCGAGAAACCTGTTTTGTACGCTCCGGACCTCACCAAAGAAATTATCCTGTACACCGATGCATCCGACATTGGTATCGCTATAAATTTGGCACAAAAGAGACCGCAGAGATTCACCATCGAGACGGATCATAATCCGCTCGTTTTTCTTAAGACGAATGCGGGAAATAACCCAAGGCTTATGAGATGGGCTCTTGCCTTACAGCCTTTCAATTATCAGATTGTCCACAAATCTGGTAAATTGATAGGTCATGCCGATTGCCTAAGCCGTTTCAGGGCAGAATAGAAACCTTAAGTCAGGCGTAATGTTGTAAATAAATTAATGTAGAGTGTGAAAATAATTAATGAATTGTGTAAATAACTTAGTGTATTAATGTGTTAGGTAACCTAGTAATCATAATGTATTAGAATAAATGTATTAATGGTGTAGTAAATTAAATGCATTGCCTCTAATGATGTATCAGGTGAGCTGTGTCTAAAAGTGATTTTCAGATTTTGCCATTATGCCAAAATCTCCGTCAAGGAGGGAGGGGTTGTAAGAATCTGTTACGACCCTTCCGAATAAATCACCCAGACAGCCGGACCTCCCACAGCAGGTGAACAGCGAACAGTTCTATCTTTCAGCGTCAAGGTGTCTGCACACAAAGAATGGTGTTGCTTCTAGCCGCCGGGCCTGGGAGGACGTAAACTAATGACTAGTTCGACGTAAACTAATGACTATTTCGACGTGAACTAATGATTTTCAGATCAGCTGAATCATGGGAACCGAACACATGGCCTCGTGGTCAGGCGAATCACAGCCAACGGACATGATGTCACAAAATAGTGCCAGCCAACCAAAACTTGTGTAGTCACGTGACCGGAAGCACGGTTGCCAACGCCGCAGAAGAAATCCAGAATTTGGACAGACTTGGTCGAGACTCTCATCTAGAGAGCACCTATCGTCTACGTTGTCCTGGAGCGACCGACTTGACCCTGACTTATTTTCAGAGCAGCCGCTCGAAGCTCTCGTTAACGAATACTTCACCCTGAAGTATAGCTATCTCAGAGCATCCTGCTCTACAGGCTTCGTTATCTATTTTCAGAGCTGTACGCTCTAGAGGCTGTGTACCGACCTTCTAGTTCCGCTGTGACTGTACGTGCATCTTATCATCGATATCAATTGGTTATTACGAAGGCCAGTTCCCTCTATGTCTAGAGGTAGATCAACACCTGTGTAAAGAGTGTAATAGATCAACACCTGTGTAAAAAGTTTCCGACTAAAATTTAATAAAACTGTATTTTAATTTAGTAGACTGACTCTGAACATTTTTAGCTACCCGGAGTCTGAAGATATCACAATATATACACTGCTAGCCACCGTAAATGCAACACCCTGAAGGAAACATGCAAATAACATGAAATTTACAACATGCATTAGCGGAGGTGAGATATGCAAATGATTAGAATTTCAGCGCAGACGCACATCACGCGCGCCTGTGGCGCCACTTCAAAGCGTTATTTAAGGCTTGGAGATTTCGACGATTTCAAGTTCGGCAATTGTGTTTTTCTTGTGGTTTTTTCAAAAAAAGATCAATTATGCCTCGTCGAAGACAGCAATCATCTTTTGATCAAGTATCCGAGTCCGACAGAGGAAGGATACTGGCCTACCGAGATTGTGGATTATCTTTCAAGGAAATCGGTAGTCGTGTTGGACGAAACCAAACAACTGTAATGCGGATTTGTGATCGTTGGATGCAGGAGGGTACGACGGACCGGCGTGTTCGATCGTATCCACCTCAGCGCACCACTTCACGTGATGACAGGCAAATTGTGTGCATGGCAGTGACGGATCGCTCAGTCACACCACGAACCATAACACAGCACATGCAGTCTGTAACGCATCATCCAGTGTCTGCGCGTACCATTCGACGCCGTTTACAGCAGAGTGGTCTGTCCGCAAGACGTCCATTGCTTTGTCTACCCTTGACGCAGAACCACAGACGTCTCCGCCGCCAAAGGTGCGATGACAGAAGGGTGTGGACGGCAGAATGGAATGAAATTGTCTTTACTGACGAGTCACGCTTCTTTCTGCAACACCACGATGGTCGCATTCGAGTCTGGAGACACCGTGAAGAGAGGATGCTGAACAGCTGCGTTATGCACCGCCACACTGGTCCTGCACCGGGTATTATGGTATGGGGCGGTATTGGATATCACTCTCGCACACCTCTAGTACGCATTGCCGGTACTTTAAGCAGTCAGCGCTACATCTCCGAGGTATTGGAGCCAGTTGTCCTTCCTTACCTTCAGGGCTTGCCCACAGCCATATTTCCACGGGATAATGCGCGACCACACGTGGCACGCATTGTCCAACGGTTCTTCGTCAATCGCCAGATTGAATTGCTTCCCTGGCCGCCTCGCTCTCCGGATCTTTCGCCGATAGAAAACATGTGGTCCATGGTTGCTCTACGATTGACCCAGATTCCATCCCCAGCTGCCACAGCAGATCAACTTTGGCAACGTGTGGAAGCTGTTTGGTCTGCTGTACCCCAAGAACTCATCCAAAGTCTCTTTGAATCAATGCCGAGGCGTGTGGCAGGGGTGATCTCCAACAATAGCGGCTACTCTGGCTACTGATTTTGGCAGGAACCACACTTCACAGAAGTCTATAAATTTAATCATTTGATACTTGGTCAACATGTTATCTACAAAATAAATTTTGTTGTGATATCTCTTGTCTTTCTTGGTGTTGCAATTTGGGTGGCCAGCAGTGTATATATATATATATATATATGAGATGTCCGGATGGACATCTCATGAAATAAGAGCATACATAGTGGCCGGAAAATAATAAAATCACTTTCAGGAACAAACTAATTTATTAAACAGTAAAGCAACACATCTTACTCGCTTCGAGTCAGCCCAGCGTCTCTCGCAAAAAAAGCGCCAAAATAGCATTAGGTGAAAGAGGTTGCCAGAATTGGCGGAGGAAGTTAGTATGTGGGAAGGCGAAGCGTTTACGACAAGACAAGAAGGACGGGTTACCATGGCAGAGATGAATTACAGAATGGGCGATTATAGGTAGTTAGTAATATTATCACACACATATATATATATATATATATATATATATATATATATATATATATATATATATATATTTATACACTATCTACCAATAAGTATTTGGACACCCATGCAAATGAAGATATCTGCGCTTTACTCTTGGAAGGTGAGAGTTTCGGTAATAAGCTTCTGCCGTTGTTCATCACACGCAAACACGTCATGAGATGGAGAATAGTGTGATCCTTTATTCATCTGGAAACAATAGTTATTTCTATTGACCAGCATCTCATGCTCTTGGCACTACTGTAGTCTACGTTTTGTATTCATCTGTGGCACGAGGAATTTTGGAAAAGCAGCTCGGGTGTAAATATTACGTCACGCCCTCCGCCGATAAATATCGCGTAGGAAACGACATCGGCATTAGTCGCATGCAAGGTGCTAAGTGCAGAGTTATCTGATTTCGAGAAAGGTGTAATCCTCGGGTATCACAGAAATGCGCGATTCTTAAGGGACATATCTAGCGAGCTGAATTACCCAAAACCGAGAGTGGCCTATGTGATTCAGAATTGGAAGGTGAACGATGATTGTTTTCAACAGGAGTTTTCAACAGGCATCCGAGATCGTTGTTTCAATGAATACCATTCGTAATGAAGCACATCTTGGTTTTCATGGTCGTGCTGCCGCCCAAAGCCTTTGATCACAAAGTTCAACCGCGCTTCTCGGTTAATGTGATGCAAAGCACGTCGAAAGTTGACCGTAGATCGGTGGAAACGGGTTCTCTGGAGCGATGAATCAAGGTTCACCCTCTACCGTTCGGATGGCAGGGTCTGGGTCTGGCGTCTGCCTGGAGAACGCCCCCTTCCAGACTGCATTGTGTCCACAGTAAAGTTCGGTGGAAGGGGAATTATGGTCTGGGGGTGTTTCTTCTGGTATGGACTGGGACCCTTGGTACCAATTCATGGTAAGCTCAAAGTCGACGCCTACTGCACCATTCTGGATGACAGTGTGCTTACTACGCTGTAGCTGTTTTACGGGTTGGACCCATGTTACTTCCAGGATGACAACGGTACCTGTCATGTCGTGAGGTCCACCATGGATTGGTATGGTGACAATGGGGTTAACCGAATTGATCGGTCTGCCCAGAGCCCAGACCTGAACCCTATAGAGAACTTCTAGGACGAGTTGGATCACCGAATTAAGGGGTGCAACAACCGTCCAAAATCGATGAAGGAACTAACATGTCTTCTCCAAGCCGAGTGGAAAAAATACAACTAGCCGTCATACAAGGACTTGTGGAAAACATGCCCCGGAGGGTTGAGGCTGTAATTGCCTCTCGTGGAGGCTCTACCAACTATTGAATATGAATAAATTTTGTTTTTTTTTTCTATCACAGGTGTGCAAATACTTATTGGTGGATAGTGTACAAACTTAATGAGGACCATAAGTGGTAATGTTATAGAGTTTTAGAATCGATTGCCGGCTTGGACTATTCTAGAAAGATTCACCAGCACGTGCATTAAAGGATAGTATAAATATCAATTATATTATTCATAGATTGGATTTTTAGAAGAGGGTTTTAGCTTTATTAAAAGATACTTTAGAATACGCGTTAAATGTAATTTAAGAGAACGCGTTTTTTTGTTTATATATATATATATATATATATATATATATATATATATATATATATATATACACAGTTAATGTATATGTGTAACAGTATTACGTTTAATAGCCCATTACTATCCTATATTTCCTTTTTTCCATTATCGAACATCTGTTAAACAACATACTTTAAATTCAGCATTGAAAATTCATAAAAAATTTTAGGGACAACTCCAATGACAACACTACAGTCAGAATCCGAAGCGTATGCTTAAACAGCGGAACGTAATAAGCACGTTTCTAGGAGACCGTCATTGTTGCTAGGCGACTGTGTGCGGAACGTTTAACGATTGTTTGAAGTTTACCGTACAAAAGACATTTAATAGGGTTAAAATAAAAATAGATATTTCTGTAAGAACTTTAAAATGTTTTGGACGCAATAGTATTGATGCATTGAAAGCCTGGCATCTTATTTGGTGATTTCAGTTGTTCGTTGAGCGCGTTAAACTCAAATGAAATTATATAAAATAAGGGTCAAGGGATTTTTTTGTTATAGTAGGATTATTACGCTTCTCTATATAACACTATTAATACGTTACAAATTTGTAATTTATTCAATTTATACCTGTATTTTTCAAATTTTTGTACAAAGACTTAGACAGATAGTCATGCTGACAGCAAAATTTTTTTCAGACGATTTTGTATCATTAAAACCAATTATTGATATGATTTTACTTTTATTGAAAATTTCAACAACGTTCCAGAAAATATATCTTTATTTGGTGCTGAATTAAGGCATATTTTGACTCCTAGATTGTGATCACAGTATTGTTTTGGGGATTTTTTCTCGATAGGCCATTTTTAGGGCCATATAAAAGATGCATAAACGTTCACACTATTCCCCACCTCAGGACGTGTTTACGCGTGGAGGACACCGGTGGAAGCTTACAACCCAAACTCTCCTTCCAACAGTAAGAGCCTATTCACGTAGAATGCGCCAACAATGTTACTCGTATTGAAATATATTTAACCAATTGCAAACGTCAAAACAATTAGCCAAGAAATTGTTAAGGCCTGTGATTAGTTTAGCCCATGTACAAAAGCTGAAAATTTCTCATTTATGTTTTTACTTTTCAGAAAGACAACGATTCAAACAAATCAGTTTGCACGATGAAAATATGTTGATATTCTTAGAACAACAGAGATCCGTGTGCGTCGAGGGGATATATATATATATATATATATATATATATATATATATATATATATATATATATATATATATATATATATATATATATATTTATATATATATATATATATATATATATATATATATGTATATATATATATATATATATTTATTTATTTATTTATTTATATATATATATGTATGTATGTATGTTAAAGCTTGACCAGTTCGCGAAATGGCTGGCCACTTCTAGCATTGGCCATGTCACTTGGCCAAAGCCCGAAATAATCGAGAATTGACGACTTTGTCGACTTTTTGGTCAGCTTATTCCCGATGAGCCCGACCATCACTGGCCAGTTCACCAATTGTCCTAGAAAAAGTGGCCAAAGTTTTGCGGAGCTGGATCGTGCAGTTGCGGGCGTTGATCATACCAATTCTAACTCATATGATTACCATTTTGAAAATCCCTTTAATTTAGTCAAAGTAGAAAAAACCTGCAATTTCCTTGGGAATTCAAGAACTGGTCATTGGTTGTCGGACGCATCGTGAATGGACCGAACAAAGTCCGAAGTATTTGTAAATTCTCGACTTTTTTCGGCTTTTGGCCAAGTGATTTCGCCAATACTAGAAGTGGCCACCCATTTCGCAAATTGACCAGACTTCGGATCTTGGCCGTGTATATATATATATAATATATATATATATATATATGTGTGTGTGTGTGTGTGTGATAATAATCACATTTGGAACGCGTAGGACTTATGCAGTCGGTATGAGGAGTGTTGATCATACAGTAAATTGCTGCGCACAAATTGGAGAGATGCAGTCGGGCGTAGTGTTGATTCAGGGAAGCACTTACGAAATTTAGGAGAAACAAACATGGAGCCATTGATGAAATGCACAAATTCCAAGACGTGGTTTATTTATCAGAAGGCATTAGCTGCAGTGGCCACATGACTTGTCCGGCGTCCATGCTAGGACGGGACGTAAAAACAGCAGTGCTTACATTGGAGAGTTAAGAGAAAAGCTTTGTAACCACCGGACTGTGGACAGTAGGTCCGACAGCAACAAGAGTTAGAAACGAAGAGAGAGAAAAGTCTTCTGTTCATGCAATATTAAATGGGTGTTTTGTGATATTGACGCCAGAGAGCCTAAACTACTTAATTTTTAATTGGGCGACTTCAGATTCGTGGAGTTCACGTGTCCACTTAAGTTTATCGGGGACTTTACTGCTAGATATCGCGCTTGTTAGAACAGCGACCTGTTGACCTGGGCGTAGGATAAGTGGTCATAAAGTTCTTGTAAAGTGGGGTTTTTGACGTTATACAAGACATAAATTCAGAGTGGCTCGAGGGCTCTTCAAGAATTTTGACACTATACTGACATTCGGAATCTCATAAACTTCTAACAGTCATATCTGGGGATGTTATTGAGTTCCGATACTTCACATGCCTGCTTAATGATCTGCAGGGTTTACGATAAATTATGTTATTTTACTTTTAGGTCGCAATTTTGGAAAAGGGGTCGTACTTTATTAACAATAGAATATGCTTTAAAGTAAAGTAATTTAGGAAGACGCGTTTTCTTGTTACATATATATATATATATATATATATATATATATATATATATATATAGGGCTTCTGGCGGCCCTGTGGTACAGCGCGCTGGTTTTCGGTGCTGAGGTTGCTCAAATCGAATCCGGGCGTTGCACCACGAAAAATGCCTCCGTTCGTGTCGTCCCTTCATAGGGGGTAATGCTGTCCGCCTATATGGTGCCCCCATAATAAAATGGGCAGTAAAATTGCGGCGTAGTATAGGCCAATGTTTGATTACAAGTGCCTCCGCATTGGTTAAATATATATATATATATATATATATATATGTGTGTGTGTGTGTGTGTGTGTGTGTGTGTTTGTATATGTATATTTCTACTTAGATTCCTTCCGAGCATTGTTTCCTACTCTTCCATATTGTTTCTCTTTTCTGCCCGTTTTATGTAATGGTAGAAATAATAAGCTTCAGTTTTTTCTTACCACTTAGACTAATTTTTATAGTCAGAAATTTTAACAAGAAAACAAATCTAAAATATAAATTAATTAATAATGTAAATATTGCATAAGTGAAGAATGTGTCTAGAAAACAAGATAATTTGCAATTTTGTTCCCGATGTAAAAAATAAGTTTCAAAGGTTGAGAGCCCATGATTTTATGCGATATCTTTAAGTTATGCTTACTATTACCCTCTCTTTTTAACCGAAACCTATTTATATTCTATTCAACAAAAAGCGATGAACTCTTGACTGACTTAAGACTTTAATTTTTTTGGCTTGCTACAAATAGATTACAGATAATAAATCACAAAATATCCAACAAATTACAGCACTTTTTGGGTGGAGTCAGTTGAGGACGCAACATTTTTGACCATTTGTTACGTTTCTAATCATCGATGTAAAAAATTCAATGGCTTACTGAAATATTGTGTGAACTTTTCCATTTATCTTATGAAGACGTACGAAAATTATTGATTTTGTTAGATAGCTTATGCTCTCTTGTTATATATGCCTTGCACAGTGAGCAACTTGTTTTCACATATTTTTAATTACTAAGCCCTAAATACATCAAAGCATGTGTAGAAACTTTTTGCTCAATAGTTTAACCATTTTACAGCCAACAATTGAGCTCACTGCAAGGAATAATTTGAACAGAATCGCTCATCACTACTTAAAGTCAAATGTTCTGCCCTGATTTCCTGTATTTGGTGAGAGTATTCACCATATTGACTAGGTCACGGGACACCCACAGTAGAAGCAAAAATTGGTATATGCTAAGACATCATGTGGTTCCGTAAAATATGCATTGATCCTTAGAAGCACGCTTCTGAAAAGATTTTTTTTAATGTGATACGAGCATGATTCCGTTCTGTCTGTAACGCAACACCTAACAGTTGCTTTGTATTAAGCTTAGGTTCCAAACTCTCTATTCTACGATCATTCCATAGGACCTTTAAGAGATGGAGATAAGGATTTCAACCATGCTAAGCTTCAAACCATTGAGTAGTAAGTCTTGCTTTGTGGCTAGATACATTGTCCCGCTGGAACCCCCAGGACTTGTCTCCTCCATTTTAACACAGAGTTGGTAAGGAATAATTATCAAGGACATCACGGTAGACCTTTCGAATCAACTTTTTTTTGTCCACTTCAACTAATGCACTGAATCAATACCACGTAAAACAGTCGCAAGTAAGAACTGCCTCCTCCAGACTTGAGAGTGGGAAATGTTAGTCTAGTAACTACAGTTCCCTATTATTATTTATTAGTGTCACCAAACTCACGTACGGCCATCAGACTAGTACATTAAGTATCTGGATTTGTGAGTCCACAGCACTAGTTTTCACTGCTATGGTGTCCAGAACAGATGTTCACTGCACCATGCTAGCAAAACGACGAGCAACGTTAAGAGCCGCAGTTCGAGGCTCCGCACGACCAAGCAAACCAATGAAAAAATAGAGTTCTTTGCAAATATTACTGGTAGGCATATTATGTTTTTAGCAGTTTCACTCAGCATTGTTCTAAGCTTTTGATTGGTGGAGCGTTGATGAGATGTAAAGTGACTCCTTAAAAGTGTCATGTCACTCTTTTTTTTTGTCTGCCTGTCCGTTTCTCTGGTCACGGACATCGTTATTCAATAAGGAATGCATTATATCCAAAACTGTTGATCTAGGTATGTTTAAACACTCTACAATGGTTTTAATAGAAAATCTACCAATATAACATCCCAAAATAAATTTTTCTTGATATTGCTTCATTCCGGCTTGATATTCTCATTCAATCTCACAGTACGAGGAAATAGTAGGAATATTTTTTTACACGCCAATCGCGAGGGTCCAGTGCAACTTTATGCAACAGCTAAAGACTACATTTAGTTCCAACAAGTGTCAGGTGACTTCTTTTTAGTTTACATTGACTGAAAAACTTTTCGTGTGTTAGTATACATAGTCGTCTTTCCCACCTTTTATTCAAAACGAAAAAGAAATTTTTCTCTAGAGATAGACGTACGTCAGCACGTCTACATCTTCTATATTCCTTCCCCCTGATAATAAAAAGTATTTTTTTAGTGACTAATGCAATTTCTAGTCGGCTACTAAACGGAGTAAGGACCCGCGAAAGGCGATGCTCAGAGTCATTTCATATGACACTGGCCAAAAAATTTTGTATCCGACCTAATAATATAAAAATAAAGTAGAAAGTATGATAGTAGCTCTAAATGAAAATTTAGAAGTTTGATTTCAGGGTAAAGTAAAAGAAAATAAATTAAAATTTAACATCACTTTAATAAGAAATGGGAAATTCCTAGAAATTTTTGCTTCTGCTTTTTTTCGACAAAAATGCTATATATTGTTTGTTTTTCGATTTACAGTGCTTATGAGGACACAAATGGATCCTGTTTGCTAGTATTGGACCTTAAAACGACTACCTTCTCCTTAAAATATCATGAAAACTGAAAATAAAACTCTAAATTATATATGATGCTGAATAATTCAGAACTACTTTGATTTTGAACAGTATTTTTGGAAAAGAAATGGTAATCAAAGTGTTATATAAAACAATCATGCATGTATTAGGTAACTAAATTACTGAAAGGCCATTTATTGTAAAGTGGCCCAACATCTGACATCTCAGATCTTCAATTCCCCTGTTAAGGGAAATTTTCCACTTAGCATTTGTGTAATTACTAATTAGTGAATACATATTTTTTTAATTCTCTTTACAGTATTTGAAAATATTTTTTTTTAATTTTTTATAATCTTTTTGTTTTCAATGTTTTAAAAATTTTAATTCTGCAGTAGTAGACATATAAAACTTAACACCCTATATAAAAAAATTTAACTATGGGAATTTTTAAATTTTAAAAAACTGCACCTGCTTTATATAGGAAAGTCTACCTCTATATTAAAAAATTCAGCATTCAAAAATATGCTTTTGCTAGTCTATTGCTGGTAAAGTGCTTACGGAAAAAGTACTTTACTCAACAGTGGGAGTAAGGATCCGCTATAAAAACCATTAAATAAATAGCACGTTTGTAAAATTAGAGTGATGCTGGAATTTAAATCGGATAAATTTTTAACTATTTAAATATAAACATTTAAAAACAAAATATTAGTTAAAAATATTCCATACGCCTCAATTTTCTAGTCAATACCGTAAAATTTTTATTCAGGAGATACTTTCCATGTTCTATAATCAAACTTCGAATGTACTGTAAACGCTTTAATTTATAAAGAATTTTCTGCTGAAAATCCACTAAAGACTCTCAGCTAACTGCGGGTAAAAATTTATACAAATTAAATCTGTATTACAAGTATAATTTTCTGACATTTATTTAATATTGTATATGGTGCCTTAAATATCAGTTAAAATCTAATGGGATTAGATATAATCATAGAATAGTTTTAAAATACCAGGTGTGGGAAATTCTCAATATTGAGAACATTTTGTTAAAAAAATATAAATAAGACAAGAAAAAATAATTGTTAACAAAGATTTGATGTAAGACCTGAAAACTGTTCATTATTTATACCTCTCCATTTAATTTATAAAAAAATTTATGTTCAAAATACCTAGACTATCGGCTAACTTCATGTAAAAATTTATACAAATTAAATCTGTATTACAAGTATAAATTGCTGACATTTATTTAATATTGTATATGGTGCCTTAAGTATCAGTTCAAAGTTAACGAGATTAGAAATAATCACAGAACAGTGTTAAATTACCAGGTGTGAGAAATTCTCTATATTGAGAACATTTTGTTAAAAAAATATAAATAAGACCAAAATAAATAATTTGTAAACAAAGATTTCATGTAAGACCTGAAAACTGCTCATTGTGGATACCTGTATAAACATAAGTTGACTTCACTTCCCTTCGCAGATTATCATGTGATTAGGAATATGATCTTAAAATCTACTCTACCCTTTAATAGGGTTCTGAAATTTCTAATCAAAGCCACATCGAGTTATATGATTTAATAAATCAAATGCCTTCAAAGAAATAATTCATAACAAAAAGAGATAAATCAGCGGTGTTTATGTGCTCAAATTATAGTTCCCCGAGGCATATTTCCGAATGATAAAGCACATTTCAATGCTGAAGAGACATAAAACGAAACTCTCTTCAAATAGATAAAATACAAAAGGCGGCATTGACGAGGATAGTTGCGACCTGGAAAATTGTTGCATTCTGCATGATGTATAGGATACACGGCAAATAGATGACTGAACGCTCGCTTTGTTCGGTACTTCATTTATTTACCTCTTTTCAGCGTGTTACCTTAATGTTCCGAGTGTCATCTGGGAATGGCATATTTCTTTTATTCTGGCGGGCAGTTTTTTAAAGGGAGAAGATGGAAGGGAATTGATTGGCGAGGGAAAGCAACGAGTTTCGTATATTATTTCGGGCGATTCAATTTTTCCGGATGAAAGTTTAGGAGAATTGAATTGCTAGGGGTTCCAGATAATGCAATTTTCATTTCGAAACTGGATAATCGGAAAGAAATGCTCTTCGGAATGGCAAAAAATGTTTTTATCGTTTTTGTGTGTTTTTTCTGTTTAATATCCCAGCCAGGACGGTGGTGTTTTCGGCGTAGTTAGGGCATGGAGATTGTATTTTGAAGCTCTCATAATGTCAGTTTGTTGAATCCTCAACATAATTTTAAAAATGCTGTTCAACATTTCTTTCCGTCAGCGTTTTCTCTTAATTTCTAAAGATTCTAAATTATATATGTGCCTTATACGTCTCAGCTGTCACTTCAACATAATTAATTAGTTCAGGAATCACTTCAACTCAACAAAAGCAGTTCTAATGTAATGAAGTTCCGAACAAAGCGAGCGTTCAGTCATCAAATTGCCATTTATTCTATACATCATGCAGAATACAACAATTTTCCAGGTTGCAACTATCCTCGTCAGTGCCCCCTTTTGTATTTTATCTATTTGAAGAGAGTTTCGTTTTATGTCTTTTTAGCATTGAAATGTGCTTTATCATTCGGAAATATGCCTCGGGGCACTATAATTTGAGCACATAAACACCGCTGATTCATCTCTTTTTGCTATGAATTGTTTCTTTGAAGGCATTGGATTTCAAATCATATAATTCGATGGGGTTTTGATTAAAAATTTCAGAACCGTATTAAAGTGTAGAGTAGATTTTAAGAACATATTCCTAATCATATGATTATGTGCGAAGGGCAGTAAAGTTAACTTACTTTTATAATGTATAAGGGTGCCCCAAATGAAAGTCAGGCTTTGGGTTTTATCTGTAATAGTTATTTGGATGGAATATGTGAACGCATACAGGAAATAATAGGAAGTAACCTGAGCTACATATCCACTATAAACCTTGACATAAAACTTGTCGGTTCAAGCGAATGTCCCAGCGATTACTAGATATCCTGAGAGAAGAACGTCCGTGGTTGTCTGCGGAAGCAGTCTTGAACGACGTCTCGGACCTCTGCATCGTCAGCAAACCGGTGGCCCTTGAAACACTTTTTTAATGGGCCGAAGACGTGGTTGTCACAAAGTGACAGGTTGGGGCTAAAGGAGGGGAGGCCGAGGACCTCGCAGCAAATTTTGTACAGGGCAGTCGATTCCATGGTGATGGCCAAGTGGGCTTGTGTAGGTTTCGGCATGTCTCGTGTTCACACGTCCATTACGAAATTCCCTAAACCATTTGAATACTATCCGCTGTGACAGACACTTATGCCTATGGCAATACACAACCTTCTTACGACTATAAATTTCGGCTTCACTAGCACCATCTGCAGTCAAAAATTGAATAACCACTCACTGGGCCTGTTTGGACTACTCCATGTCACGACCACACCTAGCTTAAACACTCTCAAACTGCCCACTGACACTTTCCGGAGATAGCAGCTTTGTTTCGTAACATACAACGTCTTCTACGCGAACAAATGAAAAGCTCTGGGTATTTAACCACTGCCGCTGAAACAAAGGTCTAACATTCATTTGGGCCAACCCTTATATCGTCATTGAATCCCTTTGACTATTAAGTTCGAATGTTCATTTTGAAAACTTATAATATAGCCTAAATTTTTTATCTCTTAGAACTGCTCGATTAATAACAGTAGAAGTGAAAAATATCAATTCATATATTTTTAAATTTACTATCAAAAATTATCTTTTAAGGTTTACACAAATGCGGATCATAAACGCTTTATCGGGCGTTAAATTCTATAAAATATACGAACATATGTATATTTCCTTCTACTACTGCTACGGTCCTTACTATGAAATGAAGTACTTACTGTAGTATGAATGAATATCTATACGTCTTTTGCCAAATATGTAAAAATATATATTACAATGTATTAACCAAAAAGGCCCATAATGTTTACATCAGACATTGTTTCCTCTAGCCCTGAAAATGTTTTACTTGCTACGTTACTGCTGCCAGTGTATGCCCTACAAGGTGTAAACTGGCTCACTGTGGATATGGTATTAGTTTTTAACATCTGGTGTAACATTCTTCGCAGAAAAACCAATAATACTTTGGGAAAAAAGTGTAAAAATAAGTCAATATTTGGCTCTCTTTTTATGTCAAATCTATAAATTAATAATGTTCATGCTTGTCTTTTAAACAATATACGTATTTTTTTCTCTTTTTTAATAATTTGTATCCCTCTTAATAGGTGAGAGAATGTACAATAGCTCTTACAAAACCGACCAGAACTATCTTTATATTTTTTTCAAATATCAAAAATAAAACTTGTAACTAGCAAAAAAATTTTGCGTGTTAATTTTTGCATATATTTCCACACATTTTAGAAACTTTTTACTTTCGAAAGGGTTGATATTTCATGTGATTAAAAGATAGTGGATTAATTGTTACTTTCTCAAAGTATCAAAGAAAAATCTTTTTCCCGAATACATTTTCAACCTATAGAGTGAAAGGTTCAAAATTAAATTAAGGGGTTGTCCTCATTACTGTTTACTCGCAGACTTCCAAATTTCTAAGAATTGTTGATTGAAATGTTTGTCACAAAACTGGGCGTCATTCTTTGAAATCACAAATATTTTTTCAGATTTATAGACCATAAAATAAAGTAAAAATGTTAAAAAAAAACAAAAAAATAACAGGCAGAATAGCAAAAAAAAATTATTTAAGACTTTATATTCCTACACAAAAAATGCACAATTATATTTATATGCATATGGCAAACTTATAATAAAAAATTAAGGATTTTAATTAATATAGAATGCCCATAGAGCATTTTGAAAAACATTTTTGATATACAGGCATTATTCTGCCAAAAATTCCTTATTTTGAATTCTAAGGGTTTTCAATGTAGTAAAAAAATTAATTATCCTCATTTTGTATATAGAGTTAAAAATTTTAAATTAAAATTTCGAGTTTGAAGGCCCCTTGTCCCCTTAAGGAAACTTATTTTATTCTGTTTCTACTCCCTTCATAAATATGATACCCACCTTGCAAACATGGTACTACTGCACCCCATTTTAGCTCTCCTGAATTAAACTCAAGCAAACAGAATTAAAGTTTGAAATAGCTGCTTGCCCCAAGTAAAAAATGTTGGTTACAGTGTCTTTCATTCATTAGGACGCCTGCGATATTTGAACATAGGATATTTTTTACTGTTTTAATCCATTAGAGCTCACAAGTCATGTGTATATTTTACTCGACTACTTCGTATAAGCAATTCCTAGTTTTACTACCACTATCTGTAAAGCAGAAGTCATATGACAGTCACGCAACATTTTCAAATATTTCTTTGCAAGTTTAGTACTCGCCAGAAAATGATAGGCTCTGAAAGTGGACGGATACAAGACATCACTTTCCCTTAAAAACCTGAAACACATATTCTAAATGTAATTTACTGCAACATCTCTGCTCCATTTCCAAAAAAATTCATGGCAGTTTCTGGGGAAGATCTTTTGTAAATGAAAGTTATTGAATATTAATGCTCGGTTGTACTAAAAGCAGGACGTGAACTTTTCTTCATGCAAAATGATTTTGCTACCCCGTCTGCATTCAGAGAGAGTCTGCTTCTCAATAAATATTTGCATATATATTCATCCCAGGACTTGAAATAGCTTTGTTCTAAATGTCTCCTGTACTACTGTTTCATATTTAGAATAATTTGTCTTTGTTACCCATTCAACCGAAAATTGCTTGTGGGGTTTAGAAATTTAGTTGGTCTAAAGATAAATTTTCCTGCTTAAGAGATAGGAAGAATTTTAAACAACTGTAGAGTTTCGCTCTTACTTTATGGTAAGAATATATTAAGTTTTAGAGCGATTTCCTTACATTTATACCACAAATGGTTCTGAACTGCTGCTGCTTTTATTAGTCTAATTTGCGGAATAGAAGTGTTGTGCCGAATTCATTTTGAATGGTAGTTGTATTTCTTACTGGTTACGTTCATTGTATGATTATTAAAAGAAACTGATAGAGACTACATGTGCGCAAAC
This sequence comes from Dolomedes plantarius, assembly GCA_907164885.2. Taxonomy (NCBI): domain Eukaryota; kingdom Metazoa; phylum Arthropoda; class Arachnida; order Araneae; family Dolomedidae; genus Dolomedes; species Dolomedes plantarius. Next base: position 53,749,598 of record OU015493.1, on the reverse strand, counting down.
ATGCATAAATTAGTTTAGTATGCATATATTCTACGCATAAATTAGTTTCGCATGAATATTTAGCATCCGAGGATTTTCAGGGATTAATAGAAGAGAAAAAGTTGTTTAAAAACTTTCATAAAAATAACAGATTGATTACAAATTTTCAATGAAGTGATATCAAATCAAATCAAAGTACGATGCTGTTATTGAAATTAAAAGAATTAAATATAAACTGTTGAATTATATCTAATCACTTAAAGTTATATACATAATGTATATAAGTTAATGTATATAATTTATGTAAGTTAACTTCGGGGATTAATTCTATATATATCAGTTTATTTTTTTCGGAATGAATTTTTTATTCGATTGCAATTTTAATATTTGTTAATTATCTGGTTTAAAAAACATTATGGTCAGTTCTATATAAATAACACTAAAAGACCGAGTAGGTTTGTCTGGAATCCAATATAGCAAAAAAAAAGCTCAAAATCATTTGTAAAAATTAGGTAGTTTTGACTTACTAAAAGAAACTGATCTAAACAAGTTTAGTCAAAATCAAACCAGAGTTAATTTAGTTATGGTATTTGAATTATATTTCAATGCGAATTCATCTTAATTTAAGTTAAAAAGAGGGGAGCGTTTCAAATTTCGCAGAAGTCATCTGTTGTCTGAAAGAGGAATTTCTAGTCCACGGCAATACATTTAAAAATAATGCACAAATTGCTTGTACATAGTCCCAATTTATTATAGAAGCAATTTATTAATAAATTGGAATGTGGCTCTAGGTATATCTCTAAGTGGTGGGAAAAAAAAGAAAATGTTAGAATACCTGTAAAAGACTGAAAAGTTAGTCACAAATGTAGTCATGAAAACAATACTTTGTCCAGTGCGAGAATGAAGATTACATGTTAATATAAAGAGCAATTATATCCAACTCTTAATTTTCCAATAAGAAGAATTGATTGAAATATTAAGTTAAATTTTATCGTAACATAAACAACTAATTTCTTGCAATCTAGAAATTGTCTTGAATTCTCCATAGACCGTCATAATCGAAGATGCACGATAGCGGGTGGTTTAGTTTCACGTAATTTTTAATTTTCTTAAAAGTCACGTTTGAAAATAACACGCTGTAAACATAAAAAAAAACAATTTTTTTCTCTACCGAAGTTAGTCGAGTCAAACTTTGTCTGTTTTCATTGAAAAACTCAAAAATATTTTCGGATTATGAGTATACTATCTGAAGTAATCTCGTCTAAATTCTTCCGAAAACTTCTGTAATAAATTGCTTCTATAATAAATTGGGACTATGAAGCAAAAAAGGTTTTACGATAAGCAGCTTTCGTTCTTAAGGAAATACGGAAATACGTAATAAATGAGTTAACATTTTTAAATTAATTAGGAAACTGAAGAAATGAGGAATGATCACACTGAAAATATGAACACTTAACAACAAACACAAAGAAGAAAGTAATGTCAACTGTTTGCCAAACTTCTGTTATATATTATGCTATTTTTTTAATCTTAAACTTTGCGAGGATAAACTTTTTTTTTTCATTAAAAAATTAGGAAATTTTATTTTTAATAAATAATTTTAGTCTTTTACACAAAATGAAGGAATCGATAGATAAAAAGATAGATAAGTAGATAGAAAGATAGATAGATGTAAATATAGATTTAAATGCATTAATAATATTTTGCGCATTTTTTAAATAAACAATATATTTACTTTCCCTCTAAAAAATATATACATGAAAAGATTCCTTTTTAAAGAGACAAAAATTTGAGGGAGATATTGATCGCATACGTATATGTCTATAGCGTGTAAAATCCGTATAAAGAACATATTTCCTGAAAACAAATCTTTTCAATTGAAAAAAACAACGCGTTTCTCTTATGGTTTGTCTGAGGGAAATAGCGTGGGGAGTTAGACAGTATTTCTATAAATATTTTCTCCGAAGTACTTTGTCCATACTTTCCTTTTCGAAAGTATATTCATGTTGGAAAAAATGCACAGAACCTTTAAAGGATTTATCATTCTCACTTAAACTTCTTTAAAAAAAAATTATATTTTCACTGTGGGAAATTCTGAATAAACTAAATCTAAACATTATGTCGCACGCGAAATAGACACAATCACACTGTTTAAGTTTTATTGCTGTTACCCAGTGTGTTTAACTCCCAGTGTAATAATCTTACTTCTGTTGTCTATATTGTTGTTACTGTTGCTAATGCTTTGCCGGCCTGAGGAGTGCGGCTCCGGTTTACAATAGCACCATAAAGGTCGGAGTCCGTCTTAGCTCGGTGCCACCTCAATTTTGACCGAGCACCCTTAGGGGCAGCATATGGTGGTATAGTACCCTCTCCTAGCCTCTCTACGGATTTAACGTGCCCATACCCGGTCTAGACACGGAGGTATTTAATGGTCCTTGTCGGGATTTGAATCGAGCACTCTCGGTGCCGAAAGCCAACACGCTACCACTTGGCTACCTTGGGTCTTGTAATGTCTGAAATACATAGTAATGTTATTGTGAAAATATATTGCGTGTATTTTAAAATTGTGAAAAATAACTTAAAATCTTCCTCATTTCCCAGAAAATCAGATTTTTTAGGCCCTTATTTGTTTAAATAAATTTTATTCAGTCTATTTTTAATGTCCCTCATTATACGTCCCAAACATCCCTTTGACATAGTCTATAGTTTGTAGAAGGAGTGTCTACCCAGATGTAATGTGCCCTATTTCATTCTTCCTTCAAACTGCACATAATTTCGTTGAATAATCTAATGAAGTACCAACTGATATTGCTTTCTCATGAAGTCTGATAACTGAAAATTCTAAACAAAGAAATTTTTCGTCGAAAGAAATGTAATCCTATCATAATATAAAGAATAATAATAAATGAATAGATTTGAATAAAAATTCAAAGTGACGTTTATTTAAATTAGAGACTTTATAGAGATACATATTCGTCAATCCAAAATATATACTGGTTGACACATTGCTTCAGCAAACGTTAATTTTTCATACTTAATACTACCGTATACAATTTACTACGCGTTATACTTTCAAAACCCTTTTCAACATATGAAATACTTCTACGAGCCCCTGTCATTATGCAATGGAAATATGTGGTATGCTTCAATCAGGTGGTTTCAGAAAAAAAAATTCAGGAAAACCTAATTTTTTTTAATTGTGTTCGTTAAGATATCTTAAACCTCTATTATTTTTCTTCTGTCTAGGTAGAAGACAGAGCACCTTTTGCCGTCCAATTGCCTCTTTCTGGCAGGCGTTGATTAGAAGGGATCACTACATCATCCTAAAAGGAAGTTTCTTGTCAAAATTACGTAATCTTATCACATCAGTTCAGAGTCCACCATCCGATCTCTTTCTTCATCACATGATCCTTGAGTCAAATAAGTGTAATTTTTTTTAAGTCTTCTTCAGTAGTTGGAGTTAAAATCCTTTTAACATCAAATAGAAAGCAAAAGTTTCCTTTCATAATGGTTTTAGGCTGTCAAAATGAACTTGATAAAAAGAAAACTGGATTGCCACAAGCCTTGAAAATTCTGTATTTTTCTATCGATTATATGAGAATATTTAACGTTAAAATTACTATTATATTTTTTCTTGAAAGTCAGTAATAATTTTGGATGTTTAGAAGTAGGATGTAGACTGTTATAAGCCATCATTTCAAAAGATTTCTTAATCAATAGCATTATTTACTTAATTTTACAATTCTTTTAAGGGCACAGTGGACTTACAAAATTGTGAAATTTGTCCAAAAATTCGATTTTTTTATTTTATTGAATTGTGAAACTAAAGACGAGTAGGAATGTGTAACAAAAATAATTTTTAATTTCTGTAATTACTCTCCTAGTTATAGGCATTGGTATTTAATTTAGATATTATGCGGTTACTAATAGCAATAACTTTAAGTGTGTTTTTCTCAAAATAAAAATGTTCATGTCATACGAATATTCAAACTGCTCCAGGCGCATTTATAATTATCGTATTTGCTTTGAAATTTGAGTTTTATATACTTAACTGTATATCAAATAAATCTTATTGAAAATAATTATGCTTCGTAGCTCAGAATTTCCAAATTTTGTACTTGGAAAGATGATTTATAGGTATTTTGCGTAATAAAAAGGGTGTTTTCACTATTATCATTTTTTTGTCTCTATATTTTTAATGAATGCTTAAAATGAGCAATAAGTTTCATTGTTAGTTCTATAAGGTTTCCTGTAAATAAAAATTACCATATTATAGGCAAAAGAAATGCACATGGAACATTTTTAAAGAGGCCAATTTTTGATATAATTAATAATTCATAATTCATAAATTATTAATATTTCATCATTAAATTTTAACCACTTTTATATATCTACTAGCTGTACCCGTCCCGGCGTTGCTCGGGTAATGTAATTACCAATTTTTTAGTAGCCTTAACCCTTTGTTAATGGGCGTCGCTGTCATCCTTTTCCTCACCACGATACATTATTTTACCCATATAAATTTAATCCTTTCTGGCACATTTTGGCAAAATTTTTGACATAGGATTACTAATCGAATATCACTGCAATAGTAATCGATTTCCTTGAAAGCGAATATATCACATCCTCCACATGCTGAAATTCTTTGAAATCTTCATAGATTTTTTTCCACAAATACACCACAAATTATATGATATTAACTAAGTGCTGGCCAAAAAAATTACGGCATTACTAAATGTGAATTTTAAACGATTATCACTGCAATAGTAATCGATTTCCTTTAACTACCCAATCCCTCATAGAAAACAAACGCCCCAACACATCACGTGCATGACGTCGAAAAACTGGTTTTTCTCCTATACCTTCGGCCGGAAATGAAGAACGAAATCTCCAAAATGAGATTTCTCGCAAGAGTTTCCGAATCATAAAATAAATTATTAAAAATAACTACAATTTGTAAATTAATTTTGGTTCTGGCTTTCGAAACTGTGATGTCTAGGGTCTCTGAGATAAAAATTTCGTAAAAATGTAACGACATTTACGTATCGATTCGACAATTTGGAAAAAAGGGTCACGGACAAAATCGCGTTTTTTTCCGAAAAACGGGTGCGTACAGGCGATCGAAAAAAAATCACAATTAATCGATAAATTAAGACAGACAATTTTAATTGTGATTTCCGTATAGTGTCATCTTTCCCGTATAGGCTCGTCCAAAAAAAAAAATTCTTGGACGGATACGTTAGGATTTACGGAGCTTTTACTCGTCCGGGAGCTCCAAATCGCGACTAAATATTTAATTACGGAAAATCTAATTAAAAAATCGAAAAAAGGGCTTCGAGGTGCATAATGAGACCTCGGGAGGCATCTTCGTGTCGAATCTCAAGACTGTCCGACCTACCGTCTTTGCGCTGCGCCGCGAGCAGACAAAAACTCGGTCACACACACACAGACTTTGCCTTTTATATATAAAGATGGTACTAATCACATATTCAAATTTCAAGCAAATCCATTCAATACAAAAAAAGTTAGGTTTGAAGGTCCACTGTCCCCTTAAGGCTTTTCTAAATTTTACTGACTGTTTAAGTGAATAATTGAGACACCTTTCGTCTATCCCAGTATTTATTCCTTCAAAAAATTGTGAAACTAAACATCGATGTCTCTGATTATATAAGTATGGAAGGGAAAAACGTGGAGTTCGGCAATTGATTCAAATGTTAATAGCCGTTTTTGCTAATCTATATATATAAAACAGTTCCGTAACTGACTGACAGATAAAGCACAGACCAAACCGCTGGACCTAAAGGGCTGAAATTTTGCATGGCGATTTTTCTTATAGTGTAGGGGTGCACTAAGAAAGATTTTTGAAAAATTCTTCTTAGATTTTTTTAATTAAATTTTTAAGCTGGTTTTGTAGGTTTTTTTAAAGTTTGAATTTAAAATAATAATTTGAGGGTTATAAAATTTATATCACGAGAAAGATCATAAAAATCCTTTAAAATGATATCTTTTTCGAATCTTTACCTCCATTTTCTGATTTTTGGTGAATTTTTAAAGATTAGTTTTTAGAATTTAATTTATTAAATGCTGATCACGTGGCTTCTTTTCTTTTTGGGATTCTTTAAATTAATTTTGCGTCACGTACATAACAACGGAATAAATTGACAAAAAAAATTATTAAAATGCGGCAAAATATAAAATTTAACCCCTAGACTAATTGAAATGCAAGTTTTTTTTAAGAATTTAATTCAAATTAGTATGTTTTATGGATATTAAACATACAAATTAATTGCATACATTGACCGTTGCATTTAATTTGAATATTTTCTTCTACATTATTTTGTCTATAATAATATCCGTTATGATGTTTTTATAAATAAAATTTTTTCGGCGTTAACTGCATACATTGACCGTTGTATTTATTATAAATATATATTTCTTTGGAATTAATTGCATGCATTGACAGTTGTATTTAATTTAAATGTACTCCGTAGCGAAACATGGGTATTCAGCTAGTCTTTAAATAAAAATTCATTTGACCCCTTATCAACATCTTTTGGTCGTAGCAAATTTTTTAAATAGGAAAATGTTCACAAAAGATGGAAAAAAATATACACTCAAGAGCCAAAACATTATGACCACCGCTACATTTTGCAATGAATTCGCCTGGATGACGTGGAAGGCACGTGATCAGGTGGAAGTGGTATTTAACTGCTGCTGGAGAGTCTGAAGAATCATTCTTTCACTTACTTCTGTGTGTGATGGGAAAGGCTGCGGATCTAAGCGACTTTGATAGAGGGCAGATTGTAATGGCTCGAAGGCTCGGAACAAGTATTTCCTAAACTGCACGACTCGTGGGTTGTTCGCGACCTACAGTTGTTAGTACTTATGCAAAGTGGATGAATGACGGTGAAACCAGCAGTAGACGACATGGAGTTGGACGTCCACACGCTATCAATGAAAAAGGTCGTTGGAGACTGTCTCGCATGATGAAGCGAAACCGGAGCCAGACAGTGGCTCAGCTGACAGCCCAATACAATGCAGGGCCAAGTAGAATAGTATCGCAGCACACTGTTCAGCTGACACTGTTGGATATGGGGATACGCAGCAAACGTCCCACTCGTGTGCCTTTGCTGACCAAGCGTCATCGCCAACTGCGCCTGCGCTGGGCCCGGGAACATCGCGACTGGTCCATGGATCAGTGGGAGAGAGTTGCCTGGTCAGATGAATCACGGTTTGTCATTCATCACGCCGATGGCCGTGTCAGGATACGCCGTCTTCTAGGCGAACTGTTGCTCCCTCAATGTACAGTAGGTCATACACAGGCCGGTGGTAGCGGTATTATGCTTTGGGGGACGTTCTCTTGGGTGTCTCTGGGACCCGTGGTTGTGGTAGAGCAGACCATGAATGCTACAGGGTATCTGAACATCATTTGGACCAGTTGCACCCTTACATGGTCTCTGTTTTTCCAGCTGGAAATGGAATGTTCCAACAGGACAACGCCCGTGTCACAAGGCTAAAATTGTGTTGGAGTGGTTCCAGGAACATGATGCTGAATTCCATTTAATGTCCTGGCCGCCTAACTCACCGGATCTCAATCCGATAGAACACATTTGGGATGTCATGGGACGGCAGCTCAGAGTTCAGAGACCACCAATTCGCAATATCTCGGATTTGCGTGACCGTTGCTTAAACATCTGGTACAATCTGTCTCCGGACATCTACCAAGGACTTTGTGGCATCCATGCCAAGGCGGGTTGAAGCTGTGTTGTGCGCCAAAGGTGGGCCAACTCGTTATTGACAGGTGGTCATAATGTTTTGGCTCTTGGGTGTAAACAAATTTTGACAAACTTTTTGAAATCAATGAAATGTAGATTATGGGTACATATTAACCTTGCATAATAACAATAAAAAAAGTATATACATGTTTCTATCAAATCTCATGTGACCAGAACTTCATATTGAAACATTAATATGTAAAAATTAACAAAAATTATTTTTTTAAAAAAGAGCATGCTATTAAAATGATAAGCTACATATATTTTTTTCCAATGCGGCAGATGGTTTCTTGGACATTATCCTTACCGCCATATGACACCGCGGTTTTGCTGGCCACTTTTCTGGACCAGCATTACCCTTTTTTCCATTGCAAAATGCTCAGCGCATGCGAATACCCTAAACAGCGTTTGAACGGTACGTGTATCACAAAAAACGGACGCGTTATGCACGCACAAAAAAAACAGCTCTGCGAACGACCTACAAAAGCACGATCTGGGCGCACGGAGGAAATTTGCATACGACAGAAGCAAGACACCAGTCACTGATGACAGCACAAATCGGACAGAAGAAAACTTTTATTTGGATTACACATTTTCCTCATAGGTGCCATCATCGTGTTTTTGTTGACCGTTCGCAGAGCTGTTTTTTGCACATGCGATGCACGTACCGTTCCAACGCTATTTAGGGTTTTCGCATGCGCTGAGCAATTTGCGACTTTAAAAAGTGGGCATTGCCATTCGAAAATTTCGAGTTCTTATACCTATAACCGTAACCGTTAGCACCACTTTTTTTCCGTTCAAAGAATCCCGAGCTCATACCACTGAATAACTATATCTGAAATCTCATCTCGATCAGTTGAACGGAACAGCCGCTAGAGGTCCATATATCGGCAAAGTTTTTTTATGACCACCCTGTATAACCTTAAGCAAGGAAATGTAGGATCGTTTTTTAAACTCGAAAAAACAAAAAGAAAGGGATAGTATGTACAACTCTTATACTATAAACAAACTTTTTGATGGAAGAAAATGCACCCTTCGAAACATCTTAGTATGGAAGTCATGAGCATATGAATCATATAAAGCATATGAATCATATCATGAGGACATGTGATGGTGATTATGAAAGTGGTCTAAGTCATATATTTTCTTCTTTCGTGATAATTAAAGGTATGAATTTGAACATGAACTGAATTCTCTTAAATGACCTAACAACCAGTTAAATCTAACGGCTCAATTTTTACAATTTTGCAAAGATTTCTTCAGATTATGGAAATGTAAAAAAATACAATGCGAAATAACTGATAAACTGGTTTGTTTTACATTCTTGACTTAGGCCACTTTCATAACCACCGGTCCATATATCCCATTAATAATTATGTTATTTAACATTTAGTTTATATTAACATCAGTTTGCATAATTATCTAACATACTTAGTGGTCTTCCCGATGTCAAAACATTTGCCTTATTTCATTGAGCACCCCTTGAAAATGCCAATAATAAAAATTCCTTTTTGCAATAATTTACTAGTCGGATATTCTGCAACACGGCTTCATTTTGTACGCGTGTTATTATCCAGGATGCTTATTTTGAAATAATGCACTGACTAATGCAGGTTCAAATGGATAATCAATAGGAACTTTCTCTCGCATACAAGATGTCATTTACACGAGTCTTGGATAAGGGAGATAAGCGTAGAAGTAATCGAATCGAGGAAGAACTTTTCCAATTTAGGAAATGTTTAGCAACAAAAATGTAAGCTTTGAAACAGAACGTATTGATTGGTAAATCGAAACAATGCGTTTGTATTCAGACTTTTTTGCTCACAGCGGCAAACACTCTCCTAATTAGTACACTCTTGGATAATATAAGGTTAGCAAAAGTCTAGAATAAAGATATGTCTAAAAATGAATTCTTTTAATTGCTGATTAAAAATAGTAAATATATTTTAGCAAAGAGATGTGTTCATTAAAGTGTATAAATACTCAAATATAAAGAAAATATTCTCAGCTGAATTAAAATGTCTCAATGAATTTTTTATAACTATCTTGCGAAGTTTTAAAAAAAATGTTATCTACTCTCGACATCAAAATTTCATTTGGCTCAATCTTTAGCATTGCCTATAAATTCACTAAAAAACTTTTAAGATGTTGAATTAGTTTTCAATAATAATTTCCTAGGTTTTTTTTTTTTTGTAGTGAAACAGATGTTATAAAACGGAAAATAATGTCTGGAACTTCTTTTTGTTGCCAGGAATATTTGTAAATACATAAGCTGTGTGAATTTTTTAACTTTTCTGTAAAAAAAATTTAATTTTAATGAATATTATGATTGTTTTTAAATATTTACATTAACATTAACATTATACTTTCTTTCCTACATGTTCTGTGTAAAAGTTTTGAAACTTTCCAGCTAAAATAACTGTTAGAGTGATTATGTTGCAAGATCAGTTTACGTGGTATCGATTTATTTCAATTTCTTTATATTTTCCTTACACGTGTTTTATTCACTTTACTCAGTCAGTAAGAATTAACCGTGTTAAATTCCGTATTATTATCGTGACAAGTAAATTAGAAAGCACGTGCTTTTAGTTACATCCTACTTTGAATTTCTACAATTCGATACACATTTTTTGTGTGTTAAAAAAAGCTAAACGTTTTAGCTTTCGAACAAGTAAATGATTTTTATTTACTGCCTTTTAAAAACTGACAAGGATTGCGTTTTATGAAATATAAAAAAATGCCTGGATTTTGTAGATTTCGTAATATCAGGAATTAATAAGTCCTAGCTCTGTGCATACATCCTCACGATCTTAGTTTATTCCTAAAAATCGATGCTTTTGCTTCATCTTCGAGATCCCTTTAATTTTTACTGATCACTCCAAATACTCATTGTTATAGACTAGAATCTACCGTAGCAAATATTGAGCTCCCGGGTAGGCGTACTAAGAATTTTTTGAGAGTTGTATATTCATTTCACCTACACGACAGGGCAAAGTGTTTAAGAATCTCTTGATGTCTATTGGGCAGTCTTTGGCCAAAGTTTGGCAGTATATCTTTAAGGTTCTTTAATTGTGAATTTATTAACTTATGTTTGTTTAAACTATTACTGGTATTTGTGTATATATATATATAATTCAGTGATCTAACTTTTTTGAGGCATCCCTTGTTCTCTCTCCGGGGTACCTTAACCGTTGTTGTTTCATTTGGTTCTGTTCATAACTAAATTTTTAACCTTGAATTCCAAGGCACCCGAGGTTAAAGTGATTGTGGAGTTTCCCCTGTAAATGCTTTTTTCTGGGGTGGGCGGGGACAAAATTAAATTACTTTACTTTCATGTCGAACGGTCATATTTCGATATTTCGCTAAATACCCCGATAATTTTACTATAACTCAAACTTTTTAATAATCTCCATGTATATATATATATCCTATGTTCTTAATCGTTGAGACAGAAATTACAGAATCTTCAAATTCCAGCTTGATATTTAAAATTGAAATTATGCAAAAATATAAAATTTCTGAGATAAAAGAAATTTGGCATTCGAAATTTAAATATATGAAACTTTTGAAAGGTATTCAGAGAGATAATCAGATATTGTATACTGTATAATACTCATATACACAATCATGTAATTTGACGAGGGAATTTCGTCGAAACTTTTTGTACGGCATCACCATGAACACCGATGCGTACCTGAACATTTTTAAACAGTTCGTGAATCAACTGGATTGAGTACAAAAGGGTAATTTTGAAAAGGGCTTTGGCCACCCCGTCACCTGATCTGACACCATCACACTTCTTCGCTTGGGAAAAGTCTTTCAGAACAAGCCTCGCACCGTGGAAGATGTGAAGGAAAACATCCAACGTGAAATTGCTGCTATTCCCCTCTATAACGTTCGAGTTACGTTCGAATATGTCCAGGAACATACAGAGCCGCTTCGAAAAGTGTCTAGCAGAAAACGAAGATCTAGCAGACGCATGAAAGCCAGCATCGCATCCTTTCCAGCATCGCATGAAAAGCAATCGATTACATATACGTCATGATTTGTGAATTTTTTTGCTTTTATTTTGTTCAGATTGCTTCCTTCTAGCGAGAGTTATTAGAAAATATCCCGGCCCTCTTTAGAGTGAATCACACTATATATATTGCATATTATGTGTGTGTGTACCACCTGTGGATACTTCATAACTGCTCTGGCTGGAAGACAGTCAACAAATTCTAAAACTTTTCTCTTATGAAACGTCTCTTATGAAACATCTCTCCCAGTCTTGAATAACTATTGTGCACATCCATTCTTATTTAGCTAGTAGAATAGCATCGTGGATGGCTGTTTGTTTCAGCAAAACTTTCTTTGATTAAAACTACGACAGAATGATTCTAAATCTCCAGATTTTCTGAACTTTCTTCGAAGTTAGGATCTTCGCTTCTCGAAATTGCTTTTATATTTTATTGTTGCTTTCTTTTTTTTCGCCTGCAATGTTGAAAGCGGCATGATAGAATGCTGAAATATTTTGAAATAACTTCGACGTTAGGAAAGTAAACATGAAATTTTTTTTAAAACAAGTATTTCCCAATTTTTCCCTTTAATTGACGTGTTTTGCTTTCCAGTGTCATGCAATCGTATTACTCTCGTTGTGTATCATCAAAACCATTTAACGAGAAAAAAAAGACTATCGAAAAGTTTTGCGTACTGGAATTACAAAGCACATTTATATGCCAGATGGAAAGTTTCAAGCTGCTAATTTTCAGAGAGTAAATATGGATTTGTTTCAAAAGCAGAATTTACATATTCAAGACGTGCAGATATTTTCCCGTTAACCAAAGCGATAATTATGCGCATAATTTATCAAGAAAGATTCACGAATATTATGTGGCGGGAGGGAAAGACTAAGTATTGAACTTTTATTATGTAAATACCAGTTTATTTGCAATATTTATTACCAATATGTAGTACATTAGTTGACATCACAAATCATCGATCCCACTGTTAAGCTGTGTTGAATGATCGAACGTAAAAATTTTTAATGTCCCTCGCAGACAAGAATTTGTAATAAATACTAACAAAATTTACGATAGGAGAATGAGATACTTATGGTAGCATTAGTCTATGTTTATTTTCATTTTTTTACATACATCTTTTCACCAATCTTTTTACATTTAAAAAAGGAGAAATTTACTAATGCACTTTTCTATCATTTCTCGTGTGCACTTTAAAATATTTGGAGGCATGTTTTGCCATTTTTATACTGGATATAATCCACTCTCTTATAATCCTTTATGGGAAGCAATATTGGCTCACCTCCCTTAATAAAGAAACTAACAAAATCGCGGAGAGTATAGATAAATTGCCTCAAGGCAAGTGACTGATACGTTGGGGGAAAAAGTCCCATTCCGTGATTAAGACTGTTATGAAACAAATAAAATCCGAAATAATTTTATTATCTTAAACTTGATTATCTTAAATGAATTCACAGGTAAATCTGCCGAGTAATTTCACCTTTTCATGCTATGTGAGTGTTCGATAATAATTCACGAAACAGATTTAATAAATTCCTTGGAACACATTTTATTAAGAGGGGAGTGTCATTTACTTGATAAAATTCCCTCTGAGCACCTCGGGGACGAAGGACCTTCCTTTCACCCTTTGTTTCGTCACCTTTTTAGGCCTATACATAAAATTCATCATCTTCAACATAACTATCATAAAACTGTTGATAATAATTCATGAAACAGATTTATTAAATTCCTTGGAACATATCTTATTAAGGGGGGAGTGTCATTTACTTGATAAAATTCCCTCTGAACACTTCGGGGACGAAGGATCTTCCTTTCACCCTCTGTTTCGTCACCTTTTTAGGCCTATACATAAAATTCATCATTGTCAACATAACTACCATAAAAATGTCGATAATAATTCATGAAACAGATTTATTAAATTCCTTGGAACACATTTTATTAAGGGGGGGTAGTGTCATTTACTTGATAAAATTCCCTCTGAACACTTCGGGGACGTAGGATCTTCCCTTCACACTCTGTTTCGTCACCTTTTTAGGACTATACATAAAATTCATCATCTTCAACATAACTACACTAAAAACATCTCCACGAGCTTCCTGATTTTGCAAAGTAGAGTCACAAATGAAGTTACATAAGTGCACTTAAAGCTCGTTAGACAATGAAAAATTTAATTAATGTCTAGCAATTTGCAACACAGGAATGTGATATAAACAAAGAACAAAATCCTAACAATTAATGGGCACTATTTATAACAGGTAATGCTAACAATTAATGTGTACTATTTATAACAGGTAATGCTTTCGTTGTACACTTTATTTACTTTTAGCCTGAAGAATCATACGAATAAAATGTATAGTACGTGATACTAGCAAATGAAGTAATTAAAGGTACTTTGATTGACATGAGTCATTAAATTGTTTATTAGATTTCCTTTGAGGAATCTAATTATCAAACAGTTATTTAGCTCAAATTCATTCCGTTTGACTATTTAAAGGTTGGGTAGTGGAGGAGATGATTCTCCTAAGCTTTAATTAAAATTCCTCTCGGCAAGCGGTAATTGCAGATTATTAAAGTGAACTGGACATGTGTTCATTCCATTTTTCATTTTCTGCAATGCAATCGTCAATATATCAAAATTAAATAATGGTTAAATTTGACCCCATTTCACTTTGAATTGCTTGGAGGGATTGACACTGATTATGTCTGTTGTACAGATCTAAAAGTTGTAAATTATAGAGTAATGTTATGACCAGATATTTATTACAATCAGCAACTTCGTAAATATAAAATAGCTAAACGGCTCCGGGACACTGAAAATTCTCAAAAAAAACGATTTTTTTTTTGTCCGAAATTTTTTTAGCGCTGTTAATAAGATAACACAAACTGCACTTTTCTATGATTATTATACTGCAAGGTTTGACATTTTCAAACTGTATGTATATTCTGATGTACATCTCCCATTCAGTCCATTTATCTTTGAAAGGGATTTTTAAGAGTTGGCTATCTTTAAAAGGATATATTTAAAATTCCCTTTGAATTTTTATCAGCGTTCTCCTCCATTTTCATTAAGCTGTCTTCAGAATTTTTAATTTAGAGTAAAAAATCTGAAAGTATTTCCCCTTAAGCAAAAATTACCGTGCAAAAAAGATGATTTTTTTGCCCTTTAAAGAGATTAAAAATGTTGTTGATGAAATTTTCATTAATCCTGATGGAAAATTATTTAGAAGCCTTTCCTATGCACAAAGGCGAAAAAATTAGGGAATTTAGCAATTTGCTCAAGCAGAGAAACAAAAAATTGGTCACGCTTTATATTTTGAATTCAACATTTTTTTACACATCTCAAATAGTTCAAGAGTTTTTTACATTCGTAATGATCTAAATATGAAGATACATAGAATGAAAAAATTATTACAAAATGTGACAAAAAAAAAGGTTTTTAATTAAATTTTCTTCCCCGGATTCCTTTTAAACCCATTGCAAAATTCAATTTGACCAATCTATTGTTTTAATTTCATGACTGCTCAAGGACGTACACGCTGTTTCTTGTATAGGTGTAAACACTTGTGATACGGGCTGTGACTGATACGGGCTTGGGTTCTATATATTCGATTAGGTTAGTTGGTTGTTTCGTTAGTTGAGAGCGCTATGGTAGGATTTCCCTAACTAGACCGAAACCAACTGATAAAAGCAAATTTCAAAGGGCTACAAACATTAATGCGAACAGCGATATTGGAACCCACAGATTCTGATACCAGATACTAGAACCCTATGCTCCAGTGCCAGAGCCCTAGTCGTTTGTTGCGGATTTCTCCCTTTGTCCGCGAGAGGGTACTGTGTGAGCACCGCACAAAATGTATTGTAATAGCGTGGGAATAACGCTTACGAAAATGTGCCAGAAGTGAAACTGGTGAAGAAAGGGTTTTGTCCCCAAATGGTATGTGAGGATGAATAGGCATATTCTGGCCAGGTCCCTTTTGGCGCGAACAGGTTTGACAGCGTCTGAGGCATGTCGCCGGGCTGTGGAAAAATGCTTCCCCCCGGAAGGTTTGACGTCACCAGGAACCAGTTCTGCGAAGGAGCAAGGTTTATAAAAGGGACTGCATGCCCTCGACGGGGGCTGTTTTGCTGGGAGATTCTGCGAGGCGTTGGACGCCGGGTTTTCAGCGGACTGAAGTGATCTCGTCAGCGGGCCACGTGGATCGACAGGACCGTCGAAGCGTGAGCGTTTTTTTTCGGCTGTGGGCCGTGTAAACCGAAAGGCAGTTTGCCTTGGCGTATGTTGATTTTTCTGTATAGTGCATTTCCGTGTGAACCTTTCCAGAAAAGAATAAAGTGTTTTTGAAACACTAAACTCCGCTTCTCGAGTCATTTTCTTGGGTTGTGGAAATAGTCACGGCCAGTCAAAGCCGGAACAGTTAGTAGGTGATCGCCCGGGGCACAGCAGTGAAGCGTCTTCGCCTTGGAGCCATCACAGTATGTTTTTCGTGTTTCCGGTAGTGTGAGGCAGGCGAATGGAAATGTAGATTGTGAAATGCTTGGGATTGCCTTATAATTAACACCCTCAATTTATTAAACCTTATAGATGTATAAATAGAGATGTAAATAAACTTAAATAAATATGTTAAGATCTGACTACTGAATCACTGAAGCACCGTTGCAAAACCATTTGAATGTCGTCCGGTCCTACATTTTAGATCAGAATAAGGGCTCTGGCTATGTAGCTTAACTACCGATATGAATTCTTCTATAAGTTTGTCTATTTCTTCTTCCTTTTCGACTCCTAGTAATAATCCACCATTTCTGATTCTTTTTCACAAATTTATACTGATTCTTAGTTTCCCAGGGTAAATCGTGTCTTGTATTTCTTTCTTTATAGTTTCTTCAACATGTTCCTTCTTCAGATGGGGTGGTGATCCACCATATGAAAGCCTACATCTCCACATTTTCTTGACCTAGATATTGATCCTCTCTTGATTTCGTAACTTTGCTCTACGATCTCGGAGTATGACGTTTCCTTCTTCCTTTCCAGCCCAGATACCTGCCCATTTGCTGTTAGTAAGATAATTTTATGCTTGTATCTTATGTTTATCTGTATGATGAAACCGAGAATGGAGAGGATTTTGAAATCTTTAAAGTATTCATAATGAAAAACTGGAAAGCTAAATTCATTTTCGTGAATTTCGGAAACAAAATAAGCATTCTTCATCAGAAGACCACCAACAAGGTAGATGCTTAAATTCAGTTCAAACGAATTCAGTTTATAAATTCTATTCAATATTCGGGAATTGAGCATAATTTATAGTAAATATTTTCTAATTTCTGACTTGCTTCATTATTTTTTGTGCATTATTTTCTATTAAATAGCAGGTGTTTAAAAAAATATTTCATGCTGATATGATCGAAATATTTTATTTTTAAACTGACAATCTTCAACATATATTCTTTAAACTTCATAAAGATATGTTTCATTTTCTCCCACCATTTCGAAATTTTGACGAAATAAAAGCTTCTTCGAAGTAATGAACCAACAATATACAGGGTGTTTCATATTGAATGTGACAAAAAGAGTAGCATTGTACAAATTCTGTAATTGGTTTATTTAGCCGAAACAAATTAATTCTGAAACTACAATTATTACAAGTTTTATCTGGCAACAGCGAAAAATCTGCCGGTTACGAAATCGCCGCTAGAGGCACTGTTAATCGAAATGGCACCATCCATGCAGGAGAAAGCTTACTGTGTTTTGGAATACGCCAAAACATCCTCGTTTATCGTTTCCTCAGTTGGAGGAAGAGGTTCCCGGCTTCATTCTGCAGCAAGACGGTGCTCCACCACATCGGCATAAAAACGTACGTTAGTAAATGATCGATAGTCTACCTCATTCCTGGATTGGCCGTGCTGGGTCATACGATATGCCATGGCTTTGTTGTCCACCGAGTTCACCAGATCTAACCTCTTGTGATTTTTTCCTATGGGGTTTTGTTAAAGACAAAGTGCTCGTGCCTTCATTTCCCAAGGACTTACAGCAACTGAAACAGAGGATAACTGAAGTGCTCGAATCATTAACAAAGGATATTCTATCACGAGTGTGGCAGGAACTGGAATACCGCATAGATATTTGTCGTATCACCGGAGGGGCACACATAGAACATCTATAAAAACTTGGATAACTATAGTTTCACTGTAAATTTGATTTATTAAAATAAATTAATTACAGCGTTCACAGGTATGCTTTCTTTTTGTCCCATTCAATATAAAACACCCAGTATATATATATATATATATATATATATATATATATATATTGGACTCTAAACTTTTAATTGATATTTGAGGAACGAGGCCCGCAGCCAGATAAAGAACTAAAAAAAACTTCCCCAAACCTTTTTTTTTATCTGTTTATACTGACAGAATAATAAATTTTTGGTAGTGGCAAGGATTCACTGTGGAAATGAATTTTTCATTATACACCTCTCAAACCTTTTACCTCACCTAGACTTGTTAATATTTATCCTTTAATATCCGGAATAAACTCTACTAAATTTTCTTTACTCCTTTTAAAATTACCAAAATTTGTAATCTAAACAAAAATGTCATCTTTATTTTCAATAGGCAGAAATTCCACGTTCAAACAGATAAATGCTTGATTTATTGAAATGTATACTTTATATCGAAATGCAGAGGTAAAAGATATAAAATTTCATCTTACAATAATTGGCAATGTATTATTTCTGGTCACCTCAGAAACACGGACTTTAACATTTATTTTGAAAAAGTTCGAAAAAATAAATCACTTGCGAGTATATATTTTTCATGTGTAAAGCTCTTCTAGCGTCGTAAAAGCTCCATGATGCCGTTTCTATAAAATTCAGAAGCTGTATAGGTGAAGATGTCGCTTAGATTTAATTTCAGAGCTTATAGTGTATCGCATTGTGTTTCACCGAGGAAATGCGACAAACTTTGAAATAAATGGTAATCCGAACAGAGTTCCTCAATCATGGGTACGAGGGATTCCTCAGGTATTTAGACGAGTAATCCTAGTGAATTTCGTCAGATAATGTGAAATCAACTATCCCTGCACTGACAAGTTCTAGCGAATGGTGTTGGACAGTTGATGCAAGCCTCGAAATGAATAGTAATCTGTCGATACAAGACCCACATGATACAGAAGATCTGGGAGCTTTTCCCGACCGAGTTTACAAATTCAATTTATAATTTGTGGCTTTTCTATGGAGACAATCCCACCCAATTCCCTGTGAACTGAAAAAGATTTCGAGCTATTAAATAAAAAAATTTCATTTTTATACTCTGTTGTCGAAATTACTAAACAGTCTGTTATTTGCAATTTTAGTGCCCTCCTAAATATTCCAATTACGTAATATTCCACCTATGACTGATGATGGTATCGGAAAATTAAGATATTTTATTCTGCTTACTTTAATTTCAGCCCTATGCGATTTAAGGGATTTGTTAATAAACCGTAATGCACCTCTAGTCATCCCAATTTCAGTTGCCGGCCAATTTGAAAGAAATTGAAATTATTTCCTCTCTCCCAACTGAATAGGCCACCCATTTTCCCCTCTGCCTCACTATATAACTTTGAAATATATTGATTTGATACGCATATAAGGGAATGTGTTGAAGTGCTTACACAGATCTGAAAGCTTACAGAGATAAGTTTCTTCAGGAAAAAAGTGAATATCCGAACGACAAGCAATAGTCCAAGTTATTTCAAGAAACATCGTTTAACGAGACAAACAGTCTTAATAAAGAAAAGAAGCGGAGAATTGTTTATAGCTGCCACTCATCAGACTTTTATAGTGAACATTGAATATTGTCATTTTTTCAGCTGTTTAGGGGTATGATGATGAATATCCTTAGAGACAATTGCTTGATGCTTTTCGTAATAAGGTTTATTTGCAAGTTTTAAATGTTGTGACATGAAGTAATTACAAATATTTATGGCTTAAAAATATGGTCATTTTGATATACTTTGGGGGATTGACACTGATTTTGTCGGTTGTATAAATCTCTACTTTCAACCTTTTTATCTCAGAGAGGAATTTTATAATGTTGGATATCATTTAAAGGATATACAGTGGAATCTCGATCTAACGTTTTTCAAGGGACCGACTGAACTGAACGATAAATGAGGGAAAACGGCGGATGCGGGAACATAACAAAGAAACAAGATAGTCTAGACTGGGTGAAATAAAAGACACATTTCACTGTATTTAAAATTCCTTTTGAATTTTGATCAGCGTTCCTTTCCTCCATTTTCTTTAAACTGACTACAGGATTTTTCATTTAGAATCAAAACTCTAAAAGAATTTTCCCTTAAGCAAAAATTCCCTTCACTTCATTTTTTCTTTTTGGACTTTAAAGCTGTTAAAAATTTTATTAATAAAGTTTTCATTAAACCTTGTGAAATATTATTTAAAAGCCTTTCCAAAGCACAAAGGTGAAAAATTTACACAATCTAGCATTTGAATCAATCAGAAACACAGAAAATTGGTCACATTTTAAATTTTGAGTTTAATATTCTTTTATACTTCTCAAATCATACAAAAGGGTTTTTTTTTACATTCGTGATGATATATACATAAAGATGGATAGAATGAAAAAATCATTATAGCATGAAATAAAATAAAATAAAAATTAAATTTTCTTCCTCGAATTCCTTTAAAACCGATTTCAGTCGTCAGCCCTACATTTTAGATCAGAATAAGGGCTCTCTGACTGTTTCGAACCTAATCATTCCACTTCGATCTGAAGGTTCCAGCATATTTTTTGCTCAATCATTACACCTTGTTCTACTTCCTCAGGTTAATTGAATTTGCTGCGAAATGCTCAACACTTTCAATGAATTATTACAAATAACACAGTAGATCTAATAAGTATTTATTTCAACTTTAAAATATTTTCTATTGGGTTTTAATGTTAGTTTACTGTAATTAAAATAATTTTGTGTGTGTGTTTCTTGTTCTTATCTATATGGGAAAACAGCACGTGAGGGATAAGAATATCCTGAATGTATTCACGATGAAAATGGAAAAACTTAACTCAATTTAGTGAGTTTTGAAAAAAAAAATAAGTTTGTTTCCTCAGAAGAAAAGTAAAAGACCGCCAACATGGTAGGTGCTTAAATTCAATTCAAACGAATTCAGTTTATAGTAAATTCTATTTGAAATTCGTGAATTGAGCATAATTTATAGTAAATATTTTCTAATTTCTGACTTGCTTCACTAATTTTGGTTCTTTATTTTCTATTAGATAGCAGGTGTTGAAAAAATATTTAATGCTGGTATGATCGAAATATTTTATTTTTAAAGTGACAGTCTTCAAAATATATTCTTTAAACTTCATAAAAATGTGTTTTATTTTCTATCACCATTTCCAAATTCTGACGAAATGAAAGCTTCCTCGAAGTAATGAACCAACAAAAAGAAAAAAATAATAATATAAAATCGTGGATTCTAGAATTTCAACTGAGATTTGAGGAACGGGGCTCGCAGCCAGATAAAGAACTAAAAAAACTTCCCCAAACTTTTTTTTATCTGTTTATACTGACAGAATAATAAATTTTTGGAAGTGGTAAGGATTCGCTGTGGAAATAAAAATTTTTAT
This sequence comes from Dolomedes plantarius, assembly GCA_907164885.2. NCBI lineage: Eukaryota > Metazoa > Arthropoda > Arachnida > Araneae > Dolomedidae > Dolomedes > Dolomedes plantarius. Next base: position 53,728,198 of record OU015493.1, on the reverse strand, counting down.
TATACGCCTCTCAAACCTTTTACCTCACCTAGACGAATTAATATTACCATTAAATATCCAGAACTAGCCCTACTAAATTTTCTCTACGCCTATTAAAATTAACAAAATTTTAATTTAAACAAAAATGTCATCTTTGAATGCAATAGGCCAAATTTTCACGTTTAAACAGTTAAAGGCTTGATTTGTTAGAACATATACTTTATTTCGAAATGCAGAGGTAAAACATACAAAACCTCGTCTCCTATTTAAAATCGATGTATTATTTCTGGCCATCCCAGAAAGAATGAGCATATATTTTTAAAAGGATTAGAAAATAAATCACTTGTGTGTAAATATTTTCCATGTGAATCGATAACGCTTGCCCAGCTTTGTAAAAGGCTCATGAAGTCATTTCTATATAATTCAGGACCTGTGGAAGTAAAGAAGTCACTTGGATTTAATTTCAGCGCTTCTAGCGTATCGCATTGCTTTTCATGTATGAAATGCAACAAACTTTGAAATAAATGGTAATATCGAGGAGAAAAATCCAGAGAATTCAGAGGGTGGGGGAGATTTCCCGAACAGAGTTCCTCAACCATGGGTTCAAGTGACTGATGAGCTTTTAGCACGTCAGTTATCCTTGCGAATCGTGTCACATCATGTGAAACCAATTATTCTAGCATTGACATAATCCCAAGTTCTTACAAATAGGGATGTATAGTCGATGCAAGCTTCGAAATAAGCAGTATCTGTCGGTACGAGATCCAGAGAATACGGAGGATATGGGAGTTTTTCTCAACCGAGTTCACAAATTCAGTTTATGATTTGTGGTTTGTCTATGGGACCAATCCTACCTGATGTTCTGAGAATTGAAGAACTTTGGTTATTAAATAAAAACTAGCTGTCCTTTTGTGCTCTGTTATTGAAATTACTAAAGAATCCGTTTTTTGCAAGTTTCGTCCCATATGAATATTCCATAAACGTAAAATTCGATGGTATCGGAAAATTTATTAAGATATTTGATTCTGGTTAGTTTGATTTCAACCATATGGGATTAAAGTGATTTGTTCGTCAACCGAAATACACCTCTAGTCACCCAAATTTCAGTTGCCGGGCAATTTTGGCAACATGACCACCGTCCCTCTCTGGATAAGCCATCCATTTTTCACATCAGCCGCAAATTATAACTTTAGATATAACTTGATCTATTGATTTAACAAGCATATACGGAAATGTTTAGAAGCGCTTACACAGGTCTGCAATGAGTTAAATATTTGGGGAAATAAAGTGACTATCCGAACGATAAGCAATGGTCCAAGTTATTTGAAGAAACATCGTTTGACGAAGCCAGTAGACCTAATAAAGAAAAGAAACAAAGAATGCTTTTTGTTGTGACTTATGTCCCATGACCGGGGCATTCCAGACCAGGTCCATATATGGCTGCGGGCTGAGGAATACTGCTCACGTGTTTTTTTAATGGCACCACAAGGGTCGGAGAATTGTCTTTTGCTCATACTCATCAGCCTTTTACAGTGAAAGTCAAATATTACTGTCATTTTTTTTCTCCACTGTCTAAGGATATGATGATGATGAATATCCGTTGAAACAATTGTTGGATCCTTATCGCAATAAATGTTATTTGAAAGTTTTAAACATTGACACGGGAAGTAACTGAAATCATTGATGACGTAAGATATGTAATATGAGTTTTGGTTATCAGATGTGAGTATTAGATGGCTTAAGTACTGGTCCCCTTGGCCTAGTGTTCGAACCGTAAATGAGGATAAGAGTTGTATTGGATTTGCTCAGTTCAATGTTATCCTAGTGGGAAAATGTTTCCAATCACTGTCGACTTGGATTTAAAGATTTTTTTTCTTAAATTCTACTCCGAAATACAGAAAAAAATTGTTTACTCGGGTATCTTTTGCAATCTTTCAAAGAAGTGTAAATAATATTTTGAAATCCGAATTAATCTGAGAAAAAAATGGGGTACACTGTGCTTTAAATGCAAATAATTTCCACAGTAAAAAATGTCTTTCTCTACAACGAAGTATAGTTTGAAGAAAAAAACCTTTAAATCCAAGTCGGCAATCATTGGAAAATTTTTCTCCATTGTCAATATTGAGCTCAGCAAATCCAATATAGCTGCTTACTACCCAGGAGCTGTATTGGGGGTTCCTAGGCACAAAATTTTGTTTTTCAACTTTAAAAAAACTTTGCAAAGATTTCTTTTCCTCAAATGTCTCCAGACTGTTATACATATAAAACGGCTTCAGCGATTCGAAACGGTGTTTTTAAACGAATTTAAAATTCAGAATTTAGAGTGCACTTGATTTTCGATAAATCTGTCGATAAGATAGTTCTATTTGCATATTTTTCCCCTTTTGTAAAAATCGATATTTCACAGCAATTTACCCTCAGGATGCATAATTATTTTAATTACAAAAATTTTAAGTCCCTTCAAAGAACAAAAATACAGAGGCTGTTCGCACATTTTTTAGACGATTTTGGTAAGCGGTAATAAAAAATCGTTTGCTGAAAAAGAAATAATTGCAATTGTACTATGTTTTTAAACGTCAAAATTATCGTCTGCGGCTTGAAAGTTTTGTTTTTATTCAAAAGGGCGTTTTTAACAAAGCAGTGGTTCGAAGGCTACATTTATGCTCTTTCCGAAGAGAAATATGCATACTCCGTTATCCAAAAACGATGTGAGAGTCATGGTTTTGTGATATCTAAAGCGTCGATAGGTAATATCGTCAACAAGAAAGGAAAAAAACGTCAAATTGGAGCCTCAAGTGGGACAAAAATTCCAAACAAGTATCCAAGGAAAAAAAGGACATCTTCGACTATTGCAAAGGTACGTTGTTTAATGTTAAAAGAGAATCCCCCTAGTCAAAGGACAGTTGCAAAATCATTAAAATGCTCGGTGTCCACTGTAAACAAAATGATAAACGTTGATTTAAATCTTAAGAAAGCGAAAAAACGCAATGTGCATCGTCTTCTTCCAAATCATATCGCTGAACGCAGGACACGCTGCAGAATTCTATATGAGAAACCAAAGAAAAATGGAAAACAATTGTCACAATAGATGAATCATGGGTGTATTTAAATGATTGCAACAAAAAAAAAGCCATTTTTTATCATAAAAGGGGAGAAAAAAAATTTAAGTACATGGTTCAAAGAATCGAAAGAAAGTTTTTCTATGGGATTCATGATTGTTGCTGGTTTTTCTTATAATGGCAAGTTAAAAATAAAGAGAGTGGAAAAAATGTCAAGATTAACTCCAAATACTATCAGGAATATATTTTATCGCCAATTTTTCTGAATGAAATACCATCGCTTTACCCACAGTGCCATCAATCTGTGAGACTCCATCAGGACAAAGCTAGCAGTCACACATCAAAATCCACTGTAAATTTCCTAAAAGAAATGGAACAAAAAACTGGTATCAAGGCCATACCCTTCACTGATATCCCTACTAAATCTCCCGATGTATCACCTATAGATTTTTGTGCTTTCGGACTTTTAAAATCTGCTTTATCCAAACGTCGTCCCAAACCCTTACAGGACTCTGAAAAGCTGTTCAGGAGGAATGGGATAGAATACCTCTTCTGACACTTCAAAAGGCATTATTTTCCTGGAAATTGCTTTGTCGAAAGATAGTTTAGAATATGGGATGTCAAATAGAACATTTAAAACACAAGAATTTTATATAATTTAGTTTTGTGAATACAATATACATCGTCTAAAAAATGTGTGAACAGCCTCTGTATATCTTCTTGGAATAACCATGGCTATAGGGACCATATTTTCAATATTTTGGGTTCAAACCAAAAATTCTAAAGATAGTGTACGAAAATAGAACAAAGAAATGCTATGCAAATCTTCATATCGATACATTTCGGGAAATTTTAGATCTACCTTTTTAAAGAAGACAAGTAATGAAAAATAATTCTTTGACAGATAAACTGAAATAGATGCACTGAAAGTTACTCAGAGACAATACAGCAATAAAACGTTGTATTTGTCAATGGAATCATGCTCGAAGCATGCAGTTTATATAAGTGTTCCACAGTAGTACACAGTAGTACACAAAGTTTTACGCCTCGCCTAGGCCCGCCAACCCCTCCATTGGACTGTTGGTGTTTGGAAATACGTTGCCTGGTGTAAAAGGGTCATCGTATAGTGGGTTTTTGATAATAATTTTGATAATAATAACTGTTGTTACCTGAATAACAAAGGCAAATCTGGTTTAACTCATAGATTGATTTATTGATTATACAAAATATTAAAATACATTTCTATCATATACCAATAATTCTAGTCGTGCATATCATCTACAATTCAATACTATGTTATGTTATTTACCTTCGACACATAATTATCTATACCCTTTAATTATTACAGCGTCAATGCACATATATTTAAATCATATTCCACTGGCTCAATTTAACCCGCACTAATCAAACTGTCTCCCGACCGCGCTCTACGTATTTTAATTATTATCAACAATTATCATTAGTTGGTGAAGCAATGATTGCCATACAATTGTGAGAAAAGGAACGGTACATTTACTGATAAACATTTGTTGATTACTGTAGAATCAGCCCACTACTAGGGAATCATTCTGCGGGGCTCAAATTGTCTGAAAGGAAGACGTATCAGTGTGGGCATCAGGCATTCATCTGTTAATGTGGGCGCATCTGGTGTCTCGATGGCATTCAGTCCATTTACTCGACGTCTCTCATATTTATTCGTATTTATCATATTCATCTCATATTTATGCTTAACATTCTCGCAGTATGGTTTCTTCATTATGCAAATCGCTTGGGGTAATTTTGACCCCTCGCAAGAAAGGCCTTTATAACCTTATTATTTCAAATAATATGTATACATGTAAGAAAGTAAACTTTTTCCTACATGTGCATCACTTGGTGGAGCCTCTTTGATGGTATGGAGCGTATGCAGTTGGCGTGATATGGGACTCCTAATACGTCTAGAGATGACTGTTATAAAGACTCATGGAGTATATCTTTTAATATTCAGGTCTTTATAACTGTCTCTCATAACCGCCATATATTGGCTGAAAAGAAAAATGATTTATTGCCAAAAAAGGCGATGCACGCCAAATCTGGTGTATTGAGCATGTATTGCGCAGGCGCGAAGTACAGCTTGGCGCAAGTCATGGCTAGCTTCGAAAGGTAACGAGAGACAGCCCTTGGACGCGTTGGAAGTTGGTGACACTTTGGGAGCGTGTGTTGAGTGTGGAGTGAGGAACAAGGCATGGCCTATTATAAGTATTTACCTTTTTTTATTATGGTGTCTTAAATAAATTTTCTTATTTGCTCCTTAAACCCCTTGTCTGTAATTTAAATTACTGTAGTGGATAATGTTTCTTTGGTAGAACTTAATTTATTGAATATTGTAATATGCTTAGCACGTGGATCAGGCTATATGTAGGGTTAAGTATTTTCTTGCTAAGCTAAGTGCCGTTAACCTAAAGTAAATACTCTACGTAATCTATGTTACCTGAGACAACCTATCTGGGTTATCTTTCATGTCGCATTGTAACTTGAAGTTAATTCTGTAACTTAATTTAATACACAACGCTTTTTCTTGTTTCACCTTTTTTTGGCTGGCTTAACTACTTCGCTATTTTGCTACCACTTGTTCCGATACGGCTTCCCATTTGGAGTCGTAATTTCTCGGCTTCACAACATTTGGTACCGGTTGACCAGTCCTTAAAATTAATGTTAATATTTAAGGGTATTTGTCTCATTTAACGGTAACATTTTTTTAAATTCCTTAACCTATGTGAGTAATGAAAAAATGCATCTGCTTAGTATTCCCCATGGTTATAATGTTGTTCTCTTTATTAATAAGTAATATATATGTATCTTAATAATGCTAAAATTTCATTCAGTTTGCTTTTTCTGCACCACATGATGCATTTTTTATAATAGAGCATGAACGAAGCTATGTGTTTGTTATGTGCAATTATTTAATTATACAGTGATTTTATGAATATCTGAGTATTTAACATTGAATATTATTTAAGATTGGAATTTGTGTTATATTGATTGATTTTTATGTGTAAAGGATATATTTTATTGCTTTTTGAATTACAATTTTTGATTTTAACTTCATTATTGATATGAATTCATTTAAGATAAAGTGCTAATTATGTTTCATTCATGCAATCTATCATATTTTTTATTCAAATAATATTTCTGACTGATAATTGACATTTATGCTGAAATTTTAATGCTAATTAAGCTGTGGTGAACTCAATCATAATATTTGAAAGTTATTTTATTGAATAGTATCCTATTTTGTGTATACATAACTTTTAATATACTTCTTTTCTAAATTATATTCATAATTCGTTACATTTTGTCATTTGCTGGTTCATGTTATCTCCAATGGAATTCTTCTCTTGCATTTTATGGTTCACTGCTTTCTGCAATTTTTTTGTTTATATGTTGAATATGTAAAACTCAAGTTATGTTATCTTTTGTGTGATCCTTGAGAATTTTAGTCCAGTTCTTTTACTTTTTGCTTTCTTGGACATGGCTAACGAGGTAGATAATAGATTCAATGTAACCATTCAACCTTTTGAAGGTGATGGAGAATTATTGTCATTTTTCTCTAAGCAAGTCAGGGACTTAGCGAGAGTAAATAATTGGTCAGGCGCTGAAACAGCTATATTTATCAGGTCGAAATTGGTAGGGCCTGCTCTAAAGTATGTCATAAATACTTCCGAGTTGTTGGACACAGAAGATCATGAATTTTTGTTGCAAGGGTTGAAATCCTTCTTTGATCCTAATCATTCTGTAAACACTGCCTTATATCAGTAAACACTGCCCCTCAGAACACCATAACTCTTTTACCTGCTGAATCTATTAGAAATCTTGCTCACAGAATTTCAGTTCAGGTTTCTAAATTACATCCCTCTGTTAAGAATCCTGATGCCCTTAATGAGATAAATTTTGTAGAGTTAATTAAGGCTGTTGTTACGGGGAAATACGCGTAACATTGCAAATAATGAGGTAGAAAGAGACATGTGCGGACAAACAGAGTTAAGGGGACAAGCGTACGGTGAAGTTACAAATAAGGATTGATGGAGACAAGAGATAAATAGGCGGTGGACTTGAGAGGTTCAAAAGAAAGAAGACGTAAAAAGAGGAACCAGGAGATGAAGAGAAAAACGCCGACAAAGGAAGTCCAGATGGAGAGGTAATTAAGAAGTGAAAAGATATGATACACAGACAGGAAAGCGCATATGGGAAGGCAGGTAGAAAATAAATCGTTAAAAATGAGAACAGTTGAACATGAAAGGCGGGGAGAAGATATGAGTTAGCCGAAAACAAGGTAAACGGAAACAGATGAAGTGCTGGGAACACGTGATGAAAAGAGCCATGGGAATATGATATTATGTAAGGGGAGGAGAATGTACGAATGGGCGGAGAGATATAGGTCCCCCCAAGATTATGGAAAGCCAATGAAAAAGGCAGGCGTGGAAAAAGAAAGGAGGGGCAATGAGAAGATGGAAGACATATTAACGAAGGAGTTTTATGCCGAGAGCATATAGATATTCAGAAGGAGTTTTGCTAAAGAGTAGATGAGAGGGAGTTTTGTAAAGGACCTGAGACGAAGGAGTGTTAAGAACCATATCAGAAGACTATGATGCGGAGAGCCTAAGCCGAAGGAGTTCCTGCTAATAGCCAAGATCTGACGTGATGTTTTATGGCGAAAGCCCATAACAGAAAATAATTGATGCCGAAAGCTCCCAGCCGAGTAGGGAAACGATAAATGAGCCCAGCGGAGTGACAAGCCTACCTGACCAGTTATTGACCGAGCCTCGACAAAGAAATAGGTGAATGAAAGATTTTCGACGGAGCGAGCGCATTTGATGAACCCCGTCCTAGTTCATTTAAGGAGACCCCCACAGCAATATCGTGCATCAGTGGAGGTATGTTTGTGCTCTTTTATTTGATACCTTGAGATAATGATGTGCCCTCGCATTTTCTCATTCATGCCGAATAAGTTAATAATATAATTGTGATAGATATTTAAGAAGTAGGAGTAATGTGGATAGGTAACTTAACGTAATTCATGAGTGTAGTCAATATTGAAAATAATAAGTGTGAATATATGTGATGATAAGTGAAAGGATTAAGTGTAATATTTGCTGTGTGTATGTATATCATTTTAGATGTTGTTAATTAATAAACGTGTCATTTATTATCTACAATCAGATAGTCTGTAATAATTTGTGAAACACAACGCAATGTGAAGACTTTAGGATGTTTAATTACATGACATTTAATTAATAATAGTTGAAAGGTCTATTATATTTGGTCCCAAGACCGATTCATTACCCCACCAACAAACAATCCTATTACAGCTGTCCCTCAGAGTATTAAGGTGCAACTATTAAGTGAAAACATAAAATGTTTCCAGGCTGCAGTTGATAGAGCTGATACTTTGCAGCAATTAGAATCTTACAGCACTTCAGCCCAGTCTGTGGATAGTGCTTTGCAGTTGCAAGAGCTGCTCGCTGAAATCCATGTTATCAAAGAACAGCTCAATTCACTGAATATGACTAAGAACCAAATAAATGCTATTCAATCATCCTCGACTTTGTCATGTGACACTGAATGCAATGAATATATGTCACCTTGTTCTTCAAATGAGACCAGACAGAAAGTTTCAAAGACTGTCTGTCAATATTGCTATAAGACAGGTCACACTTTTGCAAAATGCTATAAGTTTCAAAAAGATTTTCGTAGGGAGCAGTCATCTTCTGGTCCAAATAATAGAAGCAGGCAGTTAAATAACTCTACTAGGCAGAACTCACACACTGTGAGGAACTCGAATCTAAATCCTGATGCCTCTTCCTTTGTTTATGATTATTCTAACCCAGCAGTGAGACAATCTAATGCTGATGTACCTTCGTCTCTCCAGTATTCCTCATCAGCCAATGTTAATAGTCCTAATTATGACCTTTATATTCCTAATTATGTCAATCATAGTGATTTGGTACAACAGTGCTCAAATTTTTCTGTAAATAGTAGAGGTACTGATAATCTTAATGTGCAGTGTAATAATAATGTTCAACAAAGTTTTTCTTCTGTTGGTTGTCAAACTTCTGCTGCTATCAAAATTATGAACTCCACTGCTACTCAGTGTGAGATCCCTGTTAATGATAATGCATTGCAGGCTAATAGCAAAATTGTCATCGAAAGGATATGCAGTGCTCAAACCTCTGCTAAATTACCTATGGTGAATATAAAATTTCCTCAAACAACTATTATTGGATTAATAGACACAGGTTCTTCTATCTCGTTACTCGACCAGTCATTTTCCCACATGAACAAACAATCTCTTAATTATAAAAACATTTCTAGACAGGTGTCTATATCAACCATCAACTCTTCTGGCAATTTCTCTTCATGTATCAATTTATCTTTCAAACTTGAGAAGAAATTCTTCAAACATCCTTTTTTTGTTACAAATTTGAAGGATAAGTCTTTTTCTGCCATAACTGGTTATGATTTTCTTACTAAATTTCATGTGGATATTTCAAATTCGCAAGCTTCCATCACATTTGATGACATTGCCATTCCTTTTATTGATTCTGAAAATCAAGGTGTACATTCTCATGTTGTTGTAAATGCTCAGAATGCTACTCTTGTGTCTAAAACTATAATCAAACCAAATTCTTCTTCCTTTGTTAAAATCAGTGCTCCAGTAATCAATTCAAATTCTGATTTATTCTTTGAACCTGTTGTTAAAAATCCAAATCTGTTAGTTCATCCATTCATTATTGCAAATAATATATCTGTTGGTGAGCAACCAGATTCTATAAATGATAATAGTTCAACTCCTGCTACTCAACAATCCTCTAAAGTGATTAAGTCATTCATTTTAATTGAAAATTTGTCCAATAAGCCAGTTCATGTAAACAAAAATGATGTGTTGGGTCATGTGTCTTCTTTAGATGAGCAGATATCTGTTTCCCATGCTCGAACTACCTCAGTCAGTGAATCTGTAAATCTTATTACTGCATCTCCTGAAATATTAAATTTAAGAAAGTCAGAATTTAAGCTTAATGACTTTAAGCTTTCCCATTTGAATCCTGGAGAAATTTCTCAAATGTCACAACTGTTGAGCAAGTATGCCACAGCTTTTTCTTCGTCGTCTAAGTCTTTAGGACACACTAATCGTGTGATTCCAAATTTGAATTTTGATCATGACTTCCCTCTTAAGACTCTTCCATTTCCCATTCCTCAGTCTTTGCAAGCTGAAACTAAAAAGCAAATCGATGAACTTGTGGAGGCAGGTATCATTGAGAGAACAATCTCTGATTGGGCGTGCCCAATATTGCTTGTTAAAAAGAAGCAATTAAACTCTTCTGCTCCACAAAAATTCAGACTTGCTTTGGATCTACGTCTCATTAACCAGATAATTAAGAATTCATCTTATCCTTTACCTAAGATAAATGACATAATTTCTAATATAGCTCAATATCGCTACTTCACCACCTTGAACTTAAAAAGTGCTTACCATCAAATTGACTTACCTGAAAATTTTCAAGACCGCCTGAGTTTCACTTCCATGTGGGATCAGTTTAAATATAAACGTTTAGTTTTTGGACTGCGTAGTGCAGCATCCTTTTTCCAAGCTTTGGTCGATACTCTCATTGAGGAAACCAATGAGTTGGGTATCTTTGCTTACCAAGATGACATTGTCATTTGTGCGAATTCATTTCAAGAGTCTTGCCAAAAATTAAAAGCTCTTCTTTCTGTTTTTACCAAAAATAATATTACTGCTTATCCTCCAAAGTGTTCATTCCATCAAACTGAGGTAGACTACCTAGGTTTTAAAGTGTCGCAGAACACTATAAGTCCAATTTCTTCTAACATCATAAAGGTGACTTCATTTCCAACTCCAAAAACTAAAAAACAGTTGAAACGTTTCCTAGGTGTTTGTAATTATTATAGACACTTAATTCCACGATTTTCTAATTTGGTTGTCCCTCTGGTTTCAATGACTTCTATGTCTGTACCTTTTAATTGGACTGATGAAGCTTCTAATGCATTCCAGTCACTACAAAAGATTTTCTTTTCTTCGCCTTTTATCAGGCAACCTAATTTTGATAATACTTTTTATGTAAACACTGATGCTTCCAAAGAAGCAATTTCTGCAGTGCTATTACAAGACTTTGAGGGTCAACTATTACCTGTCTCTTACTTTAGTAAATCATTAAATAAAGCTGAGAGGAATTATCCTGCTCTCAAATTAGAACTCATGGCTATGGCAAAAGGTGTGAAATCCTTCAAACAGTACTTGTATAATAGAGAATTTTTTGTTTTATCAGATAGTAAACCTCTTATGCACTATAAGAAAACAACTTCTCCTGCATCCATCACCACAAGATGGTTAATGTCTCTATCTGAATATTCTTTTAAATTTATTCATGTCAGTGGAACTTCTAATGTGTTACCAGATTATTTTTCTCGCACACCTAATGTTATAACCCAAGACCTTAATACCAATGCTAATTTAATTAATTCAAAGCAAATTTTACCTGTAGTTACTTTGGATTCTGAGGAACCTGCTCAGTATGATAAAGTACTTGATAATAATAGTAATGTGTTATATGATAATAGTGATTCTATAGAGGTAGATAATTCACCTCATAAGGTATCTCATGTAAATGCTAGAAATAATGTCAATAGCAATAACACTGGTATTTCTACTCATGTTGTAAAGCCTAGTTCTTGCTCTAAATCATATTTTTCTGTACCTGATAATCCCCATGCTAAGGTAATTAATTGTACTTCTGCTCTGACCCACAATAGTAATGTTCATATTAAACCTAATTTGCCTCCCTTTGCTGCCTCCTCACACTCCTCCACCACTCCTCAAGATGCAAACACACACAGTTCAATCTCTAAGTGTGAAGCTGCAAAGCAGCTACAAAAGGTATTCTGCATTATAACGTCAGAAGTTGCTGACCCAGAGAATGAAATCTCTTCAGCAACAATCCTGAAGGAACTGTTTAGGGATGATGAACTATCCAAAACATATAATATCAACAGGGCGAAGGATGTGCCCAAGAACTTTTTTGTGCACCCAGAGTCAAACCTATTATTTTACGCAGGAAAGACGGGATTGTCGAGAGAAGAGTACATTGTATTACCGTCAGCTCTCAGGCCAAAGGCACTTCGATTGGCTCATTTGTCCCATTTTGGGTTGAAGAAGACGTACGAGGCTCTCGCCAAAAGGTATTGGTGGCGAGGGGCATACATGGATTGTACCAATTATGTTGCCTCATGTACACAATGTATTCTTCACAAGAAAAGAAGAGTGGCGGTTGCTCCAGTCCAGTCTGCACCACTTCCTACTGCACCAGGCCAACTTGTATCACTTGATCTTGTTGGTCCCTTCCGCAATGGTCACTCGGTCCTCACCATAATTGACCTCTTCAGTCGCTTTTTGGTCTTAGAGGACATGCCTACAACCACAGCTGACAGAGTAACCAAGGCTATATTTAGGTACATTGCCATGTTTGGCAGACCAAGCCATATTCTTACAGATCTTGGCCCACAATTTACCTCTGTGGTATTCAAAAGGCTATTGGATATGGCTGGAATCAGATTGGCACACTCATCACCTGGCCATCCTGAGGCAAATGGAGTCTCTGAAAGAATCAATGCCTCTATCAAGTCATCGATCTCAACTTTGCAAGCCCAAGGAGTACCATTTGACACAGCCATCCTAATACATGCCTCACTATACAACTCTACCATCCACTCTACAACAGGTCACTCCCCTGCTGTCGTCCATTTTGGAAGAGCTTTAGCCCTATTGACTGATTCTGAGAGGTTCTTCGATGACTTTCCTCATCTTGACAAAGGGTCCCTCATTGATAATATTATGGCACAAACTAGAGCCATTTGGTCACTGTGCTTCAGCAATACATCCCTAAGTCAAGCGAACTCTCACAGGAAGCTCTATAGAGCAAGAAGAGACACAAGGCTAAAGGAGGATGACATTGTGTATGTGAAATATAAAACTCATTTCACCCAATTTCTCAAGGGACCATTTGCAATTGAGAAATTCCGCTCAAATGTGACTGTGGTCATTCGACCACTGGAAGATAGAATATCACAGGCTTCGCTCATCCATGTGAACAGGCTGATAAAGGCCCCAGCTCGTAAAGGGCATTTAATAGAAAGGCAGACGAATCCATCTCCCACTACTAATGATTCTGTGTGCCCTAGTTCTTTTCATCCAGTTGCCCAGATGCCTGTTCCAGTGTCCAATCCTTCAGATCCTGTGCTGGACTCCAGTCTTTCAAGGGTTCCAGAGGATGACCATTCCATGGATGCCACTGAGGGGAACTTTCCTGATGGAGAACTGTTTCCTCCTGCTCCAGACGATGAGTTCCAGGTCCCAGAAGCAAGTCTAGCAGACGAGCAGTTGTCATTCCATCATCCATCAGTGCTTCTTGAAACTCCTCAGCTCCAGATAGAATCACCTCCACTTCAAGTTCCTGTTGGTCTCCCCCATGCCAGTCCTCCACCGCCAGAAACTACAACAGACCCCAAGATGCCAGAAATTCCTACTGCAGTGAAGAGGCCCTGCCCCTACAACCTCAGGCCAAGAAAATGAAGTTCTGGGAAAGATGTTTGCGCGCACGTCTTCTCCAGTTGATGGACAACCCAGCGATTGGCACGTCCAACTCTTCTTCTGCCAGTCTTCCTGTGTGGACTAGGACCCTTGCTGCATATGGTATACCTCTGTATCTTCTTTAAGTTTTTAATATCTGTGAAATTACTCCATTCATAATATATCTGTTAATTATGCACAACCTTGTTCTTTAACCTCTCTAAGCTGATAATGGTCTTAATTCTAAATTTCACTCTTAATTCTAAAGTTCTGTTGTTATTGAGTCTACCAATAGTAAAGTAAAATGCTAAGTTAACCACTTTGTTGATACAAAATATAATAATATGCAATTAAAATCATTTGGTTCTCCCATATACCATTGTAAATAACATAGCAATAGTCAATATTAAGTTTTGCTTCACACTGCGCCTGAATTGCAGGAAACATCATCTGATATCATCTATCAGTTTTTTTATTTGTAAATTTCCTTGAATATGTTCTTTTTTGTACCTTATGTGCAACCTGTGATATTTTAATCAGCCAAAATATTCTCGAATTTGTCATTTGAGAAATGAAGTCAAGTTTTTATTGTACAAGGCAATTTTTTTCATTTCTCAGAAATAAGTTCTCATATTTTTGTAAATATATGTATTAACTTATTCTTTTGTGTATTTTTTATGGGTAACCAGCTTTCCAGAAAAGTATTGAATCCTGTTATGTACTGTATACAGGTTTGAAGGTTCTCGACCTCAACATGGTCACTATCTCCTGCAGTTGTACATCACCTGCTGCATATAGGTGAAGTTTTTTATAAGTTTCATATTGAATATAACTCACCTGTTAGCTTTGTGAAGTGGGTAATGCATCAACTGTTTCTTGTATATAATCATGTATTTTTGTGTTATATTGTATATTTGTTTGTGAATAATGTTATTATATTGTCCTACAATTTATGATTTTAGGGTATATACTCACCATAATGTATTTCCCAACACAATTTTTTGCACTTGTTTTTTTAAGTGTTTATGCACATTTACTTTTACTGTTTGTAATATGCATGGTACAGTGTGGTACACTGTGTTACAAGTTATTTTCTTTATCCAGGGTGTCTCTAAGCTTTTTGCATATTAATGACACTCTTGTGTATGACACCATGCTCTCTGTCACAATGTTGACTATTATTAGTGCTTTCACTTTGTCTATCCATGACACTTTGTCTATCTAGGACACATATTTTTTGCAATTGACATTCATTGCTTTTCAATGTAACTTTAATTTTTTCTATGTGAATTTTTACAGGGTTGTTTGTTGTGTTTTCTTCTTTGTTTTTCAATGGCTGGCCAGCCGACGTGAAGTGTTTAGTGTTCTTTTATATAATGTACATACCCTGTATAATTTTATGGTCATATAATCAAAATTAGGAGCAAATTTTTTTCCTCATTTAGGATCTCCAATGTATACCATTGTAAACTAGACTCAATATGAGCATTAATGAATTTTTTTCCCTCATCTAGGGTCTTCAATGTAATACATTGTAATGCACTGGTGTGATCAAATTTTTCCAAAGGATCTTCAATGTAACTTTTTGTAAGCCTGCCAACTCCCACTCCTAGCACATTGTTTTTTCTAACTCAGCTCTCTTTGGGAAATTTTCCCTCATTGGTTTATTCTTCACTTGGTGAAGGGGGAGAGTGTTATAAAGACTCATGGAGTATATCTTTTAATATTCAGGTCTTTATAACTGTCTCTCATAACCGCCATATATTGGCTGAAAAGAAAAATGATTTATTGCCAAAAAAGGCGATGCACGCCAAATCTGGTGTATTGAGCATGTATTGCGCAGGCGCGAAGTACAGCTTGGCGCAAGTCATGGCTAGCTTCGAAAGGTAACGAGAGACAGCCCTTGGACGCGTTGGAAGTTGGTGACACTTTGGGAGCGTGTGTTGAGTGTGGAGTGAGGAACAAGGCATGGCCTATTATAAGTATTTACCTTTTTTTATTATGGTGTCTTAAATAAATTTTCTTATTTGCTCCTTAAACCCCTTGTCTGTAATTTAAATTACTGTAGTGGATAATGTTTCTTTGGTAGAACTTAATTTATTGAATATTGTAATATGCTTAGCACGTGGATCAGGCTATATGTAGGGTTAAGTATTTTCTTGCTAAGCTAAGTGCCGTTAACCTAAAGTAAATACTCTACTTAATCTATGTTACCTGAGACAACCTATCTGGGTTATCTTTCATGTCGCATTGTAACTTGAAGTTAATTCTGTAACTTAATTTAATACACAACGCTTTTTCTTGTTTCACCTTTTTTTTGGCTGGCTTAACTACTTCGCTATTTTGCTACCACTTGTTCCGATACGGCTTCCCATTTGGAGTCGTAATTTCTCGGCTTCACAACAATGACTCTGACAGGTGACGTGTATATAAGCATCCTGTCAGATCATCTACACCCATTCATATCCATTGTGCATTCTGACGGGCTTGGACAATTCCAGCAGGAAATTGTAATACCCCACATGTCGAGAGTTGTTACTGAGGGGCTCCAGGATCACTCTTCTGACTTTGGACACTTCCATTCGCCACCTTAATGCCCAGACATGAACATTATTGAGCATATCTGGGATGCCTTGCAACGGGTTGTTCAGAAGAGATCTCCACCCCCTCGCACACCAGTGGATTTTGTGGACTGCACTGAAGGATTCAGGGTGTGAATTGCCTCCAGGAAACCTTCAGACATTAGTCGAGTCCATGCCACTTCGAGTTTAGGCACTTCTGCGTGCTCGTGGGGGCCCTACACGATATTAGGCAGGTGAACCAGTTTTTCTGGTTCTTCAGTGTATTTAAGCGATGAAAAATAATGTGGTTTTTTTTCTTTCTTTCTGAGAATCTTATGTCCCCGACCCACTTAAAATGTAATTATTAAAGTTTAACCTTTATGGTGTAAAACATGAGGGTCACAAACATTCATCTTCAATATTTCAAGCTGTGTTTGTGAATTTCTACGTAAATCATCTTTTTTGTGAACTCTGAGGGAGTAAAAATTCTATCGATAAGGCAAATTACTAAAAGAGATCACATTAATCAATACTGATTTTGTTTCAATGCGGTATTGTAAAATCATCTGACACCCTGTTTGTGTTTAGAAATTTCTTTAAAAAAGGATTTTCCATCAATCCATGAAACAAAAAAGTTACATAGTGTAGGGTACTGAAAACAATTTATTTTCTTAACCTCTATTCAGAGAAATACAAATAGCATTTTTATTTCTTTGTGGATTGTTCAGGGAGCAAATTGCCATGAGTTCGTACGTTTACTTTTCTACTGTTTTTCTAAAGACCAGGGACGCATAGTTTCAACAGAATGAAAAGGCCGAAGTCCTTCCTAGAAAAGTAGAATGAAACTACCTTTGTTTAAATTCGACATTTCCCAGATGTATTCAAAAATTCAACTACTCTCTGACAGAGTTTTCGGAAAAAAGTTTCGAATAAATCACCATGCAAAGCAAATAAATAGTCTTTAGTATTGAATAAAAGTTATGGGAGCATCCAAAATTTCTTAACACTTTTAAACGAAATTTAAACAGAAATCAAGACAAAAAAAGTTACTTTTCAAGGTTCGCCGCCCATATTGTGTAGTGGATAGTGTCTGGGGCTTCAATGGTGGAGGCTTGGTGTCATAGGGATATGACAATAGAGTCAATGCCAAGTGCAAGAAATTTGGAGAGTTACGGAGTGAATTAAAATAATTGCATTGGAAAAGTTAAGAAGATAGTAAATAATGATAGGAAGCAAGAGGAAAAGTAGAAGAGGGGAGCAAAGTTATTTCCGTAATAAAATGGACCACAGACAGGAGCTTCCAGCCCCGATCCAGGTTGTAAAACGGTCTAGACCCGTGAGAACGATGAAAGTGGGGTCACGAAGATAGGTAAGCTCCTAATCAGGAGTGGTCAGTAAGAAGTTTATAATTAAAACCCAAGCGAATGAATGCGTGTGGGTGCTGTAGAAATGGAATGGAGACACCAATGGGATTCCAAAGTGGGAGGAACGAAAAAGTTAAGAAAATAAGAAATAGTGAGTAAAAGAGGAGAGAAGGAGCTTTATTGACATATATAGAGATGTTCTGACTTAGAATATGACGTGAGACTTGAGGATGATGCTGATGCTGGTTTACAAGATAACTCCTGAGATAACTCTGTCGATCTGAATAAGATCGACGTTAGACTTCGAGTGCAGCTTAGCCAACGATGTCTGTAGAAATCAAATCACAAATACATAAAAGTAGTAGAAATGTCAGAAGCTGATATGATAGGCGATAGTTCCATTTGACTTAGAGGTGATCAGAATGATACCGGAGTAGAAGAGAGTGTCATTGAAGATAGTGTAGCGTCACCCGAGCCGCCCCAGGAATCAACTAAAGCTATGCTGTACTACCAATGAGATGCCAAAGATCGTGCTACTACTGCCATATATATGCAACATTTGCTTCAGTGCCCAACGAAATATCAAACAGAGGTATTGTCTGTTCTTTCCCAGTTTGTCATAAGCCATTCTGCCTTGTTCTAATTAAATTACTTACTGATAACTCTGATGTAGATAGATAATGAAGTGATATTAAATAATGATTACGTATATTTAGGACGGTAGTGCGCGCAATGTCTCAGGAATGATGATAATTATAAATTAATTGGCTTTGTTAAATATATTCATTTGAAGGGTAATTATTACTTAACTGAGTGTGTTAAATGCATTAATTGGAATGATAATTATTAAGTAATTGTATGTGTTAAATATATTAATTGGAAGGATAATTATTAATTAATTGAGTGTGTTAAATGTATTCATATTAACAAAGAGTTATGATTATCATGATTAAGAGTATATATATATATATATGTGTGTGTGAGTTCTTTATATCAATAAATCATTTGTTATTCTATATCAAAGTAATGTTTGTTGTTATAATATATGCTAAAACTAACCACTTATACCTTTTTTCCATCACACTTGGGTTCGAATTCCGGATAAGGCCGGACGTTCCAGTGTTGTTCCCTCGTGGGGAGCATTGTTGGCTCACCTATATAGTACTCCCATAATAAATTAGTCAACGAATTCTTGATTTGGGTGGGTAAGTATCCTCAGGACAAAGTTCCTGCCGCGTTTGAAAAAAAAAGCAGCTTTAAGGTTTTCTGAGTAATAAATTTCTTACTTTTTTGAAAATATAAACGTATTGTACATGCTTCTGTTTTGATGTCATCTTCATGTATAGTGCATGAAATTAAACTATTTTTTTTTGTTAATTACTTTTTTTGCCCTGGATTTGAAACTCTGAATTTCTTTTTAATTTCAATGACTATAATCACCCTAATTATGATTTTTGCTTTCAAGGTAGATTATTAAACAAACACTCGTAAAGACCATCTACCAAGACCTGGGTTCTGATTCGGGGTTATAAACTTCTTCTGACAGAACTACTCTGGTATTCCGCGGAACACCCATTTTTTGAATTCCATTCCTCACATTACTACCTTTCTTTTGAGTGAGGATGGGGGGGGGGGGGGGGAGCAAGCACTGCAACACTTGAAATTCATTCTTTTGCCACTATTTACACATCTCACTGAAAAGAACGTGAAGATTATTAATGAAGAACTCACAATGAAAAACACATAATGAAAGATTCAAAACAGTCAAAGAACAAAGAAAGACAAAATAAAAACCATGGCTTCGATCTCTCGCCTGCCACCATCTTACGGAGAATAGCCTTAAAATACCTAGCTGTAACGGAAATTAGTTGTGTTTTTCATGTGTAGAGGGTATTAGCCGTCCATGTTTTGATGTATTTTCGACATTGCTTTGTCTTATGTAGTTTTCTATAAGTGTTCAGTACGCTTTGTTAGAACCACCGAGCATACCGTCCGTTTAATGGACGATAGGATGATGAATAAATATTAAACCAGGATCTATGATGGCTGCTGTGTCTTTTATTTGGAATCTGGTCCTCATTTTTTCCTTACTAGCCTCTACTACTATACTTAGCCTCTACTCATTATTTTTCATTTTTTAATCATAAGTTTTTCTTTACGTTGATCACTTTTAAAATATTTTTATGTGCTTCCTAATAGTTCAGATACCATTGAAGACTTACCTCCCCAGGAGATTCAAGCAATGGCCGTTTGAAATTCTCCCCGCAGAAACCTTTTTTTTTTTTAAGTATCAATTGTTAGGTAAGAAAAGAAACCTGGTGGGAAAATCTAGCGCGTCATGGGGGAAAAGGGAGATACTAGAAACAGCTTTGCCCTTAACACTCTTTCTTGTAACTTTTGAACTACGTAATGGTGGGCTCGCAAATGTATTTTCTGATGGTTTGAAGGCCACTAAAGAGCCCCCTCCTCCATATATTCAGGCTTAGGATGTTTGAAATATTCCAAGGAGAAACCTTTTCGAAATAATCATTATTATTACATAGATTTGGTAACAAAATCCAACAGCTGTGGGAAGGGAAGGGAAAACCAGGAACAACTCCACCCACCCACCCACAACTTTCCTCGTAGTTTATTTGTCAGTTAACGTTGACTTGCGAAGGCGTCACCAGCTAGGTTTTACCTTCTGTAGGGTGATCCTTTCGTAATGCCAGAATTTATGTCTAGGAAGGTAAACGTTGCCTGGTTAAATTTTCCTGGGATTTATAAACATCGCGAAAAAAAATTACTACACTTATCCAATATTTTAACACAATAGTAATCAGAATTTAGCAAGAAATTTATGGACGCATTAGTATCAAGACATACGTCCTTCGTCAGGCTTTCAGACATTCAGATATTATCCTTCCTATTTTCCCGACCTAGAATCATATCCCCGTGTTGTACCCTATTTCTGAAAAAAATGTTTTGTCGTTAACATAAAATTCCCCTTTTGAACAACAATAGGGGGAAAAGGGGAACTTTGAAATGAACCCATTTTTTGGCTAAACTTCAAGATGGTATCACTGAGATATATAATTAAAAACAAGTATAACTTGACGACCCTCGACCCTCTTATACAAAACTTGTTTTAATCCGTTTGCGCTGATCGCAGGGGTTTCGCATTCTTACACGTTTCTGATCTACTGAATTACATGCAAGTAAATTCGTAGTTTTACTCTTTTATAAATAAAATATATATATTAATAAAAAAACACTGTCTTCATTATTCAAATTTCAATGCCTTTTACTCCTTTACCATAAATACAATCAAAGTTTCTAAATTAGATTTTAAATCAATAATATAACATTGTCTTGTAAGTAGCAACGAATTTATTAACAGCCGAGCTTTATTCCTGTCGGGTGTATTTTAAAAACACACCTCCTGGCAAAAAACAAACGAAAAGAAAGTAAAAAGGGAAAAAAGAACAAAAAATGTAACATTTTGTTTCAAAAAGGCACTCACGAGCGCTGTTTATTATTCTTTGTAAAAGTTATTCTTGAAAAATTAATTAACAAGCATTGAGATTGGGGAAACTGTTTACCTTCTGTTTCTTTCGCTTACTCTAGGCAGGAGAGTTAATAGAATTCGGGTGCAAATTGAGTTACAAGAAATTAAACAAGCGGTGCAATTATTCTTCGGTATACTTAGTCTTTCGTTTTAATTTTCTAAGCTACCAGATAAGAACTTTTTTTTTCTATTTCGAATGTCAGATTTTCCATTCGTTATCTTACAGGCACAAAGAAGAGAGGGTTTTTTATTACTGAAATGCATTTCAAAATTAAAAAAAATTGCATTACATTTCTATTTTTTCCAAGCTAATGGCACTTTTACTTAGGTAATTCATGTGATTTCCTTTAGAAAGTTAGAAATCTCTTTAACGAAAAATCTAATAAACATAAATGAGAGATAATAATAAGAATAAAAGAACAATCTTTTAAATGCTCAATTAAAATAAAAGGGAATTTTAATCATCTTTTGTGGATCCAGTACTTTAATGATTTTTTAGCATTCAATTAAATTAACTTTAAGTCTGAAATTTAGTATTTTCAGTTTTTGTTTTATTGCAATGAACTGAAAATGAATTTAGTCATTACTTTAATGCTGAAATACAATGCGGTTGTAATAATCAAAACTTCGCATGTAAGAGTTTAACTGCAATGTTATACCAAACAGTGAATTTCAAACGTAATTGAGTTTAATGTGAAGAATGACTCCCACGCGCTTAAAATTATACACATTAAGCGCTTTTAAAATACCCTATGCGACTAAAACTTTTAATTCTTTTGTCTTTGATTCAATTCAGGTTTTTCTAAACACCATACCAAAAATGTTAAAGTTGAGTTCATAGAAATTCTAATGGAATTAAATGGCCATTAAACACCTCGTAAAATGAATAAAACGTATTAGACCATAAAGTTTTCTTCAAAACACTTTAAATCAATTATTTGTTTAACTCAATCTTTTATAAAAAAAATTACACTACAAATATTTAAAAGAGTTCTCTGGTACGGAAATAAACAACTGTATCAAAGAGCTTTGAAATGAACTCTAAACTGCGTAAAATTTGTCGGAGGTGTTTTGGAGAATTCAGATTCAAAGACATTTCAGTCCTTTTTGAAAACATCATTAAAAGTACTTAGTTTCCTGACTGTCCTTTAAAGAATTTTTTTTGGCTCTTTCGGCTCTGATAAAGAAAAAAATATTTGATGTTTCGCTGCTATCGTTACGTATTGAAAGAAAGAGTAAAAATTATCTTCAAAACGTAAAAGGAAATGTACATTCACAAATAAAAAGAAGAGATGGTGACGGTTGCTCTTTGCCGACTTACTTGGCTGAAATATACTGTTCCGTTTTCCTGGGTTCGATAGGATTGAATAAAATGTCTTCAGAAAGTGCACACAAAATAAAATTTATTATCCTGTAAATTCTTCAGGCGCATACACAAATTCAAACAGAAAACACGTAACAACTGTCTTCTATACAGCAGAAAACTCTAAAAACACAAGTCCGGATAACAGAGTCTTCAATACAATACACGCCTAACGCACTTTCAATGCATACAATTCTCAGCAGAAAAGATCACTGAGTTCCAATGCCAATGTCAGGTATATTTTTAGACTTCCAAAGCGCCCTCTATCGGCCGAACAGCTAGATAATTCCAGAACCTTCTGGAAAGGTCCAGAAGGTTGACGACCATTTGGCGAAATATCGCCAAATTTGGAGACCAAAAGTCACCAAATTCATCGCCAATTTGGCGATAACTCTTATATTTGGCAAGATTACCATAGACTCCTAAAATTCGTAACAATACAAACTTCATAAACAATAGCATGCAAAAAGGCTCTAGATTTCCTCTCCTAAAAATATATACAAACTGAAAAGGATGCTTGTGTTTTTTTCATTCTTTGATATACAGGGAATTTCTTTGCTATATTGGTCCCGAAAGCTCTCAGTACATAAGTTTTTGATAAAAAATTACCCTCTGTAACTCCTTAATTAACTTGATATCGTAATATTTTCACCTTAAAAGAAAATATGATGGAGCAAATTCACTCGAATATCTCCGAAATCGTATAATTAGTTCCCTGTTGCCTGACAGGGAATTTTTACTGTGTGAAAATAAGTGTATTTACACTCCCATATTTCTTAGAAAATATCAAACAAAATTATAAATTTCAGTTTTTATGACTTGCTTGTCACAGGACCATTCCTTTGAAAATACTCAAAGCTTTCGGAAGTATATAGTACCGGAAACAAAAGAAACTATAAGAAAAATAGAACATTTATTTCTGTAATGAAAAATCACTACCCGTATAAACTGTTCTCTCTCATTCTGTGAAACTTAGCTCTTAATATGATACAAAACACCAGGATCAAACTATGTATTATACACGTTGTGGAATCCTCTCACAGCAGGGTTCAGTCAATTCTACGAGAACTGCATAACCTAGTTTATGAAAGTTCTCAACATTCAGTTGCGCGCCTTCAGGGGAATTGGTTGTGAAACATTTGGTCTCCTAACATAATTTTTAATTTCAGTTGTTGGTCCTTTTTTGTAACACTAGTCAGCAGAGATGAGTGAATGAGATTTTCAGATAACGCATACTTTTGGTAACATCTTGGTTGTGACTGGAATCACTAATCTCTTCATGACCTTGCTCATGAGATAAAGCAAAATTCTTGTATTTCCTTTAGATGAAAAGATATTATTTATTAGATTGAAGTTATCTATTTCTATCCCATACTGTATTCGACTGGACTTCAGCCATCAGCTCTTACGCCAGCTACTCTATGGATCCGATAGCTTGTTCATTCATTATCACACTTTGCAGCGTTCTCAGACTCCTCTTTAATTAATGCAATTGCTAAAATTGTCTTCGCATTAATAACGTAGTTATTTCGTAGGATATCAATTCTTAATGTTTCAAACTGTCTTTAGAGCCTTTATCATTAATAGGTCAACACGCTATTTTCTAAAAGCGAAAGAAATCGGATTTTTGAACGACATCACTCTAGTCTCTTTGGTCATTGTTATAAGAATGTCAATGAAGAATTTCAAAAGAATTACCGTTGCTCTAAAATTCTAATTACTCAATAACTGCCCGTTTATCAAAGTGTTTACTGGAAACTAGATCTGTTTCAAATGTAACGAGATCAAATATTCTTTCCGTTTTATATGAAAATGTTTTTCAATGTTCGCCTTCTAAGAAGATCAGAAAACTGGAAGCGCAAGATGCAATGTGGTTTGAAACTAACCAGAAAAATTCAGATCTGGAACTTCCTCAGTACTAAGTATATTCTGTCAAGAAACATCTGATAAAAGAAAACGCAAAGTCTTCTCATTGCAAGTGGGTATGAGATCATGGCAAGTGGGTATAAGATTAAATGCTTTGGTTTGGTTTGGTTTGGTTTGGAGCTCTACGGTCAATTTTTTCTACACGAGGGCTAATTTGACCGGGACCTACTGCTTAAAGCCGATTCCGAACGGCTACAAACTTCTATGCCAATAGTGGGACTTGAACCCGCAGACTCTGGTACCATGAGATCATATCATTACCTGCCAGCGCCCTAGCCAATCGGCCATCATCCAGCTACTCTTGAATGGAGAACGAGTTGTAGTGCAACTGGTTTTATGAATGAAGAAGCGTGGTTTCATCTTAGAAAGTTAACAATGGAAGAAGTGACTGTAGGCATTTCGTTGTTCCAGTATTTCAGAGAGTGTTGGGTTGGTTTGTTGGTTCCTAGAGCGTTATGGCCTATTTTGTTGCACAAGGACTAAACAGACCTAAAATAAGGGACTTAAAATTTTAACCCTAACGGCCACAGATACCCTTTCTAATCATTGAACTCCAGCCTGCTGGATAGTGGCTAAGCCACTTGGCCAACGCCCAACTAATCAGACCATAGGAAATGGGTCACAACTGCAATTCCTGGGCCACGCCCTCTATTGCAGACATTCAGATGATAAGCAGAGGGGAACCAATAGAAACAGAGTATAGAAAAGGAGTAAAGTGATAGGATCGCTGCTAATCCGTGAGTTCATAGTATAAGAAAAAGTGAGGCAAACTAATCAGACAGAAGGAATACGGTCATTTAAAGGAACAAGTATATAGGAGAGTAAATTTGGAAGCTCGATGAGTTGTAAGGGGTTCGACTCCTGATTCATTAAAGGAGTCAAATAATAGAAAGTAAATTCGGATAAAGTATTATTATATTCTCTATAACGATGCCTTAACGTGGGCAGTAAACTGGTTATAATTCTTCTCCATTTTTCTTAAGGGGAAAAGAATATAAAATTTTAGAAAAATCAATCCGGTGTTGAAATTTTCAATCAGTGTGTGTGCCTGGGCTCGACTGGAGATCATAGATTTTACAATGAAAATGGGCAAGTCCAATGAAAATTTATTATATCTACTCTTTTTACGTATCTGGCGAAAGGTGATTGCTGTTACTAGGTGATAAAAAAATAATATAAAAAATAAAGAGACATAGCTGTTGTAAGAAAATTGTCAGCCATTTGAAATGAATATATAGTTCGTTTGTTTATAGTGTATATCTTATTTCATTTAACCCAGTATCTTTAAAAAAATACAACATCTTCAAAAAATCCCGCCAAAATAAATCCTATTTTATTCATGCATTGTTTTATTTTTTCAGTTATTGGACAAGTGAAAACGTCTTATTTAGTTAGTGGCAAATGTAAGCAAGAAAAAAATTGCGAAAATTCGTGGCAAAGAGAAAAACATACCTCTTTAGTCAATAAAAATAACACTCAAGTTTGTCGGGCATGAAAAACAATTCCTTGCAAGGATAAAGGAGAAAGAAACTATGAGAACATAAAAGAGCAGCGACACGGTAACCAAAGAGGTGTTTACACTAGACAAAAGTGAAAAAATGAAGAAGGGAATAATAAAAAAAACCAGAAGAAAACATGAAATGATAAACAGGAAAAAAAAGAGCAAAAAAATTTAAATAAACAAAGGAATACGCAGAAAAGAAAAAAAGAAACAATTAAAAATAATTTTTAAATAAAATAAATCGTAAAACAGAATGATGTACTGAAACAAACTGTGATTAACAAACTGAGAAAAAACTATCATTACCTATTTATATATATAAAACAGTTTCGTAACTGACTGACTGACTGATTAACTGACTGACATATAACGCACAAACCAAACCGCTGGATCTAAAGGGCTGAAATTTAACATGGTGATTCTTCTTATAGTGTAGGGGTGCACTAAGAAAGATTTTTGAAAAATTCTTCTTAGATTTTTTTAAATTAAATTTTTAAGCCGTTTTTGTAACTTTTTTTAAGTTTGCATTTAAAATAATAATCTGAGAGTTATGAAATTTATATCACGAGAACGATCATAAAAATTCCTTTAAAATGAAATCTTTTTCGAATCTTTATCACCATTTTTTGATTTTTGGTGAATTTTTAAAGATTAATTTTTATAATTTAATTTGTTAAATGCTGATCTTGTGGTTTCTTTTCTGTTTGCGATACTTTAAACTAATTTTGCGTCACCTGCATAACAACGAAATAGACAAAAAAAAACATTTTTTTTTCTTGATAATGCTGCAGACGATTGAACATTATCTTAAAAAATATTAAAATTACTGTAAAAGAAATGTTCCTCAAACTGTACTATATTAACTGTACTGTATGTATTCTTTAGTAAATTTTATTAGATTTAATTTGAATATTTTCTTCTATATTATTTTGTCTATAAAAATATCCGTTACGATTTTTTATAAATATATTTTTTTGCTTTTTTTACATGAATTGTATACATTAATCGTTGTATTTAATTTTAAGAGTACTCCGTAGCGAAACGCGGGTATTCAGCTAGTTTTAAATAAAAAATCAACAAAAAATAGAAAGACAAGGAAAAAATTCAAACAAAATATTTTATTTAGCAAATAGAAGATATTATGAAAAAGAAAAAAGAAAATAGAAACAAAATTACTCAACGCAAGTCTTAAATTTTTCCTACCTATTTAGTTAATAAAACAGCCGCCCACAGGGTGTAGTGGTTAACATTCCGAGCTGCCGTGCAGTGGGCATGGGTTCAAATACCGATTAAGGCTTGGCCGTTTCTGTGTCGTCCCACTCATAGGGAGCATTGCTGGCTCACCTATAGCGTGCTTCCGTAATAAAGTAGCCAGCAAATAGAGGAGAATAACAAAAGGCGAATGTCTCATAATAAAATGCCTCCGCACTAGACAAAAAAACAATTCCTTGAAAGGAGAAAGAAACTATGAGAACATTAAAGAGCAGCAACACGGTAAACGAAGAGGTGTATACACAAGACGAAAGTGAAAAAATGAAGAAGGGAATGATATAAACGGAAGAAAACATGAAATAATAAACGGTAAAAAATTAGAAAACAAAAGAAAAACGTGCAGAAGAAAAAAAAATTAAAATTATTTTTTTAATAAAATAAATCGAAAAGCAGAATGATGCACTGAAGATTGACTAGGAAAAAAATGAGTATTACCTATTTTAAATAAAATAAAAAAAAATCTCAGATAGTCTTTTTTAACGAAACTACCTCGGGTTATTAACGTAGGATTACTTGTCGTTGCTTACCTCTTTTGTATGTATATATGTATCTATATATATGTACGTATGTATATATATACATATATGTATGTCAAAATTTTGACGTATCTTGGTACTTTTCTTTTTAACTTGTCCAAGCGATAGACTGGGTTTGGCGCGCTGCCAAAATTTTAACTCGCGAGGACGGACAGACGGACGGTTTTAGCGTCTGAAATTTTCCTTTCCGAAGGACCGTCATGGATGAACGTAATCCTACGTTAAAACACCAAATAAATAAATAAAATGGGGAAAAAGCAAAACAAAAGATTTTATTTAGGAAAGGGAAAATATTATGGTAAAGAAAAAATAAAATATCAACAAAATTACTCTACTCTAAAAAAAACAAAAAAAAAGTTAATAAAACACACAGAGAAATGTGGCAAATAGTGGCTAACGCTGTACAGTATTTTCATTTTTTTCTGTTTCACCTTCATATGAGCTTAACTTTAGTTCACAAGAACTGTATTAACATTTCTCCTCAATTTTCCTAAATTTTGCCAAACATGGTATACGGCGCTCCTAACCAATTACGCCTTATACTGACGTGCCATCAACTATCACTGAACGCAAACAGTTTCACATTTTCTCTTTTCGGAATGCACCCGCAATGAAAACAAGTTACCCCGAAGTATATTAAATTAAGAACTTACGGAAAACGCCGAACTCCATTTGCATCTTCTTTTAGCTCCTCCAGATCAGTAAATGAAGTTCTTATCTCTTCTTCTACGGCTCTATTCCCACTTTTTTTTCGGCTTCTCGAGGAATAAATCGTTAAAAATATATTTATGCAATCTAAAACGTCCGTAGAAAACTTTAATACAGCGTAAAAGTGCATCGTGCTTTAGAAGAAGTAGCAAGTCACTTTAATCAAAAAGACAGAAACTTTGTATTAAAAAGGCGCCTTTTTTTACTTTAAACATTACACAGAATACGATAACAAATTTGCTCACGAAGTTTGTGCTTACTTAAAATTCTGAGCTTGTACAGGCGCAAAAGAGCGCAAAGAGTATGACTGGCGGCGAAAATATAAAAAAATAAATAAATTTCATCAAAAATGTTAAATGAAAGCTTAAATATTGAACGGTGTTATTTTATTTTCAGCATAGTAAACAACAGGAATGGACCTATACGTAAGATATATATTGATTGGGTCATGAGTTTCAGGTAAGTATAATAAGCTCTGAGAAGGGTTTCAGATGTCATTAGCAGTGTATAAGATCTGAATTAAAGAACTTTCACACACACACACAGATATATATACAGTGGACGCTCGTTAATTCGAACTCGGTTAATTCGAACTTTCGGTTAATTCAAACTAATCTAAAGGCAAAAAAAAAACTTGTATTGGAATTAATGTTAAAAATATCTCATTAATTCGAACTAAATTTTTATCACTTCGGTTAATTCGAACTAAAAATTTGACAAAAATATTCTCTTTCCTCGTTTACTGGAGAAAATACACACTATATT
Organism: Dolomedes plantarius; assembly: GCA_907164885.2. Classification (NCBI taxonomy): domain Eukaryota; kingdom Metazoa; phylum Arthropoda; class Arachnida; order Araneae; family Dolomedidae; genus Dolomedes; species Dolomedes plantarius. The sequence goes on along the minus strand of OU015493.1, from coordinate 53,698,996 downwards.
TATTATTTTGTGTGTCAAAGTCATCTGTATTTCTTTTCTGTGTAAAGAGGCACATGCCTGCATTCCTAGACTATTGCATGTCCACTGAACGTTAGTAACTATTGTCCTTCTTATAAGTGCTAAACGGAAAAAGCAATTTTCCTTTATTTGTATCGATTTTCTTAGAATTTCAGAAAAACCAGTCTTTACTACAGATTCTAGGGAGCTGCGTCAGTTATACCTGCAGTGCAGACAAGTTAATGTGGTCTAGTTTTTCTTCCTCATTGTGTGGTGTGAACGTGTAAAAATTCAGGATGTCTACACGTGGAAAGTACAAAACCCTAACTTTGGAGACAAAGGTAGAAATTTTAAAGAAAGTAGAGAATGGCGAATGTAAAACAAAGCTAGCAGCTGACTATGGAATTTTGGCCAAAGCTCTGATGTAAACGAAGACGTAATTTCGGTAGAAAACTGCCAGGGCTTTTCTCTACTTACCTGCCGAAAGTTATTTTTAATGCGGCCATAATGGACAAAGCTATAATGGACTCTATTAAAACTCTGAAAGCATTTATTCAGATGGAACCTTCCTCTGAAAATGAATTGAAATGTATACTTCAAATCGAGAAGCTGGCAGAAACTATGTAGGCATCATATAAACAGAACCAAACATCCATTTTACAGTTTTTCTCCAAAGTGTAAATCATATTTTTAATTAAAGTTTACTTTCTACTGCACATCTTCTGCTTCATTTTATGATTAAGGTAAATCTGTATTGCTTTTTAATATGTTTAATTTTAGATAACGTAGTATAATATATTTTCTGGGGTTATACATACTAGGCGATTTTTCTTCTTCAGTGATACACATTTAAAGTTATATATTTTCTCTTAACATCGGATAATTCGAACTTTTTTCTGAGAACCTTTGAGTTCGAATTAACGAGCGTCCACTGTATATATATATATATATATATATATATATATATATATATATATATATATATATATATATATATATATATATATATATATATATATATATATACACTCATGGACAAAAAAATTAGCGCACCAAGAAGGAGTCGTCAAAATGAAACGATATTCTAAATACGTAATGACTACTTTGATATAAGTAAATGATAAGAAAATCAAAGAAAAAGGATAATTTATTTCAGAGTAAAAGGCAAAAGAACGGAGGAGTTAATACTCCGTTGGACCCCCTCTAGCGCGAATGCACGATGCGATACGATCGGGCATTGAGTCATACAAGTTCTGTATGATGTCTTGAGACATTTCGTTCCATATTTGCTGTAACCTTGCCTCTAGTTCGTTCAAACTCGTGGGATGCCCAACTCGTCGTCCCAAATGATCCCAGATATGCTCGATTGGAGACAAATCTGGGGATCGGGCAGGCCAAGGAAGGGTAGTAACAGTGCGGAGACAGTCTTGTGACACCCTTGCCGTATGAGGCCGAGCATTGTCTTGTTGAAAAATGGCTCCTGGGAGCCGTTGCATGAGTGGCAACACATGTGGTTGCAGGATTTCATGAACATACCGCTGGGCTGCCATGGTGCCACGGAACAATACTAGGGGTGACCGTGTATTGTAGGCAATGGCACCCCATACCATCACACCAGCTGTGGGAGCGATGTGTCGCTGTACAGCAAAGGCAGGATTGAAGCGTTCACCACGGGCTCTCCACACACGAACACGATTGTCATCACTGCCGAGATTGAATCTGGATTCGTCGCTAAAGACGACCTGGTTCCATTCCGCTGCAGTCCAGTTTCCTCGTGCGCGGCAAAACTCCAAACGGAGGCGTCGATTTTGGGCGTCAAGGGCAGCACACGTAATGGGCGCCGCGATACCAACTGTCCTTCAGCCAGGCGCCTTCGTATGGTTCTAGAAGACACAGAGGCCCCTAGTGAAGGTGCTATCTGTGCCTGGATGGCGGCCGATGAAGCAGTTGGCTGTACGCGTGCATTTCTTACGATGTGGCGGTCTTCTCGACGACTGGTCTGTCGAGGGCGTCCTGAGCCTGGTCTTCGTGTACATGACATCTCTCGGGTCCACTGGTCCCAACATCTCCTCACAACACAATCAGAGCGGCCTAATTGACGAGCTACTCGCCTAGCTGACCACCCAGCTTCCATCATCCCGACGATTCTCCCCCTCTCAAACTGCGACAACTGCTTATATTGTCTTCGAACACGGCGTAATGGCATGTCTATCTCAGCTCTTCCTTTGTAAATGATTCAGCACATTCAAACAAGCTTTGGTTACCTGTTTTATACTCCACAGAGTACGATGTTCAACGCCCTCTGCCGGCTATACGTAATGCTCAATCACGCTGAATTTCTAATCATTTGCATATCTCTCCGACATGTACCTTCATTGCAAGTTTCGTTACGATCCCGAAATTATTTCTTGGTGCGCTAATTTTTTTGTCCATGAGTGTATATATATATATATATATATATATATATATATATATATATATATATATATATATATATATACAGTTGGTTTTCTGTTTAACGACTTTCAAGGGACCGTGAAAAGTCGTTCTTAAGTAGAGATCGTCCTTAAACAGAATTTGGGAAATTTCCCTTCACAGTTTTCAGGTTTAGGACTGTCAATATATTTCTTAATATATTGGCGTGTTTAAAAATGTTATTTTTATTATAATCATTATTTTATTCACAAAAAGCTATTTTAAATTACATTGAAAAAAAAGAGTACAAACAGTACAATAAATTAAGTTTTAAAAAATTCAAAAAGTGTTGATTGCTTCATTCGCCTTGTTTTCGTTATTCTTTTTTCCAGATTTTCTAAAATGTTAAAGAGTCACCTTCCATTTTCGATGTAATATAGCGTCGGAGAACATCTAGAGCAGAAATTGCATCTGTGTAAGACGATGGCAATGTCTCGTTTTCCGTGTCTTCAACTTCACCTTCTTCGTCTGACACTGTGTTTTCGTTTACAATATCTTAATAAATTTGTTCTACATTTCTGAAATCTGTTGTTAAAACATATTTATCACAATTGTAGAAATCTTGAATTGAAATATCCTCATCTTCAACAAGACTTCTCCATTCTTCAGGGGTAATGTCATCTTCGTTGATTTCTACATCCGTACTTTGCAGTTCCATTACAAGGTATTTGTGAATTCCAGCAACTCGAAAGCAGTTTTTTATTGCGGATGAAGAAACTTCTTTCCATGCTGATGTTATCATGTGCATTGCTACAAAGATTGTAAATTTTCTAATTTTTATACTGTCAGCCGAATTGTTTATTAATTTCCTAATTAAAGACTTTCTGCAGTATGCTTTCACACTGCGAATGATACCCAGGTCCATGGCTACAACTTACTAGTGCAATTAGCTGGTAAGAAATGGATAGTCAAATTTGTAAGTCCAGGGATATTTGGAGTATGTGCAGTGCATCGGTCGATTAAAAGTAAAACTTTTCACTTTTCTCGATGCATTTTTGCACCAAATTTTCTAATCCAGTCAATAAAAATGTGTGATATCATCCACGCTTTATTGTTATTGCGGTACTCACAAGGTTTCCTGGTTATATTCTTAAAACACCTTGGTTGCTTTGATTTGCCTATAACTAGTGGTGGAAATTTCTCAGATCCACCCGAATTAGTGCACAGTAAAACAGTCAATCGTTCCTTACTATGTTTTCCACCAAAACACTTTTCGCCCATATACGTTAAGGTTTTATTAGGCACCATATTGTAGAATAGGCCCGTCTCATCTGCAGTGAATATGTTCTTCTCATCATATCCATCTAATTTCCCTTCAGCACTATTTTCCATTCATCCGCTATTTTTTTATCTACGGAGCCACTTTTGCCAGATATGCTTTTAAATACAAGCCCGTATCTTTCTTTGAACTTTGTTAGTCAACCAGCCGAAGCCTGAAAATTTTGCATTCCAAACTTTTCTGCCAGAATAATAGCATTTTCTTTAAATATCACTCCGGAAATTGGAATGTTAGATGCTCTTGCTTGATGAAACCATTGCAGGACTGCCTTCTCAAACTCTTCTGATCGGCCACATTGAATTTTCTGCCGTTTGGATTTGGATCTCAAACCAAATTTTTGTGCTTCTTCAAGAATTTTCTCTTTGCTTACTAAAATGCCTTTGAGAGTAGACTCGGGTAGCTGAAATTGTCTTGCGAATTGGAGTTTGTTATTCCAACACTTTCTTCCCAGTTTTCAATAATTTTCCCTTTTTCGTGTAGCGTAAGATGCTTTCGCTTTGATGCCATTTTGCTCTGCTCATCTCGTATTCGTACTGGAATGAGCTCCTACACCCAACCATGAATTGAGGCGGTGAAAAGCAAAGTGGTGTAAGTTAGTAAGTAAAGTGGTGTAAGTCAAAAGCGTTTTACTGCAAAAACTACAAAAATTCCACTATAAGTTGAACAAATTATTATTCATAATAATTACTATAATATTGCAAACAATAATTATCTGCAATTCCACTATAAATTGAACATGGAGATTACATATTTGCCCTCAAATAAAAAAAGTTGAAAATGTGATTTACACCACTTTGCCTTTCACTGCCTCAATTCTCTAAACATGAACACGTTCTTCCCAGAAGAAGTGAAAGAGGGATTCTTTTGAACAGTTCGTAAATCACATGACAACATGGTAGGTACAATAGAGTGATTCCACACACGCACTAAGAAATTCGATCCACCAGGGAAGAATGTTCGATCTTCCGAGAAACAGTAATCCCCCCCTCCCCCGGTTTTTTCCACTGCAACAAGTCTATTAGCGCATATAGATTGGTGCAGAGTTCTCTGCCTCCAGACCCCCGACTCCTGTCATCACATTAGTCACGGTAACATTAGACACGGTATTTAGAACCACCCCCATTCCCGCCCGCAAGGTTTCTTTGATGTGGTGTCTCCCCCGACCCCGCTCGACATCATTTGACCCGCTGACCCCCCACCCTTTCTTTGATGGACCGCCAGAGGAGGCGATCCACGCATAGTACAGAGTACAGAGTGAACATAAATCACTGGATTCCCCAAGGCACAGGCAGAGAACTCTGCACCAATGTATATGCACCATATGATTGCAACAAACATAAAGGAAATTCCGGGTCTGTTTTTGAAACCAAACTCCCCCACAGAAAGTAACCCTCCAGTAGATAAAATGTTGAAGAAAAAGTTTATCATGTAAGAAAAAATCGTCGTTAAATAGAAACAAAATCGTCTTAAAATAGAATTTTTTACGTCGGAGGGACCGGGACCGGGAAATATCGTCTTTAAATAGAGATCGTCGTTAAGTACAGCGTCGTTAAACAGAGAACCAACTGTATATATATATATACTAACCGGCCATTTTGGTCGATGGTTGACGGCCATTTTGGTCGAAAATCGGTGTATTTTATTTCTCATGAAAGTACATAAATCTTACATATTTGGAAAGAGCTTTGAAAACTGATAACTTTTTCTGCTTACAGTTATTCTGTTACTTTAATAGTTTTACAGATATTTTAATTCTAAAAGCAGACTCCACCGCTATCCGATATATATCCGTAAATAAAGCGTGAATCACAGACATTTCTAAGAATTACCGTTGATTCTTCGAAGAATTAATCGCATTTGTTATTATTTCTTAAAGTAAATTGTTGCATTTATTATGTTACCGTTCATTTGTATGAGCATCTCGAAGCTCGAATTTTAAATTTTATTCTAGAAAAAATTTGATTATATTTTTTATGCAATATTTGATTCTATTTACGCTAGATGGCGCCACGAGAGTGATACAGTATGAGCTGTATCGAGTGTGACACATACATAGTGCTATGTAAAATGTAAACAATAGAAATAAACAAAAATTAAAATTCAAGGATAGACTGCTAAATTACTATAACATAAAACAAATCCTGCAAAGAAAATATTTTCAATAGAGGATAGCGCAGAAGCTTCATATTCCCATAATGAAAAAAACAAATAAATAATCCAACAGAGATAGATAAAAATAATACGAATATAGACAAGAAACAAACAGAAATCAAGCACTCTGGGCATCCACGCACCAACGGCAAGATTCTGTATAAGTGCCGGAACTGAACCATAAAACAACAGAGGTAACCGACAGGTCTCGTCATCAGGGAGCCTAACCATATCAGTTACCTCAAGGGGAACTTTCTGAATAGGATGCAGGTAAGCCCAAAAGACATCCCAAGGCCCCGAGTCCCCCAAGGAAGCAATAAGTCAAAAAGAAAATGAAAAGACAAACACAACTTACAGTATGGGCTCAACGCACCTTACATGCAAGCACACAAATAATCCTAATGCAAAGTAAAAGATGCGTACGCACCCCAATTCCGTAAATGACGGTTATGGCGAAACAGCAGCCAATTCTATCCTAAAAGTTACGTCATTGTAACATTACTATAGCGCCACCCCCCATTACAGCTTAACCAAATGAAAACACAAATACTATTCTAAACATCTTTAAAATTTCCTGAGTCTAAATGCCATTTTTTTAAAACTTTTAAATTGCCGAAATTTTTAGGGGAATCGTTTTTTCTTAAGTTTTCCTCGAAAATGCTACATGCCTCCAAAAAATCCCCAGCGTTGTTACATATGTTTTTTATTCTGTAAAGTTGTGAGTAAAAAATATTATAATAAATTTTATAGTTTAAGTTGCTATGGAAATTGGTAAACGTAATAACCTCGAAGTTAAAATCTAACCTTTTATCATATATCCCTATTTTTATTTCTCTATTTTGAATTTTAATTTTTAAATCCATATAAGTCGCACAAAGATTATTATCGTTAGTCCGGTTTAAAGTTAGTTCCTTTGGGTAGATATGATTTAGAAATTCCAAATCGTTGCAGTTAAAAATTATGAGGTCATCAATATATCTAAATCCGGTAACATTATTTGAGTTAAGAAATTTAGTTTCGTAAAAATGTAAGAATAGGTTGGCAAATGCACTAGAATAGCTATTTCCCATAGGTATACCCTTTATCTGTTTAAAGAAACATAATATTTTTGAAAACTATCTCTTTAATGCCTTAAATTTACATAAATCAATCCAGTCACATTTTAAGATTAAAGTACTATCTAAATAAGTATCATAAATTTCTGAACAGATAATCATTAAATTATCATGCGGAATACTTGTAAACAGGTTTTCAAAATCAAACGTGTATATGCTATCTATATTCTTATTTTTAAAAAAAATGTAGAACATATCTATATTCTTATTTTACCCCATTAAGCTGTAATGGAGTAAAACTCCATGTTTTTGACTTATTGCTTCCTTGGGGGACTCGGGGCCTTGGGATGTCTTTTGGGCTTACCTGCATCCTATTCAGAAAGTTCCCCTTGAGGTAACTGATATGGTTAGGCTCCCTGATGACGAGACCTGTCGGTTACCTCTGTTGTTTTATGGTTCAGTTCCGGCACTTATACAGAATCTTGCCGTTGGTGCGTGGATGCCCAGAGGGCTTGATTTCTGTTTGTTTCTTGTCTATATTCGTATTATTTTTATCTATCTCTGTTGGATTATTTATTTGTTTTTTTCATTATGGGAATATGAAGCTTCTGCGCTATCCTCTATTGAAAATGTTTTCTTTGCAGAATTTGTTTTATGTTATAGTAATTTAGCAGTCTATCCTTGAATTTTAATTTTTGTTTATTTCTATTGTTTACATTTTACATAGCACTATGTATGTGTCACACTCGATACAGCTCATACTGTATCACTCTAGTGGCGCCATCTAGCGTAAATAGAATCAAATATTGCATAAAAAATATAATCAAATTTTTTCTAGAATAAAATTTAAAATTCGAGCTTCGAGATGCTCATACAAATGAACGGTATCATAATAAATGCAACAGTTTACTTTAAGAAATAATAACAAATGCGATTAATTCTTCGAAGAATCAACGGTAATTCTTAGAAATGTCTGTGATTCACGCTTTATTTACGGATATATATCGGATAGCGGTGGAGTCTGCTTTTAGAATTAAAATATCTGTAAAACTATTAAAGTAACAGAATAACTGTAAGCCGAAAAAATTATCAGTTTTCAAAGCTCTTTCCAAATATGTAAGATTTATGTACTTTCATGAGAAATAAAATACACCGATTTTCGACCAAAATGGCCGTCAAAATAGCGCCATATCAAGAGGGGTGATTTTCGGAAATGTAAGAGCTTCCATTTACTGTTGTCACCCTTCAAAGTTGTTGGTTTTTTATTAATTAAAAATTAACGGTAATAAAATTTAAAATTCAGGCTTCGAGGTGCACATGTTCAGAATCTTCACTACCCGTGTGCCAAATTTAATAGTTGTAAGTTTTATAGATTCGTCTCGACGCAGCACACATATAACATGGACACCCGGAGGTGTGACCGACAGGCAGAATCCAACCTTGCTTTATTAATATAGATATATATATATGCATATATATATATATATATATATATATATATATATATATATATATATATATATATATAGTATTTTTATGCAAATGACTAGAAAGTGCATTAATTTTAATGGCTATCAGTTGAGAAAATCATCTCATTTAAAATACAAAAGTGGGAAGATATTTTCAGGACGTGGTCGATTTAGGACTAGGCCAACTAAGTCGCAGGCCCATGCATAAAAAATTATTTTACCTTGTAATTTTCTGAACTTATCGAAAATGTTTATGAACAAAAACGTTTGACTTTGTTTTAGAATAAAAACTGGGAAAATTGTTTTAATAAATGATAATTGTAATATTTATAATGAACTCAATTTACAACATAACAAGGCGAAGCTGTAGAGTTTTTGTTAACTTTATATATATATATATATATATATATATATATATATATATATATATATATATATATCCTAATAATAGCCCAGTTCTGTACCTCTGGAACGCTTCCGGAGCGACCTCTTCATAAATTTATCAGCCTATGGCATCCCTTTTGTTTTATGAGTTAGGCTTAACAAGTTAAAAGTAAAGTTAAAAAATATTATTTGATATCTAAACCCAAATAATTTATTAAAAAGAAGGTAATATAGACACAAATCAACTTTATTTCGATTTTTAGACGGCTGTAATAAACGGTTATGACAGTTCCAAAACAGCACGCAACCGATTAAATTGTTCTCAGCATAAAATATACTTTCATTGTAACGTATTTTTGTCGTGATATTTATATAATTAGAGAATTATCTCTTTAGAGAATTATCTCTTTTCCGCCACCTTTCGAATTATCATAGTGTTTCATTTAAATTAATAAGAAGTATCTATCCTAATAATAGCACAGATCTATCTATCTGGAACGCTTCCGGAGGGACCGCTTCCTAAATATATTGCCGCATTTTCCATTTCTTGAGAGTGAACCGGTGGCTTTGAGGTAGCGATGTTGCCTTCGAAACGCTCGGTCCTTGGTTCGAATCCCGCCGGTCGCGGGCTGCGTTTTATTTATTTAATTTAAATCTCCTTTCTGGAAATTTCCAGAATATTCCAGTATATGTCAATTGAATTAATTTGAATGTTCTGTTAGGTTATATAAGTTGCTGCACTTCATTACTTTCAATAAAATTTATATACTCTACGTCTGTGTATTTAACCGTCTTGTCAGTTTTCACGTGACAATATCAGCCTATGGCATTCATTTTGTTTTATGAGTTAGGGCCTGTTCACATAGGAGTCCGTTGCGTAGCGTTAAGGAAAGGATGACGTTGTGACGAAAATAAACCAATCATAGGCGTTAAAATTTTCATTGCTAATAGTTTGGAGGTTTGTCATTGGTTAAATACATTTCAATACTTTAACGCTCCGCAACGGACTCCTATGTGAACAAGCCCTTAGGCTTAACAAGTTAAAAGTAAAGTTAAAAAAGATTATTTTCTATCTAAACTTAAATAATTTATTAGAAACAACGTAATATAGACACAAAGCAACTTTATTTCGATTTTTAGACGGTTGTAATAAACGGTTATGACAATTTCAAAACAGCTCGCCAACGTTTAAAAATGTTCTCAGCATAAAATATCCTTTCATTCTGACGCATTTTCGATGTGATATTTATATTCATTAGAAAATTATCTCTTTTCCGCCACCTTTCGAGTTATCATAGTGTTTCATTTAAATTAATAAGAAGTATTCATTTTATATACTCAGAACTTGAAAATGTAAACACGAGAGAGACATTCATTCACCGTGATTCATTCACCGTCGTTAATTTAAAAAAACTTGAATCAGAGAATCTTTTTCACAGTAAAACAGTTTTTCATTATATTATATTTTTAATATCTTTATTTATATTTTAACCATATAATATATATTTTTTAACCAGATATAACAAAAATGTCAAATTTAGTATTTTCGGAAAGTTGCAACATCGACGCATGCGTACTGATATGTAAAAACCCGTACTTCGCTACAGAGTACATTCAAATTAAATACAATGGTCAATGCAATTAATGCAAAAAAATATAACTTTTTATACAAACCCTATATATATATATATATATATATATATATATATATATATATATGTGTGTGTGTGTGTGTGTGTGTGTACATATATATATATATATATATATATATATATATATATATACAGTGGTACCTCGACTTATGAGTTTTTCGAGATACGAGCATTCTCTCGGTAGATTTTTTGCTTCGAGTTACGAGCTAAAATTCGGGTTACGAGCAAGCTTCAGATATCCCACCACGTTAGTTTGAGCAGCGAATGCCATGTTACGTGCTCATCAAATGAGTACACAAGAAGCATATAATATTTACAACCTTTATGTACAATTATTATACAATTGTATACATATTATTCTGAGACTACTATCCAGTCTTAAACCGAGCTTGCTCTGCCCAAACTTGAGTCGCCCTCTGAAACCGAACAGCGCCCAACCTCTCTCGCAGAGAGATAGCTTCTCCTCCATACTGGAACTCCCCATGGGGTCTAAGGGATGGGATGACCTTGGTTATAGGATCACAAGCTCTCCCCCTTCTACGAATTCTGAGAAAGCGCTCTTCGGATTCTCGGAAAGAAGAATCTGTACATTACAGCCACACTGAACGATGCAACAATCGCACAGCTTCCGTGTCTTACTCGTTCACTTTAAGAGAGTAGCTGGTAAAAAAAGCGAAAGTGAGGAAAGCAGGGTGAAAAGGTCAAAAATCAACGAATAAGTTTTATTGTTTCAGTTCAGCTTTTCTCCTCCTCTTCCATCAGCATCTTCAAGTCTGATCTCCAAGGTCAATGTTGTACATTGCAATTAATAAAAAAAATTTAATGCAGTACATTCTATTGTATTGCGTTTTTATACAATGTTCGTTGTTTATAAGCACATTTTTCTTATTTAAAAACATGCAACAAAAAATTGCGGTGTTTTGGGGGAGCCAGGAACGAATTAAAGGCATTTCCATTCATTTCAATGGGGAAAATTGATTCGAGATACGAGTATTTCCAGTTACGAGCTGCGCCACGGAACGAATTAAACTCGTAAGTCGAGGTACCACTGTATATATATATATATATATATATATATATATATATATATATATATATATATATATATATATATAGATAGATAGATAGATAGATAGATATAGATATATATATATATATATAAATATATATATATATATAAATATATATATATATATATATATAAATATATATATAAATATATATATATATAGATATATATATATGCGTGTGTGCGTGTGGGTGGGTGGGTGTGCGTGTGTGTGTGCGTGTGTTTGTACATATATATATATATATATATATATATATATATATATATATATATATATATATATATATATATATATATATATATATATATATATATATATATATATATATATATATATACTAGGGAATTTGCCCCTAGGCTCGCTACGCTAGCTCCTCTGTTATGGCTAATAGCTAGATACATAGGGGTGATTCTCGGGCAATGTAACAGCCATTTACTGTTGTCAGTCACCCTTATGCGAAGTGGATGAAGCCCGCCTATGGGTGAAAAATTGGATCTTCTTTCATGTCCTTCTGCGAAGGAAGCGGATGAGAAGATTTTTTTTGAAGTATTTCTTTAAAATTCAATTAAAAATCGAAATTTTAAGATAAAGACTTGAAATGAGATTTATATGAATGAGGAAGCTTTCGTCTTCCAGATGATGTAAATATTTTTTTTGTAACATAATAAATCTGAGAGCATCGAACTTATATTTGTCGAAACGCATAAATTTGTCGTAAAAGTGGGTTTTAAATTTTAATGAAAATATTAGTCTGTTTTAAATTATTTTTAAACAAATGAGGTCTTGTTTGAAGGAGAAATGTCTGTAGTCTTAGATTGTAAAAAAGTCAAAATTCTACGATCCTTTTTTGTTTGTGTTGTGAGTTATCGTAATCTGAACATGAAAAAGTCAATATTTTTCCTCAAAACATAAAATAAAAGAAAAACTTAAAGGCCGACAAAGATTAGACATGTCTTACTTTCTTCCCCACATTGTTCTGCATCTATTGGTGTCGGTCTCGACCCTATGCCTCCAGCGGTTTAGGAGGAGATAGGGTGACAAGCTGTTGACAGCGGCTTCGACAGCAGCGGCAGTTACTTTTTTTTAGAATATATATATATAGATAGATAGATAGATATATAGATATAGATATAGATGTAGATATAGATATAGATATAGATATATAGATATATATATATAGATATATATATAAATATATATATATATAAGCAGTGAGCGGGTGAATGTCTTCTCAGTAGAGTGTGCTAATAATTACTTTCATACTCTGTAATTTGTCTTCAAAAATTTGCGATTATTATATTTATGGTAAAGCTAAACGTTAGATTATAATCATTAAAATATCTGATTGTAAAATATATCAAATTGAACATTTGATAGTTTTTCAAAGCCTGATACCTCTTGATTGTTTCAAACGACCCATATGGTACAATCTAAGATATTTTTTACTTTACTTTACTTTAGTTTTGAATTAAAAAACGGCAGTTCCTTCTGCGAGTGGACGTTATACGAAAGCTAGACAGCAAAAAATACCCTATGCTGCAACAAGGAGATTTCTAAAATGCTGAAATAAATGCTCATGTCAACACAACAAATATTCCGAGTAAATATAGTTAAAGCTGCTGTGTGCTAACCCTAACGGATTCGCTCACCTCAAAGTTAATCTATGGAGAAAATGTGTCCAGGAATTGCCAACTTGGATTTAAAGATTTTTTTAAAATTGTACTCCGTTAGAGGGAAAGAAATTTTACACCTTAGGGCATTTTTCGTTTTAAAAAAATGCAAGTAATATTTTTAATTCAAATTATTCGGGGGGAAATCTGGTATAGTGTGTTTTAAACGCTCATCAATTTCTTTGGTGGATAAAATTTATAAAACGAATCCTGTTGCAAGGTGCAGAAAAGTTCAGGCTATCTGAAAATGCCATTTTTTATTGGATTATCAGCATTTATGTAGCTGTAAATAGTAGACACATTTTCTCCATAGGTTGACATTGAGATGAGCGAATCCAATAGGGTTAGTACACAGAAGCCTTAAGTACATCATGGTGGATAAAAACTTTTTCCGTACGCTCCACCGCCATGCATGAAATATCTCCAAACTCTCAAAAAAAAATCTGAATAAAAATATAAAATTAATTTATAGTTCTATAGATTGTTTAATGATTTATTTAGCCTTTTACTGTGTGATAACTACTTTTAAGCGCTCTGAGATAATTACAGCCCGCACTTATGATTGGAAAACTTTGAATCCAAATTTATCTGAAATTCCAGTCTGACAAAATTGGACCATGGCAAAAGCATGATGATTTATTACATATTAATCATTTTATGTAAGTGGGAACTTGACATGAACACACTTTCCTTTATTCCCTGAAGAAAAGTTTTATTTTATGGAAACCCCTGAACCAATAAACCATTTTCGTTCTTTTAATTGCCCCCTACATAATTCTTCCCTTTCCTAGAATCCCGCAGACGAAACAATGAAGAGAAACGACAAACGGAAATTGATGCGTCTGGGACATTCAAGAAAATGCCCGAAACGAAGGAAATGCCGCTTGTACACTTGATTTAAGACGCACGCATCTCCGCTGGAGGACGTCTAAGAAAAACAGTTATTATCGACTCGCGGTGCTATACGCAAAAGTATATCAAAATTAAATGCAGGACATAAGAGAGACTTCATTTTGGTGTTCTGCTCTTTTGTAGACCAAATCGGTTAGTAAATCTTTACGATTATGTTTTACCTCCATCTGATCTTCCTCATCCCACGGAGAGAAAGGCTATCAATGTTATTAATTATTGCAACAAAACTGCAGGTGATTTCCCTGTTACTTGCTATACTGATGGCAGTAAAATTGATGGCAAGGTTGGTTTCGCTTTTGTTGCCTTCAAGAATGGCATTGAATTCGAGCATTTTCAATTTAGAATTCGAGATGAATGCACTGTTTTTATAGCTGAACTTTTATGTTTAAACTTTGCCATTAAATGGATCATGAATCGAGATAGTGCTGACAAAGATTATCTCATTTGTACCGATTCACTTTCATCCTTGGAGACCTTAAAATGTATTGCTCCTGCCAATAGCATTATCGTCGAAATTCAAAGGCAACTCAAAACCCTTGAAAATAAAAACGTTTCTGTTTTCTTTGCTTTTGTTCGTGGGCATACTGGTATCTTTGGTAACGAGCGAGCCGACTTCCTTGCCAAGTCCGCTACAAGGCGTGATATTGACATTAGTGTCAATATTCCCAAATCTTTTTTTAAGAAGGTCATGTTTGAGAGTATGGTGGAGTCATAGAACCAAGAATACGTCAGCTCAAATAATGGTAGTTTAACCAAGAAATTTTTCCCGTCCATTAGAATGAGACTCTCTTGCCATCACTTCTTTGCTAACTACAAATTGACTCAGTTCCTCACAGGACATGGAAATTTTAAGAGCTATTTGAGTAGATTCAAATTGTGTTCGGCGACCCCCTGTGATTGCAGCGTTGGTGGCGAGGAAAATGCTGAACATGTTCTGTTTTTGTGTTCGAAGTACAGCAGGGAGAGAAATATTTTTAAATTGGCTCTTAAGGACTTAAATATTAACTGGCCTCCCAATTTCTCTCTGCTCGTTTCTGGGAAGTGTGCTTTCGGCTTATTTTGTAAATTTATTGTAAATATTTGTAATTCTTCTTAGTTTCTTTTATTTGTTTTATTTTGTCTGTTTCTTATGTTTTCTTAGTGTTTTATACTTACCTCTGTAAGTCCCGTGTGATACTTTGTGGTACACGGGAATTTTATGTGTATTTTTTAATAAAAATAAAAAAAATAAAAATAAAAAAAATAAAAAAAAAAAATTTAAAAAAATCTTTGATTATATAGCATTAACTATTTGAGATTTATTTCTTATAACTAACAGATTATACATTTTTATAGCTAGAGGGATGTACATTAACATATTTTGGAGTAGGTTGTGAACACGACGCATAAAATCAGTTTCTTTGAGACTGCGCTTTCACCGAAAGAAAAGGCTAGACAAGAGTTTTAAGGAATTTACGCTAACAGAGAGTAATCTACACAATATATGGCATATGAATTTATTTCGCCTCGAAGACGAATCAAAACAGCAATGTCCTGCCACGCGGTAATTTAGTTTCTATTTGGTCTTAGCCAACGCGAGTAAATCTGAATCCTGAAAAGGACACGTATGATTATAATTTTTGAGCAAATATGTACTATAAATCTGGGGCGGCTCCAGTCCAGAGTTTTTTTTTTTTTGGGGGGGGGGGGCGGCAACATTGGCTCTTAGGGTTATATATATATATATATAAGAAATAAGCATCGTCTCATTTTAAATTTAAACTCGTTTAGTATTAGGTCCACAATTATATAATTTTAGGCTATGAAAAAAAAATACGCCGGGCTTTTTTTTGGGGGGGGGGCAGTAGGGGCAATTGCCCCCCCCCCTTTAGAGGCGCCATTGCTATACATCAATTGCTATGCAACATATTCTGTTCACAAATTTAATGTATATATTTCCAGTTTAATTTACATTACTCCGGCGTATCACGGGATCTAAATCGGAACTTCTCATAGACAGATCAAAAATACAATATCTATTCAATATCTATTCTTATCTATTCAAAATCAAACAAGCATCTGCCTACGTCAGCGGCACGAATTCTCTCGAACGGCGCAGCTTTCGACCACGTGGGGGCATTACGTCACAGCATATAAGGCATAAGCTGAAGACTTCACTCACGGCCAAAGAATACAAGAGACTAGACTCTGCATTTGTGCTACATTACGAAGACAAGAAGAATAGATGTGTAATCTGAAGATAAGTTTTGATGTATAGGTTTTTTTTCCCCAACACGGGAGCAATTTTTCCTCAGGATATTCGGTCATAGATACTGCAGTTTAGTTGGATACTTATGGGAGCACCATATTCTGTGTGAGGACAGCATGGAATCATCCATGCCATATTTGGGATTTGAAGCCGCGATCACTCTGTGAAAGCTCTGAAGACTAATCTATACTAGATGTGGTTGTTTAAAAACTAAATACGCCCCTCTCACCTTATGTCAAAGTTTTCTATTTTTTTTCTTCGTGGAATTTACTCACTACTAATACCACTTTTGAACGTTGATACGTAACTATACAGACCAGAATTAATTTCTTTGCATTGTTTTAGTATAATAAAAGAAGTGTATAAAATTCCAAAAAAGATAAATTGTAAATACAGTTTACATGATTTGCATTAAATATACATTCCTTACTGTAAAATAATCCTTAGCATTAGTTTGTATATGTAGCGCTCGAGACATCCGAGTGGTTAACACGTTGGAATTCAGACGATGAGAGCTCAGTTCGAATCTCAACATGCGTTGCTGTATTCCGGGTATGAACACGTTTAACGCGTAGACCAGAAAATCCGTACATGTAGTATGTGGGTAGGGGAAAGTACGAGCCCATCAGATGTCGCTCCTGAAGGTTCTCGGCCAAAATTCACCAGCAGGGTGCTCCCAGATAAGATTATTCAAAGTATTAACGCAGTTAATAGTGAGAATGTCTGCAAATACATTATCAACAACAATATGTACATGTATATTATAATTACAGTTTTGCTCATAAAAATCGAATATTTGTAAATCTATATAAATAAAAGGAAAACTTTGTCTGTCGGCCAGAAATGGGGAACAATTCCGGGTAGACCTTTTTCGGTATGGCATTCGTTATGAAATTTGGCCATGTTTGACAATGTCGAAATCGATGTATTTTTTTTTTCATGAAAGTACATAAATGTTACATATTTAGAAAGAGCTTTAAAAGCTGGTAATTTTTTTCTGCGTACACTTATTCTGTTACTTTAATAGTTTTAGAGATATTTCAATTCTAAATGCATACTCCACCGAACAAAACGTAACCACCATGTTTTATGATGTAAACACAGCGTGATTCGCACTAAAAAATGAATCACTGAAAAGAAGTGTTTTATCGTGTCTAATTTTTAATTATTTTTCTATTTTTCATACTTTTATAGAAAAATATTTAAAAATTAGATCATTTGAAGATGTACTGATTTTGGGGGGATTGTTTGACAATTAAAAGTGAAAAAAAAATTAAATTCAAGTGAACTGTGATTCGATAGCTGGGCAAAGCCCAAGCATAGCCGGACGAAGCCCGTCTAGTATCAGAAAATATTAACAGAAATACTGCCATTGCCAGTTTGCTAAATAATATTGATTTTAGTATGATATTTCAAGAGCAGCCCAGTGTTATTTTGTCATCATTTGGTCCTCTAAATAACATTTTCATGAATAGACATTACAACACTACTCACTGCTACTCTTCGACACGAATTTGTATTAAAGGTTTTCCAAAATATCAGACTGAATTGCTGATGTTCAAACAATTCGCTTAACTAACCATTTAAAGTTCAATTGACTTCAAATCCATACTTTGCAGCATACAGCTCCGATTCAAAAAATTAGAATAATGAAAGAAAATATGGTCAATGGAATTGCAAATCTAATTTATCAAATAAATAATCAATGATATCAAATATAAATTATCATAATATAAATCTGCATATTTTGTAGATTATAAAATTATGAACATATTACAATGAAATAGAAAATATATTTAAAACAGCAAGTGAAAAAAATTCAAAATATTAGAATACTTCATTACATGGTTCAAAAAATTAGAATAATGTAAATATATTGTACACAATTTAAACTCGAAGGGTTTTTACATGCTAATCAGTACTTTGTTCCATCACCCTTAGCTTTAATGACAGCTCTTAAACGTTTTGGCATATTATTGACTAAAGGTTCACAAATTTTTTTATCAATATTCGCCCATATGTTCTTCAAACTAGAAATAAGATCTTTTTTGTCTGTTGGTGCAACATCTTGAAGTCGTTTTTTCATAATTCCCCACAAATTCTCAATGGGGTTTAGATCGGGTAAATTCGCAGGCCAGGGGAGTACATTTATTTCCTTCTCTTGGAGCCATTTAGTTGTCGATTTGGAAGGGTGGGAAGAAGCTGAATCTTGTTGAAACACGAAATCGTCATCACATAAATCCTCAGATGACGGAATCATGAAGTGTTCAAGAATTTCTTGATACATTTCTGAATTAACTTTTGTGTAAATAATACACAACCTACCTGGGCCTTCTGCAGTCATGCAGCCCCATACCATGACAGAGGTCACAAATTTAACCGAATGTTTTAAACACTCTTTATCAAAAGCTTCTTGTTTAAATCTCCAAACACGTATACCTTGATTCCCATGGGACACAGAAAACATACTTTCATCGCTGAAGAGTACCTTTTTCCAGTCATCTTGACCCCAAAATAGCCTTTGTTTACACCATTTGACTCTAGCACCCATTTGCATAGATGATAAGAGTGGCTTTGTATTAGGCACATGTGATCTAAAACCTAATTTGTGAAGTCGTCGTAATGTTGTAGATTTAGAGGCACTTACACCCACTTCTTTCCATTTTCTCTGCAAATATCTCACACTTCGAAAGCGATGTTTCTTCAGAATCTTTTTCAATTGCCTTTCATCTCTTGCTGAAGTTACTGGCTTTCGACCACTTTTAAAGTGTTTATTTTGAAAACACTTATTATTACAATATTCTCTCAAAACTCTACTCACACTTGCTTGTGAACATTTCACTTCCTTTGTTATAAACAATTGTGTTTTTCCTTCTTTGTGCAAGTGCACAATACGAAATTTCACAGCCTTAGATAAGTTGCTTTTTCGTTCCATATTAAGCAAATACTGAACTAAAATCAAATGCCAAACTACTTTTCATTTTCTGTGGAACACAATTTATAGTACCACCCATATTAGTCCCGCAGCTGTTCTCTAAACCAACAGAAAAATAGTTGCATGTTCTAATTTTTTGAACCATGTTATGAAGTATTCTAATATTTTGAATTTTTTTTCACTTGCTGTTTTAAATATACACTGAAGTGCCACTGAATTAGGGATACCTACCTAGTAACGAGTTGGGCCTCCTCTGGCCTTGATAACGGTTGCCACACGACGAGGCATAGATTCAACAAGTTTCTGGAAACGTTCCACTTGAATGGCTTGCCAAATATTGGCTAAAGCTGTCCATAATTCAGTAAGGTTCTTTTGGTGCTGTTTGGTGGCCTTTCACGCCTTGTTCCAAAACATCCCAAAGATGCTCAATAGGATTTAAGTCTGGGCTTCTAGGTGGCCAATTCATGACAAAGAAGTCAGAGGAATGCTCATCGAACCAGCCAGTAGCCAACCGAGACTTGTGAGAGGTACAGTTGTCTTGCTGGAAAACTACATTACCGTGCGGATAACAGAACAGCATAAACGGATGGAGGTGATCACCCAGCAACTCTACGTACCGAATTGCATTGAGGGAGGTTGGTGCACGCACCAAAGATCCCAAACTGTGCCACGAAAAAACACCCCAGACCATGATTGAGCCACCATGCCCTTGTATAGTTCCAGCCAGGTATGCAGGATCCATGGCTTCATGAGCCTGATGCCATATTCTCAGCCTCCCGTCGACGTTACGTAGTCGAAATCAAGACTCATCACTCCATGCTACTCGTTTCCAGTCCTCTACACTCCAGTCTCTGTGCTCTCTTGCCCAGGCAAGACGTGCAGGCCCGATGGCGAGTATAGAGCAATGGTACTCTCGTAGGTCGACGGCTCCCGAAACCCATACGGTGAAGCGAGCGTTGCACAGTCCGTTTACTGACTGTACGACTGGCACCGTCATTAAACTGGGTGGTAATTTGAGCTAATGTTTGGCTTTGCTGGCTACGTACAATACGCCTGAGCCGTCTCAGATCCACGCACTGTCAAGGCTAATTGTCCTTTGCAGTTTGCCCGATCGCTAGCTTTTTTTTCCACCATCCATGTATTCTTGGTATACTCTTGACACTGTCGACCTTGAAAATCCTAGCTGTCGGAGGATTTTGGAAATTGAATGGCCCTTGCGTCGCGTACCTACGATTTGTCCGCGATCAAAGGTGTCTAAATCAGGCAGTTTACCCATACTGGCAATTCCAACAACTAATTCAGAACAACCACAGTACGCGCTATATATGCAGTTACCACAGCGCCCTCACTTGCGCATACATGATGCGCAGCGCTACACAATTTGCATAGGCTTTGCTATCCCTAATTCAGTGGCACTTCAGTGTATTTTCTATTTCATTGTAATATGTTCATATTTTTATAATCTACAAAATATGCAGATTTATATTATGATAATTTATATTTGATATCATTGATTATTTATTTGATAAATTAGATTTGCAATTCCCTTGATCATATTTTCTTTCATTATTCTAATTTTTTGAATCGGAGCTGTACATTTTTTAAGAATAAATCAATTGCAACACAGCGAAAATTTCTGAAAAATAACTTTCTTAAATTTTCTCCGGAAATTTATAATTTTGACGTTTAGATTTTGTTAAAGCTTTTATTAACCCCTACTGTTCGGATAAAATATCTCTCCTCTTTATTTGCCAAAAGTTTTTGTCGATTCTTGAACAAAAAAGTTGTGAAAAATACACATTTCTTCCTATTCTGCTCGTTTTTTCACGAAGTGTTTTCCCTGCGAATTCTCTTGTTAACTATTCGATATTTTGCTACAGCTGTATTTTCTTTAAATTTATGTCTCGAAGCAAACAAGACTGAATTTTTTGCTATCACAGTTATATTGTTTTAGTTTTTC
The DNA here is from genome assembly GCA_907164885.2 of Dolomedes plantarius. Taxonomy (NCBI): domain Eukaryota; kingdom Metazoa; phylum Arthropoda; class Arachnida; order Araneae; family Dolomedidae; genus Dolomedes; species Dolomedes plantarius. The sequence goes on along the minus strand of OU015493.1, from coordinate 53,677,739 downwards.
TTCGGTGCAATAATGAGGAAAATTTACTATTTGATCAAAATTGATAGTGAGGCATTTAATGTTTTCAGTCATATTTTATATTCCCACACTCGATTATCATTATCATTAAATATTATAGTTCTCAAAAGAGTTAATTTAGGGACAAGAAATTTCGCATCCGGTATCGATGTTAACCCTTTCAAATAATTTTTAAAGAATCGAGAATTTGAATCGAAGTTTATTGAGCTATGTTATAATTTCTCACTCTTTCAGCTGTTAAATGTTATAGTTATCAAAGAAGCTAACGTAGGCACAAGAAATGTACCTTGTTCCTATGTTCGCCCCTTTAATTGATTTTTAAAGATTCAAGAATTTGAATCGAAGTATATTGAGTCATACTCTAATTTCTTATCCGTTCAGTCGTTAAATATTATGGTTATCAAAGAGGTTAACAAAGGTACCAGAAATTTCGTGTCCTGTGCCCGTGTTATACCCTTTAAATAATTTTTTAAAAAGAATATGAATCGAAATTTATTCAGTCATAGTGTAATTTCTCCCAGTTTTCAATCGTTAAATGCTATAGTTATCGAAGAAGTTTAAAAAGGCATAAAGAATTCCGTATCCTGCACCTATGTTAACTCCTATAAATAATTTACAATACAAACACTATACTCAGTTATATTGATTCATACTCTAATTCCTCACTATCACCATTCTATTGTCATATGTCATAGTTTTCGAAGGAGTTAATATCGCTTCTGCCTGCAACACCACGATGGTCGGATTAGAGTTAGGAGACACCGTGGAGAGAGACTGCTCAACTGTTGTGTTATGCATCGTCATACTGGTCCTGCACCCGGTGTTATGGTGTGGGGTGGTATTGGATTCCCCTCCCTCTACCCCTCTAGTACTCTATACTAGTACACTTACCAGCCGGGACTATATATCCCAGGTTTTGCAGCCTGTTCTCCTTCCTTACCTTCAGGGTTTGCCTGCGGCCACGTTTCAACAGGACAATGCACGACCACACGTTGCACGCATTGTTGAAGATTTCCTCTCAGATCGCCAGAATGCATTGTTACCCTGGCCTGCCTGTTCTCCGGATCTATCGCCCATCGAACATGTATAGTCAATGATTGGACTTTCCTAGCCCGGCATGCCGCACTCGAGGGTACAACAAATTAACTTTGGCTACATGTGGAGGCAACATGGGATGCTATTCCCCAACACCACATCCAAAGCCTCTTTCAGTGAATGCCGTGGCGTGTCGCAGAGGTTATTGACAGACGTGGAGGCAACACTCATTACTGATTTTCTCGTCTTACTCACTTCAAAGAAGGCTATATTTCCAATCAATTATCATTGATACTATCTATAATATCTGGAATAAATTTGGCTTTGAAATCTCTTGTCCTTCTTAGTGTTGCATTTTGGATGGCCAGCAGTGTATATCGTGTAATAATTATTTCTCAAAATTAGTTGATAGTTTACTTAACATTGCGTTTCAGTTTTAGCTTCTCTTTTCACGCCACATTTATTAATTTATACTTTTATTTCACTTTCTAAACAGTAGTCATAGAAATAAGCAACTTTCTAATGAAATTATGGTTCAGTTTAAAACGAAAGGTAACAAATTCATAAACTGTATTATCGCTGTAGTCCCTCCCTCCCCCTTCCACCTTTCCCAAACACACGCCTCACAGGCAAACAATTTTAGGTCAAAAAAATGCGTGAAACACGTTGTTGGAGGGGTTAGTAATGCAAAAATATAACTCTTTAGCGTATGCAGCAGCTTTGGAACTAGGTGCCCTCTCTTCAAGGCATAGTCTATACGTGCGATGGAGGAAAAATAATTCCAAATGCGTAATTTCTCAAAATGTTTACTAATGACTGGCAAATGGCAGTCGCCAAGCTCAGAACGGAAAGAAATCATGAACTATCATCTATCACGAAATGCGGTACAAATTTTAGAGTGCTTGAAGATTAAAAGAAAATAAAATACATGGAGCATGTCCTCGAGGCATCCAAAGTAATGAATCTCCGTACCTAGTAGCCTTGGACTTAAATTATCACTGATTTGTTTGTTGATAGCGCTGAGTTCAAATTTTCTTACACAAGGTCTTACTAGACAGCGTCCTAAAGTTTAAAGTCGATCAGAATGCTTGCAAACTTCCAATCCAACAGTGCGACTCAAACGTACGGACTCTGGTAGCAAATGTAAGCGCCCTTGCCATACAGGCATCAACGGCCAAATAACATATGGACTTTTTTCCTAAACGGAACCTTTGTTAAAGCTGTGTGCCAAAGCCAACTTTTGAAATGATGATATCAGAATTATTAACTACCACTTTGCTTGTAACGGAAACTTTAGAACGTTCTCGTTGAAAGTGAGTAAAATTAGGAAAACGTGAATCGGCAAAGTCGACAGTGGGAAGAATGTAAAGAGCATGCGGTTTGGTGAAACAAACATTTGAAATTGAACCTGGGTCATTTCGACAGAAATGAGATGTTTAGATCAAATAGAAATGGGGCTATCACAGTGTAATTTAGGAATATCTGAAATATCTATTTTCCACCTCCTTTTCAAAGCAGGCCGGACGATGGCGGAATAGCCAGAACGCTGCCTTTCGGTAATAAAGACTGTGGGTTCGAGTACCACTCTTAGCATGGACGTTTGTAGCCGTTCTGTAATCGGATTTAAGTAGTAGGTCCCGGTATAATTAGCCCTCGGGTAGCAAAAAATTGACCGTAGCGCACCAAACCTGACCTTTGTAAGGCGGTAAAAAATGATCTGAAATATGTTTTATTTCTGTATATACTTCATTATTTCTTTTCAAATATATGACCAGAAAGTTGATGCACTAAATACCTCTCCAGAAAAAAACTAAACAACACTTCGGTAATCTATTAAACGTCAGATTATTCCCGTGCTCAAAGTGTTCGTTTACCTTGAATCGAATGACTTTAATAGGAGGACTTCTAAAACGGATGACTTTAATAATATCGGAATGCTCTCACAAAACTTTTATGCAATAGTAAATTTGTAAATTTTCACTATTTTGCACAATACTTAGACAAAATTTATATAAAAAAATATTTGGGACCATAAACATTAAAACTTAGTGAAAGAAATCCCATGCTATTTTTGTTAACTTAACAGACAAGTGAATGCTTAGTATATGAAGTAATTGTATAATAGAAAATTTATTCTAATTCATCGTTGGGATATAGATACAGGCATATTCAAGGAGGTATACTTGTCAAGATTTTTAACACAAAATTCGCATCTCAGCTGTTCAGACAGAATGAATTCCAATCATGCACAGCCTATATTTTTTCTTTTTTGCTAATTTTAACGAAGTTTAACGAAGCACCAGATAATATATTTCTCCAACGTGCATTTTAACCATATCGTATGAATCCGACCTAAATTCTGTAATCGAGTTTTATGATCAACATGATAATTTCTATTTCTATTTATACTGAACAGAGTCAAGAAAGAAAAGCTAAAATCTATAGTCATCTCACGGCTTCGGGAGACAAAAAATTTTTCTCACAACTGCATTCTCACAAGAACATCTTCGACACCAATAAAATTAGATAATGGTTTCGATTCGGCTATTTTTTGCCCTGAAAACCCTATCTTTACCGTTTTATCACCTTCCCAGTGCGGGAATCTTTTCTAAATCACGTACTGCAGCCATCAGCAGGTTTTCCGAAGTAGAAAGTTTTGTAACAAGGGGTAGCTCGGCTATTTTTGCAACACATCTGAAATACTTGTGTTGTCGCACACGGTAAAAATTGTGAAAGTTTTTTTTTTATTTTTATTTTTATTTTATTTTTTATTTTTTTTTATTTTATTTTTTTTTTACTTACAGCTGCCTATTTCCCTCTCTTCGCATAATGCTGAATTTACTAATAAAGGAAAATTGCTCACAGTTTCTCACAAGAAAATTATCTCATTAAATTCCAAAACAGCGGAACGTGAGTAATTTAGAATGAACACCCTCCATTACCTACGAAAAATATCACTCGCTCGTTGCCATTATGAAAACTTCTAAAGTACAGTGTATCAAAGTATAACGTCAGGCCACGGTTTTGGGTTTCAACGGGTTTTCTTTGTCTATTTAAAGCTGGTACGTTATTGAATCATTTTTTTAAATTATGTTTAATAAAACAGAAAAGTGAAGAATAAATTTAAAATCATATGGAGATAAAAATTGGGGCAAATATCATTGATATCACTTTTTCTGATTTCCAAGTCATATTCCATGACTGGGAGTTTAATACCAAATTTCATGCTCTGAGGTCAAAAAAGAGCTCTAGGGAAATAACGCATGGGCTATTAATGTCACGAAGTGGCAAAATATTGTAGCGACTAGATACTGGCTTTCAGCAAAAACTAAATTCAAATAGAGCAATGGCTCAATTTGAATGATTTGAGATGATATCCATATCTTTTCCTTTCTCTTCTAGATATCTCATGATTTTTTATAATAAATAAAATATTAAATTTTAGGAACTGATAACAATTTATTTTGATGTCTTGAACGAGAAAACAAGCAACTGTTCTCAGACAATCTGCACCAATAGTTTGTTTAAAGTTCTACCCAAGCTTTATAAACGAAAAAAGGGTTCAATTTCACAACATACAAATTTTTGCATGCTTTCAGACTCAAAGCATGGAAATCAAATACAATGTGACCATAAATAACTAAAACTTTGTCCCCATATGTTTGTTCGTCAAGTTGCTTGTTATTCTAATAGCATTTTCTACTGGGGAAATGGAGACCCACATTTTTTGCAAATAATTTTATGTTGTATCAGTCACTTCCATTCCTGTTCATTATTCTAGTGCTGTTTCTGTTCATTATTCTAGTACTATTTTTCTTATTCTTACAAATTTGAAGAAAGCATAATCGTGTTCGTACAAATTTGAAAGTAAACAAAAGGATTTAGAAATTCTAAATCCTTTTGTTTACTTTCGTTTCCTTCATGCTCATTTATCTGGTTCGGTTCCTTGTATGATACCATTTAATTACATTTTGCATCTTTATACATTGTTTGCCATGGTATTTCTGACTTACGAAATCATCTTCAGTTCATCTTTGTAAAATATGTATGCTATACATGATTAAATTGCTACTTCACTGATTATAATTATTTTATACGAATGCGACTTACTTTTATATGCGAATAAATTTTATGCGAATGCTTGTGACGTCATCACACATGCCTCAAATTTTGTATGATTAACATGAAACTATTTTAACAGTTTGGTTTTAAATTGCTTCCAATGCCTGTCGCCAGTAGGATGCAAATTGTGCGTTGTCATGGTTACAAGAAAACAGTAAGGCAGTGGTTTGAGAATAAATTCTATATCGCGGTATCTTTTTGGATATGCGTGGGACTTCCAAGGGGTACGCGAGCTCCCGAGTGAGTATTGGCAAACTGGCAAAAAAAGACAATCAGATAGGGAAAACAGATTAATATGATAGTGGGGGTGCGATAAACTTTTAGTTATGGCCATATTCGTCCCCATAAACATTAAAATTTAGTGAAGGTAATTCCATGCTATTTTTATTAACTTAAAATGTATTTGAGTACTTAGTATATGAAGTAACTGTATAATAGAGTATTTACTCCAATTCATAGGGCGTGGTGGCCCAGTTGGCATGAGCAGCGGGCCGGTGATCTGAACGTCCCTGGTTCGATGCTCGTCGCTGCAAATCCACCGCCGTGTTCACTAATGATGGCCGGAGCACGTAAAATAGGGCCGGGCTACAATGTCCTCCAAGTTCTCAAATTTACCTCTGGAGGTGCGGGGTCAAGTGTTCCGGTCTTGTCACCTGACTCGGTTCAAACTTAAGGGACCGATGTTCTTCGAGGTCAAGTCAGACTTCCCCCCTAGTGGTACCTTGCCTTAAAGTGAAGCTGCTTACTACCCTTCGCCAAGGACCTAGGATTTGAAGGACCTAGGTCCTTTGAACTTGGTATAGTCTTTCCTACACCAAGGGGATTGGAAGCAGCAACTCCAATTCATCGTTAGGATATAGATACGGGCATCTTGGACTAAAGAGGTATACTTGTCAATATTTTCAACACAAAAGGCGCATACCAGCTCTCCAGACGGAATGAATTCCAATTATACTCAGGTTAATTGATGCCAATTTTAACGAAGTTTATGTTAGATATACGAGATCACCGTACATAGTACCAGATAATATTTTTTTCTCAACGAGTATTTTACCATATCGTATGAATCCGTCCTAAATTCTGTAATCGAACTTTATGATCAACACGATAATTTTTATTTTTATTTATATTGAACAGAGTCAAATAAAATGAAAAAAACACTATACAATAAAAAATACTACAAAACAATAAAATACAATACAATTCAATAAAAAAATAAAACAATAAAATAACAATACACTTTTTAAAAAGTTCCAGAAGCACTGCCATAAAGTACCGAAAAATTCATTTCTGAATATCAACTACCCACTGTTATGTTTCTTTTTACGTCTGATATTCAAGCTTAAAATCGGAATAAATATTCGAAAGACAATATAACACAAGAGAAACCTGTATCAATTAAATTTTTATTGATATATCGTGATGCAAATAAGAGCATTATATTGATATCGTAAACAATGCGATCCGTTCGATATGGAGAAAGATTGTGCATCCCTACCGTAAAGTTAAAAGGCATAAGTGAAACCGATAAAATATACGTAGTTAAATATACTTAGTAACAAGAGCAGGCAAAAGGAATGAAAAACCCCTTGTTTTTGTTCTTTTTTTCTCTTTTTTGATGCTTTAATTTAAAGGTTCTAGTTTTAAATGTTCTTAATTTTTCACAACTTACCGCAATATTACAAAACGCTTTCTATTAATATTTTCGTTATTTATACGAAACTTAATAGCTATCACTAAATAATTTCGGTAGGAATTTTAACTAAACGACCGGATGGCTTAATATATATATGCGTGTGTGTGTGTGTGTGTGTGTGTGTGTGTGTGTGTGTGTGTATGTGCGCGCGCGTGTGTGTGTGTGCGCGCGCGTGTGTTTTGTGTGTGCGTGTGTGTGTGTGTGTGTGTCGTGTGTGTGTGTGTCGTGTGTGTGTGTGTGTGTGTGACAGAGTTTGTTATCACACCCTTCACGAAATCCTTAATTCACCAGTTTAATCCAAATGTTGCAGTTGATGGTGCGATGGGGATATAACTCCTACTTGATAATTTTCAGCAATGCAGTCATCTGGGCTCGAATAACACAAATACCAGTCCGTTACTTTTCGAAACATATTTATTAAATCCACATAAAATTTCTCAGCTCCATCACTTAGTACTATCGTTTCACTATTTAACTCATAATGCCTAAAATTCTATTACTTTAAAATCCCTACTCCGCTTATCTCGATTTACTCCGTCCCTACCCAATTATCTTAGCCTGCCGCAGTAGCATCTTCCCTCTTTGGAAGTCTACATGTCTCTAACATTTTCCTTTGCTTTTCCAACGTGCTTACAAAACTTGCAATAAAATGTGAACTTGCATTGAACATTCTCGAACTCTCTTTGCCTAGTCTGTAGTATTTTTGCGCCAACAAAAATGATGAGCTAGCAGGAAAGCTGATGGGAAACCCAGTCGAACTCTATAAATAAATTTCCACTCCTCGTGAATTCACCAAGGTCATAATCCCTGTGATATTACATTTTATAGACAAGTACTGTCATCTATCGATTAATCTACACCCTATTTTTATCTGCACAATCCCTAATTTAATGATTTAATCCAGTTTTTTCTGGAATCCCCCTCTTTTAATTCCCTTAAGTTATCCCAGCCCTTTTAAAAACCTTACAACTTTCTTCCCCCTTCCCTCTGAAGGCGTGCACACAGAGAATGGCCAATTCCATATGTCAAGACCCCAGAAGAGAAAGAGTTAAATTTAATCCTATCAACTCACTTTGCATGATTTTAAAACAAAATCCCAGTTAATTCTATATTTACGTACCTAACCCAATGAAGCCGAGACGGTTACATTACGTAATAAGTCTCCATCCGATACAGAATTCAACATAAAAACAAACTTGAATATCATAACAAATATCAGTTATCAAAATATCAACATATGAATTTTGAGAAAAATCACTAATAACATTAAAGAAGCAATTATATCTAAATATCGCTTAAGAAAAACGCTGAAAAATACTAATCAAAACACAATATATCAATTACAAGAAAAATGTCACTAGAGGTATCCAAGTCGTGTGAAAATGCGTTATATGTTATCAATCTAAGGTTAATCCAGACAAACTCTCTCATCTGAGTTCTGGCTTTCGTGAGTAATAAAAGTCCTGGAATTCTCAGGTGAACTGTCCAAAAAGTTCTTGTCATCACTTAAAAAGTTATGGAATCATCGCAATATGTCACAGTTGACGTCAAAAACACAAAAACAAAATGAAAATATTGAAACTCGCGTAGAAAAAATAACGATACTCTTCAAATGAGATTATTAAAAGATACGTAGGTAGGCTGAAAAGTAATGCACACATGCTTGTAGAGCGCGAACGAAATGACCTTCAAAACAGCGCCAAGTGGCATTTGGAAGTTCCATCCCTCCTCAATACGCATGCGCAGATTTGAAATCGTTGTGTTCATCCTGTGTATTTTGAAAAGTGGTAGTATGGAGACGTGTTCTAGTGCTATGTCAACGGCGAGTTATACAGCGCGCTGATATCGAATTTTTAGCAGCTGAAAAAGTGAGTCCTACTGAGATTCATGAGTCGTTTAAAGGCTGTTTAAGGTGACGATGCTGTTGATAGGGGTACTGTAAATCGATGGGTAGTAAAATTTAGTGGTTTCGAGCCTGGAAAAGCCATAATTGTTGATGAAACACGCAACGGACGTCCGATCACTGCCACAGACGATGAACATCGCAAACTCGTCGACGATTTGATTCAAAATGACCGGCGAATCACTCAAAAGCGTATCGCAAACCATAATGGAGTATCCAAGGAATGTGTCTGCTTCATTATAGAACGATTGGGATACCGTAAAATCTGTGTTCGATGGGTACCACGCCGTCTCACAGGCGAGAACAGCGTCGGACTGGAGAGGCTCTGCGAAACCTGAAGTTTGAACCGATTCCACACCCTCCTTATTCCCCCGATCTTGCACCTTGCAATTTTTATTTTTTTTCCTCTACTCAAGAGAGACCTAAAGGGTAATCATTACACCTTGGACGATGTGGTGAAGGCAGCTGTCAAGTCGTGGATTCGAGAAAAGTCGAAAGAATTTTTCAGTGACGGAATGAGAAAACTTGTTACACGTTGGGAGAAATGTGTTAGCCTTAACGGTGACTATGTTGAAAAATAAATATATGATTTTGAAGCTTAAGAATTGTACTTTAATGTTCTTTTTGCCCGATCTCGCTATTTCATTTTGTTCACGCTCTACAAGCATGTGTGCATTACTTTTCAGCCTACCCTCGTATATCAAAAATATGGATCTTAAAAGTATAGATTCAAATTTGTAACATTCTTTAATCAATCTTCATACTTCTCCCTATAATATTCAAACTTTGAATTCTTCCTTCATTTAACAAGATGTGTCAACTTATTCACACCCTATTCAACTTTACCAACACAATTATATCATTACAAAATTTAAAACACACCACAAACCTCATATTTTATCTCAATGAAAAATTGATGACAATTTCCATACCCTTCTCATCAAATTCCAACTATATTATTAAAGTTTTATTCCATACACTAAAAAACATACTTATAATAAATTTTATCAACATAAAAATCAAATAAAAACGCTTTATAAATTAAAAGCCACAAAAACACATGTTATCAGTTACTGAATTTCCTTTTTATTTATTATATAATTTTTTTCCATAACTAATTCAATAACTTCAAAATATTTGCACTGAAAGAAAAATTATAGGACTGCCAACAGCTCTGAAAACACCAGAATGCACAAATTAATTTAAATGTTCTAAACTTCATCTAAATTTTGCCGAAAAATTTACCAAAACTCTTAAATTTCCAATAATTGATTAAATTAAAATTTTTGCGATTTTCAGAAATGTTCATCATAATTCACTACTACCTTTGTTTTCTCCCCTCTCCTCGACTGAGAAAAAAGTGGGTAGGGCTAATCAATTCCCCACACAAGTTCCAAAATGTGATCTAAATTTCAATCCGAAAATTTACTTAATTAACCTGGAAAAATATGAAATAAGTCTTCAAAATCATAATTCCAATCAATTCAAAACAAAACTTTCACATGAATAAGAAATTAACTCAGCAGTCAATGAATCCACTGAGAAAAGTGAGAATGTTTACATTACTTATCACAAACCAATTTGAAAAAGTCAGTAAAAATTAATTGCAAAATCCTCCCGCTGTACTAAAGTTTCCAGATCTTTAGTGAAATTGGGTGGGAAAGATTCAGCGTTTAAAATTTATGGGCCAATCTTATAACAAAATTCAATAACTTAAAAAACTTCAAATACTTCCATAATTTCAAATACTAATCTTACCAAAAACATCATTTCTTCAAAACCCATTTCTTACTGATTTCATTCTGGCACAATCATTAAAACATTATATTTCACATCAAACATATCATTTCAAAACCATTTCATTACTTAACCCATTTCATTTTTTAACTTTAAATCAAAAATTAGCTTACCTTAAAATTAATTTATTCCCATTCAAAACATTTTTTTAACTTTTTGCCCATTTACTTTCCTCGGCACATACAATTTTTATCTTCTTAAAAATCCTTTGATTCCGATGCATTCTCATCAAGCAGTCCTGGAGAGACAAAGTATTTTTCCTTTTCTTCTTACACATCCTGGAAACACCGAAAATTTTGAAGGGAGTCACTCGGCAAAGTTTTTTGTAGATACGAAAACACTGTCGTTGAAAAGTTCGTTGTCAGGTACAAAAGAGTTCTGCCCATTAAGAAATTTCTGTCATCAAAAATGTCACACGGAAATTACACAAAACACCTTTCCTTCAGATCTTGTAATTTTCTGCGAAGACGGTGAACAGCGGTCATGTTGAATCAATTTACGAAATCACAAACCAGTGTTAAAACAGCTCACGAAGTTGGCCACGAAGTAGATCACAGCTGTTTTGAAAACGGGTTTCTTTTAGAAACTTTTATCCGGAAAGTTCATGCTGTTGATGCGATGAGTTACCGTCGATTTCACGAGAAGAGTCGAAGAGGAAGAAAACCAATAAGGATGATGGTGTCTTTAATATCGTTTATAGCCAATTTTGCAAATCTTCGGGGTTTCCAACTGTCGCAGGTGACTTTCCAATGGCGACTTTTGACAAGAGTTTATTATCACGCCCTTCACGAAATCCTGAATTCACCAGTTTAATCCAAATGTTGCAATCAATGGTCCGATGGGGATTGAACTCATCCTTGATTAATTTTCAGCAATGCAGTAATCCAGGCTCGAATAGCACAAATACCAGTCCGTTAACTTTTCAAAACATATTTATTAAATCCACATAAAATTTCTCAGCTCCATAATTTAATACTATCGTTTCACTATTTAACTCATAATGCCTAAAATTCTATTACTTTAAAATCCCTACTCCGCTAATCTCGATTTACTCCGCCCCTACCCAGTTATCTTAGCCCGCCGCAGCGGCATCTTCCCTCTTTCGAAGCCTACATGTATCTAACTTTATCCTGTGTCTTTCCAACGCGCCTAAATAAAGTGATGAACTTGCATTGAACATTCTCGAACTCTTTTTACCTAGTCTGTAGTATTTTCGAGCCAACAACAATGATGAGCTCGCAGGAAAGCCCCCGTGAAACCCTATCGAACTATATAAATCATTTTTCACTCCGTGAATTCACCAAGGTCATAATCCCTGTGATATTTCATTTTATAGACAAGTGCTTTCATCTATCGATTAATCTTAACCCTGTTTTTATCTGTGCAATCCCTATATTAATGATTTAATCCAGTTTTCTCTGTAAAAATACCCCTTTTAATATATATATATATATATATATATATATATATATATATATATATATATATATATATATATATATATATATATATATATATATATATATATATATATACATATATATATATATATATATATATTATATATATATATATATATATACATATATATGACGAGCTTAAATTCTCGTCCTCCCTTTAAACTCGTTTCCACCAATAATTATAATAAATCTATGCAGTCAATACAATCGTAGGCCTGTGGAATTAAACACACTTAATTTACAACCAAATCCTTTATTCAAATTACTGATTAATAACCCGATTCAATCTGTGCCATTTTCGATCTCTCATCTCGTCCACGCGCGTTACCTCTCAGTTCGGAATCCAAGAACGCTATATTAAACTTTTGTTAAAACTTAAGCGAAAAACCTTTGCGTATGCCCTGTGAAAACTTCTAGGACTCCTCGACGCCTATGCTTGTTTTAAAAATACACTCGCTCGCCCGGCCACAGACACGTGTCAAGGCCACATCTCAAAAGGGATTCTTTTTCCCAACTTACGCGAAGCATTTCAAACTAAGCTCTGTGAAAATGATGGCGCTCTGTGCCAAATAATAAATTATTCTGAAGCCCCCCTTTAATTTTAACTTGATTAATCCTTACATATATATATATATATATATATATATATATATATATATATATATATATATATATATATATATATATATATATATAAAATTTACTAACATAGTCGGAAATCTCAATATAAATTTTTGCAGTCTCTAGGATACATAAATAATTAACTGATAGAATGCACTACTGAAATGCATACTTTTAAAAATATATAACAAAACCTTCTTTGTTGTTGAGCTATAAGAACTATATAATATAGTTATATATATGAGCAATATTATTTAAATTAGTATTTTGTTTTTGAAATATAGTCAGTTACTACAGTTTGGCAATGCTACATAATAGCATAATGATTTTTTATTTTTATTAAAGAATTAAGTGCGCAATGAAGATTGTAGACCTATGAGTTAAATTAAGATATACTTGGAAAATTATTTATTGCTAAAGCCCCCCCTCTTCTATTGATCAGTCATCCATTATTGGTCTATCTATATATATAAAACAGTTCCGTGACTGACTGATTCATTCATTCACTGACTGACATACAACGCACAGACCAAACCGCTGGACCTAAAGGGGCTGAAATTTTGCATGGCGATTCTTCTAATAGTGTAGGGATGCACTAAGAAAGATTTTTCAAAAATTCTTCTTGGATTTTTTTAAATTAAATTTTTAAACCGTTTTTTAAACTTTTTTTACGTTTGCATTTAAAATAATACATTGAGGGTTATAAAATTTATATCATGAGAAAGATCATAAAAATTCCTTCAAAATGAAATTTTTTTCGAATTTTTACCTCCATTTCCTGATTTTTGGTGAATTTCTAAAGATTAATTTTTAGAATTTAATTTATTAAATGCTGATCACGTGATTTCTTTTTCTGGTACTTTCAATAAATTTATCGTCACGTGCGTAACAACTAAATAGACAAAAAAATTATTTTTTTCTCTTTCTAATGCAGCAGACGATTGGATATTATCCAAAAAAAAATGCATATCCCTTACGATTTTTTCATAAATATATATATATAGATAGATATATATTTTACATCAATTGTATACATTGATCATCGCATTTATTATAAATATATATATTTATTTTTTGGCATAAATTGCATACGTTGACCGTTGTATTTAATTTGAATGTACTCCGTAGCGAAGCGCGGGTTTTCAGCTAGTATATATATAAAACAGTTCTGTAACTGACTGACTCACTGACATACAACACACAGACCAAACCGCTGAACCTAAAGGGCTGAAATTTTGAATGGCGATTCTTCTTATTGTGTAGGGGTGCATGCACTAAGAAAGATTTTTGAAAAGTTCTCCTTAGATTTTTTAAATTAAATTTTTAAGCTGTTTTAGTAACTTTTTTTAACTTTGCATTTAAAATAATAATTTGAGGGTTATAAAATTTATATCACGAGAAAGATCATAAAAATTCCTTTAAAATGAAATCTTTTTCGAATCTTTACCTCCATTTTCTGATTTTTGGTGAATTTTTAAAAATTAATTTTTAGAATTTAATTTATTAAATGCTGATCACGTGATTTCTTTTTCTGGTACTTTAAATTAATTTATCGTCCCGTTCATAGCAGCGAAATAAACAAAAAATATTTTTTTTTCTTGCTAATGCGGCAGACGGTTGGAAATTATCCAAAAAAATATTAAAATACAATAAAAGATATGTTCCTCAAACTGTACTATATTAACTGTACTATATTCTTTAGTATGTTCTATTAGATTCAATTTGAATATTTCTTCTACATTATTTTGTCTACAAAAATATCCCTTCCGATTTTTTTATTATATTTTTTCGCTCTTTTTACATCAATTGCATACATTGATCGTTGAACTTATTATAAATATATTTAAACATATTTTTGCCATTAATTGCATACATTGACCGTTGTATTTAATTTGAATGTACTCCGTAGCGAAGTACGGGCTTTCAGCTAGCATAACATAAAGTAATTCAAGCAAATTTCAATTTTGAGGATGAAAGTTTATTTTGACATCAAGCTTTTTCCGTATCTTTGTCTGATTCATTACTGTAGAATCAGCCTTAATTACTCCACATATTTTGTCGAAGTACTAATCGCAGAACGATTTTTATCACAATGTTTCTGGCTGATGTATCTCTTAAGGGAACAGCATACTAAAATACCTTCAAATTTTAGATTCATATTAGATCATTTACTTTTGCTCTTCCTACATTTAGATCCTCATAGATATACATTTCCGACATAGAAGTGTTTTTCTGAAAATAATAATTTTACGATAACCAAAGAGATATAAAAAAAAAATGTTTATATTATAAAAAAAATGCTTTTTTCAAGTTATATTTTTTAAAGATAAAATATTGCTTATTTTTTCAGTTTACTAGCAACTGACTAAAGGGGATAAAAATCAGGAATATGTCATATTTTTTTTAATGAGAAGCATGAGTTTGAAGCACTGCTATATATCTCCATGATAAGTATAAATCAAGGACTGAAAAATATCTGTTTGAATTATTAGGACTTCCCCACTATTTTCTACCTAGGACATCATTTATCTTATAAAAAAAGTAATAACAAACATCGAAAAACCGACACGCTATTTCTCATAATTTATAGAAATAGCACTTTGAACGCTTTTAAAATTTTTTTTTAAATTTCGATAGCTTTATGCCTCGTAATCCCTGGCATTTCTGAAATTTCCCTCGAGATTCTGAAGACTTTCTAGAATAGAATCGTAGAAACCTTCGAAGAAATGTGCGAGCAAAATTTTTATACAGAAAGGACTGGGTATATTTTTCTCTTAAACTGTCAGCAAATGCTGAAGTATTCCCCAAGCGTCTGAAATATAAACCAGATATTTATGGTTTTAAAATAAAACAGACATTGGCAACAATAAATTAAATAATTATGAGGTAATATCTAAAATCTTGTTTAACTCAATCAGGTGTTACGCTGTTATTCTTTGTTTCTATGACCAGTTCTCTTTTACAGTTTAATTTTTAATCACCCTTTTTCGACAGTATTCCTTCGTAAAACCTTGTTCATTCCTCCCCCAGTGACACGAGCCAAGAAGTCGTGACAAGTATGTTAACTTAATGAGCATGACTAAGCCAAAGAACCGAACAAATCAAAAGGAATAGAAGTAGTAAGTCAACAGAGAGTAACTGGCGCTGAAACATATCATTTATCGTCTAGACCGGTGGATATAGCAAAGACTGGATTTTGACGGTTGAAACTATACTCGTCTTCCTTTATGAAAAACTAAGTCGGATGCTACTAGTCCGCTGTTACTTGCTAAATTTATCGTTCTATGACATTTCGTGAACTTCCCCGTTCAATCTCTTACGTTTAAACAACCAGGTGGAATCAAACCAAGACCTTCTTCCCTCCAAAAAGTTGTTGTGGTCGTCACACAATTATGCTTTCATAGTGTCCACGCAACATGAATATCAGGATTTTATTTTCAGTTACAATAATTTCGTCTAGCTCCCCTATCACGTTGCCTTTAACATTAAGAGTTCTGATACAACAGAGAAAAAAGGAAAAACTTTCTTGAGAAATTTAATTCATTTAGATAAATTGGAACTGGGAAATCATGCCTGAATGATTAAATCTTTCTTTTCTTACCAATTTTCATTTTAAAACTAACAATTATTCCTAGCAGGAAATATTTTAAAATATTCGGCTTATATATATTGGTCTTATTTCCTCCCTTCATCACCTAGGATTTTATTATAAGAACTCAAAGACGTCATTTTGGATATAAATACAATCTCTCGGTAATTTTATTGCATATTTGAAAAGAAACGACCCGCACTTTTTTTTTTCATGCTTCCAGTTTGGATTAAATTCTTTCTAAGGGAACAAAAATAAGAATTGCATAGAGAGAAGAGAGGAGCAGTCTCAAAAGTTGACTTGTGTCAGAGAAATAATTAGAAATTACCGATTTCGTCTTGCCCGTGGATATGACGTGGATATTCTAAAGATTATCTAGAAACATAATTGTATGTCGCAGTTTTTGATGTAGGAAAATCACTGTATTTTTTTTCGTTGTATGATAAAATCGGCTGAGATTAACTTACATAGTTGTCAAATTTAACTATGATAAAAAGGTGTGTAATATTGTCTTAATATAACAGATAAATACGCGTCCTAGGTTCAATGGCAAAGGAATGTTTAATGAAAATATCTGTAGAAAACTGATGCTTAGATATATAGTATCTCCAGTGTACCCAGTGACCATGAACCTAGATTTTACCTTTGTTGGGAACTCCTCAGCACTTCGTACCCGACAATAAAACTGGAGGTAAAAGATTTCCAAAAGCAGAATTTCTATAAATTTTCACTTGTGAATGACAAGATGCAGTCAAACCAGTTGTTGCTTGCCAAACCAGTTTGTTGCGAAGGAATCTCCATTAAGATATTGCAATTCCTTCCAACAGGTTATGTTATCACAGTCTTGGATTTTTAGATGGTAATGCCACCATATTGTATTTTGTGGAACCTCTACCTGTTCGGTGACTCATAGGGGAACAGAGTCCCAGTTTCTTGGAAAAAAGGCCCCACATGGGTCAAGAGTGGGAAAATGTCATCTCAACCCTCCGCGAATCAAATGATGTGGACGGGGATAAATTTAGGAAAGACTGACCAGGGATGGACCTTCGGAAAAGAAGAAACCACGTTTTTCGCTAGGAGAGGGAAACTTGACGAAAGCAAATTGAGGGAGAAGGGACCGAGCTCTGAGCGGAGTGGTGACCCCTGAGAAACAAGGAAATGGCGACACTTCTCCGACGAGCCCTGAACTGACGAAGATATATCTCATCATATCATATGATGCCCCTCTCGACCTCCCACTTTATGTTTGCTGTTGCAACTGGTGAAGTTTGTTAGATCTCCCTATATTTTTGCACGAAAGGCAAAGCTAGTCCCTTAATTCAATGCTCTTTTAATAAGCTCCGACTTTTAATAAGCCCAGAACAATTGTTCTCATACGTGGAGTACTTCCCACCATAAACCAAATTTTTCTATTTAATCAAAAGTTTCACAAGTACTTTTATTCAATGCGTATAAATATGGGTAAATTTGCCGAAAGTTAATTTTTAATGGTTTGATAGTTGTTGTTTGTTCTTGTTGTTGTTGTTGTTGTTGTTGTGGTTGCAGAGCATTTCCTATTTTGCAAACAGCGCAAAGGGTATCTTTGGTACCCCTCACCGTAACACATTTGTTCTTACATACGAAGCTTACAAACACAACCGCAGCTTTTAAAACTAAAACTGAGGATCAATGATAAGGTCCAAAACACCTGGCTTACAGAATATCTCCATCATGGCTTACAGAATCCTCCATCTCCATCCTTTATTGCCAGACGTAAATTTCACATTATCGCATCTGACGTTCGAACTTCCCTTGATTAATTCCATTTGTAGGTATTAAGACTTTCCCTTTACTAATTACATTTCATCAATGTCATGACAGGTTACCTATAATGTCAATTTCTCCAGTGAAGATTTGATATCAGCTGGATTGAAAAAACTTCCACACTCCAGATCGCCTTTCTCTTTTCACGTTCTTCTTTTCGCGTTCTAAGAGAGAGCAAGGTTAAAAGTTACCAAAGAATTTCCAGCAATTTCAGCAGATAGGAGAAGAAATCAAAATTCAGAATGCCGAACGAAAAATAATAATATAAAATTTTGTGATTAGTACAAATTCACAGAAAACGTTCTAAATTGTTTAAACTTTGCATAATAATACATGATTTAAAAACTAATAAAAAAAATTCCCCTTATCTGTAACTTCTCAAAAACAAATTTTTTTAATTAAAAATAATTTACATTCAATGACCGACAGTAAAATTTTTTAAAGCACTGAAATATTGTGCCATGGTCTGAACTTATGCTAGAAAGTAATGCTGTTGGAAGTAATCCAAAATCTCTTTGCTTCAAACCACATCTAGTGCTCTATCAATATTGGCACATTAGAAGATCCCAGAACACCTCCTTACGAAAAAACTCCTAATTCCTTTATCATTAAAAACTCTTTCGTTACTCTGTATTATTGGAAGTAAACAAGAATTTCTTTCCTTTGACCTGAGACCGATCCAAATCCTTGTAATATGAAAAAAAAAGCAAATTAACTTCGAAAATAATAGCGCAAGATTTACATCGAGATAAATCCACAACATTACTTTTCCACTGGTAATCAATCGCTCAATATCAATGAATTTACTAGACATTTTAATGCAAACTACGAACATTTCAAAAGACATTTTCCAGTCCTCATGAAATCATTAACGAAGCAGTTTAAACGACTGAGTGCCCAATTTAATCGCCGGAATGACGTCTTTATGCTCTTTTAATAAGCTCCGACGTGCTGAAGTGGCAGTGCTATTTGAATGGAAATTTAAGCAGCTTATTCCTCTGGTGTTCTTCTGAGCTCTGCTACACGACTACTCACGATTACAAAAGAAAGAAAACGGGACTATTTGTAAGCTCAAATTTCAGATTTTTTTTATTTGTCTATTTATTTAGGCCTATAGATTCTATATCTAGATGAGACAAAATGGCGGAAAAATTGTTAATTATTTCCAAAACTGCGATTTTTATCCAAGGCTATCAAATTGGACGTACAGAAATATTGGCCGTAATATATGCAGATAAATTTTTACTGAAAGTGTAAAGCTCAAACATTATATTTTCGCAAACGGAGACACGAAAATTTGCTAGAAAATATTTAATTAAGAATCTAATTTTAAAATTTAAAATTATTATTAAATCTGGTAATATGGAAATATTAGCAGACTGAAGGTAAATTGTAAAGAATCTGAGAATTTACAATTGATACTCAGCTGTACAACTATCAGAGATAACTGTAGCGTCTGCTAACAGTTATCATTGATCATAAGATCTAAACCTTTTATAAAAATCAAAAGCACAGATATAACATCTATAAAACCAGTATTTTTCCAAACTCTAATCAGTAATTAATTGCCATTTTTTGAGGAAGAATATTGCTTGACTTCTAAGATTGACGCCATTTGTCTTTTAGGTAATAAATCTACTAAAGCATAAACGTGGGACGAAGCAGGGCTACTTAGTTCTGCATTGCATAGCGTTGCCATCTAACTTAAAAGAAAAATTTCTTCCGGTCTTTATAAATGTAACACAATACAAATTTTTGGGGATATGTGCCTCCGAATGTGATTGCACTTCGTTTTAATTTTTTGAGTGTATGTATATATATATATATATATATATATATATATATATATATATATATATATATATATATATTATATATATATATATATATATATATATATATATATATATATATATATATTATATATATATATATATATATATATATATATATATATATTATATTATATATATATATATATATATATATATTATATATATATATATATATATATATATATATATATATATATATATATATATATATATATATATATATATATATATATATATATATATTATATTATATATATATATATATATATATATATATATATATATATATATATATATATATATATATATATATATATATTATATATATATATATATATATATATAGAGAGAGAGAGAGAGAGATAGAAACACACACACGCACACATACATACATATGTATATATACAGAGAGAGACTTATGTATGTGTGTGTATGTGAAGGAAAAAATGCTTCTCCAAAATTTTTCTTAATGCTTATTATTCCAAAATAAACTTTTTGTAATAATCAATAGCCCCTTTTCTTAAACACAGTGTATGAACAAAATAATTCAAAATCTAGATTAGCCGTTTAGCCACTTGCCGACATGCTTCCAAAATCCGAAACGGCCCCGTTGAATGCGCGTGTTGAACTAAGATTACCATTACCATAAATAATTATGAAAAGCCGCCATCCTTGTTGCATTTAACTCATATTTATCAAATGCATAGCATCATATGGGCATACATAACTATCACCCCACATCCCTAATCTAATAAAATGTCTGGAGACACTGTGAGGAGGTCTCCCTCAATCAAAAATTTCCAACCTTTGGTGGTCAAAAAAATAAATATCCTCTTTATATTATATACTTGGAGGGAAGACACCGGTCACATTCGTCTCTTTTAGCTCTTTCACAAGTGAGCGCCTGTTTTTACTGTTTTTTACTGCCTTTCTGTTTTTACTGTTTGCGCTCTCTTTGCTCTTTCGAGCTTTTTCATATGAGCGCAATGCTAGTGCGCCTGTGTGCTCCGTTTCCATGCGAGAAATGTAAATAAGTGTTGTAAGAACTTAGATGTGTGTGTGGTAATCGAGGTACACATCATGAACAGAAACAACAAGGATACCAGAAAGCAGCATGAGATGACGCTACGACTCACGTATGGGCATTGACGAAGAAGCGCACAGAACATTTTAAATTCCAACTCTAGTGCACCGCTTTCGGTTCAGTTGTGAACTTCGTAGTGCCTGCATGCACTAAATCAGCCGGGATATGTTCGACCGTTGTAACTCCAAGCCTTTTGTAAATACTTTTATATATAGGTTAATTGAATACTAGTATCATACTTTACGTATTATTATTTCGTAATCACTCTTCCAAAGGCGAACTATCCTACACACACACGTACGTACACGTACGTACACACACACACACACACACACATATATATATATATATATATATATATATATATATATATATATATATATATATATATATATATATATATATATATATATATATATATATATATATATATATATATATATATATATATATATATATTTCAAAATTCTAAATTCTTTTAAATTTCCTTGGGCTTGGATTAATTACTCATTTCGATTCCAAGAACAAAGCAATTGTAAATAACCTAAAAACTAAAGTAGGAAACCAACATATCGTCCCTTAAAATCCCCAATCTCTCGCGCGAAACTTGTATAAGAAAACAGATGACCTCTGTCCCAGATTCCTGGGCTTATCCAATGGATGCAGACTAATTGATCACGTGGCGGGGGCTTGTGAAGTTTATAAAAGCTCAAGCATGCCTCCAGGAGCGGACTTTGATTGCTAAGAGACCTACTGGTGCTCTCTTTCTGGATATTAAATGTGCTTTTGACAAGGTTTGGCACCCTGGTCTCATCTATAAACTTATCGATATTAAATTGTCCGACTCTCTTATTCACCTCCTTCATAACTATTTCCATAATCGTAATTTTGTTGTCCGCGTTAATCGCGATCTTTCCCGTAATTTCTATATTTCTTCGGGTGTTACTCAAGGTAGCATTCTCGCCCCGACCCTGTTTAATTTGTACTTAAATGATATTCCTAGAGGAATTAATACTCTTCTTGCCCTCTATGCGGACGATACAGCTATTCTCTCTACCTCTCACAACATTAATTATCTTGCAAGTCAGATCCAACGGATGTCGACACTTTAGAGAGTTGGTTCACGCGATGGAAAATTCGAATCAACCTCTCTATGTGCCACGCGATTTTCTTTTCCAATCGTTACTGTAATCTTTCCTGGCTTTACCTTTACAATTCGCCTATTGACCGGGAGAACACTGTGACCTATCTTGGTGTGACCCTTGATCGCAGGCTGACATGGAAATTCCATTTCGATAAACTAGTACAAAAATGTAACGCTGTTACCATACAACTTCGCTCATTAATATACGGCAGCCATCTTTCCATGAGAAAAAAAGTCCTTCATTTTAAACAAGTTATTATCCCCGTAGCTCTTTATGCAGTACCGGTTTGGTTCTACGCCACGAAAATTCATATCCATAAACTTGAGGTCATCCAGAACTTGACTCTCAGACGTATTCGCCGAGCGATCCGTTATATGTCTAATGAAACCATACGACGAGACTTCAGCATCCTTTTCTTCAAGAAAACTGTACTTAAACTCTCTAATAGATTTTTTCATAATATTCCTAACATTTGCAATGAGATAATAGCTGAGTTTCCCAACTATGACTACTCCCACCGTGCTAACCGCAAACGTCCTCGGGCGTGTCTTCTTAAGAGCTAACTGTCTCTTCTATATTGCTTACTTATTCTTATTTTTATACTCCTCCCTCTTGTATTTTTACCAAACCCCTAGAACTTTATTATAACCTCAATGCAAATATCTTCCTCATTTTTCTTAAATAACTGTGGCAACTCTGGCCCAGTGGATGCGCGTGAGTGGTGAGCCTTGTAATTTTTTCTCCCGGGTGCAATTCAAGACGTTTGCTTTAATTTTACTATTCCTGTTTTACTTGAATTATGTTTTTACTGATAAGGGCCTATTTATGATATTTAATTACCTGCTGAGAAAATATATTTCTGATGCATAATGTTACAATTGGAGATAAAGTCTTACAGACCATGGAGCTCCGACAAGTTGAAATACCTGATCCTGAGCAGCGGATTTTGGCGTGACTCTCTTGCCTATTAAACAAGCTGTAACCCTTTGAGCAGAATGCCAAGTTGTATTTGAAGAAGTGAAAGAAAAAACGATTTGTTATTGGTGTCCACTCGGCTACTACGTTTTCCCCTCTGTGGTATGTCGGTGTCCGGTCATCCTCCACGGGGCCGGGCCGGTATATTACTTACACACACACTCAAATACATATATATTCATACATATATATACATATATATATATATATATATATATATACATACATATATATACATATATATATATATATATATATATATATATATATATACATATATATATATATATATATATATATATATATATATATATATATATATATATATATATATATATATATATATACAGAGGCTGTTCGCACATTTTTTAGACGATTTTGGTAAGCGGTAATAAAAAAGCGTTTGCTCCAAAAGAAATAATTGCAATTGTACTATGTTTTTAAAAGTCAAAATTATCGTCTGCGGATTGAAAGTTTTGTTTTTATTCAAAATGGCGTCTCTCTATTCTAAAAGAAACTAACTGCCGCTGCCGCAGCCGCCGCCGCCGCTGTCAAAAGCTTGTCACGCTATCTCCTCCGAAACCGCTGGGGGTATGGGGTCGAGACCGATACCAATCGATGCAGAATAATGTGGGGAAGAAAGTAAGACATGTCTCATATTCGTCGGATTTTAAGTTTTATTTTATTTTATGTTTTGTGGGAAAATATTGACTTTTTCATGTTCAGATTACGATAACTCGCCAAAAAAGGATCGTAGAATTTTTTTTTTTTTACAATCTAAGACTACAGACATTTCTCCTTCAAACAAGACCTCATTTGTTTAAAAATAATTTAAAACAGACTGATATTTTTATTAAAATTGAAAACCCACTTTTTGGAAAAATTTATGCGTTTCGAGATATATAAATTCAATGCTATCAGACTTATTATGTTACAACGAAAATATTTATATCAACTGGAAGATGAAAGCTTTCTCATTCATATAAACTTCATTTCAAGTCTCTATCTTAAAATTTCAATTTTTAATTGAATTTTAAAGAAATACTTTAAAAAAATCTTCTCATTCGCTTGCTTTGCAGAAGGATTGAAAGAAGATCCGATTTTTCACCCATCTTCATCCGGGCTTATACCCCCCATCTACCCGGGCTTCATCCATTTCGCCGGGAGGGCTGGGGAAGCTTCAACTGTAAACAAATGAATGACTCAATCGCTGTAAACAAGTATTGAGTCATTCATTCACTTGATTCACCAGAGGAGCGAGCGTAGCAAGCCTTGGGGCGAAGCCCCTAGTTTTTAACAAAGCAGTGGTTCGAAGGCTACATTTATGTTCTTTCCGAAGAGAAATATGCATACTCCGTTATCCAAAAACGATGTGAGAGTCATGGTTTTGTGATATCTAAAGAGTCGATAGGTAATATCGTCAACAAGAAAGGGAAAAAATGTCAAATTAGAGCCTCAAGTGGGACAAAAATTCCAAACAAGTATCCAAGGAAAAAACGGACATCTTCGACTATTGCAAAGGTACGTTGTTAAATGTTAAAAGAAAATCCCCCTAATCAAAGGACAGTTGCAAAATCATTAAAATGCTCGGTGTCCACTGTAAACAAAATGATAAACGTTGATTTAAATCTTAAGAAAGCGAATAAACGCAATGTGCATCGTCTTCTTCCAAATCATATCGCTGAACGCAGGACACGCTGCAGAATTCTATATGAGAAACACTTATCCAAAGATAAATGGAAAACAATTGTCACAATAGATGAATCATGGGTGTATTTAAATGATTGCAACAAAAAAAGAGCCATTTATTACCATAAAAGGGGAGAAAAAAATTTAAGTACATGGTTCAAAGAATCGAAAGAAAGTTTTTCTAAGGGATTCATGATTGTTGCTGGTTTTTCTTATAATGGCAAGTTAAAAATAAAGAGAGTGGAAAAAATGTCAAGATTAACTCCAAATACTATCAGGAACATATTTTATCGCCAATTTTTCTGAATGAAATACCATCGCTTTACCCACAATGGCATCAATCTGTGAGACTCCATCAGGACAAAGCTAGCAGTCACACATCAAAATCCAGTGTAAATTTCCTAAAAGAAATGGAACAAAAAACTGGTATCAAGGCCATACCCTTCACTGATATCCCTACTAAATTTCCGGATGTATCACCTATGGATTTTTATGCTTTCGGACTTTTAAAATTTGCATTATCCAAACGTCGTCCCAAAACCCTTACATGACTCTGGAAAGCTGTTCAGGAGGAATGGGATAGAATACATCTTCTGACACTTCAAAAGGCATATATACATTATCCTGGAAATTGTGGTGTCGAAAGATAGTTTAGAATAAGGGATGTCAAATAGAACATTTAAAACACAAGAATTTTATATAATTTAGTTTTGTGAATACAATATACATCGTCTAAAAAATATGTGAACAGCCTCTGTACATACATACCGGGTGTTTCAAAAGTCGCGCACATCAACCTTTGTGGTTGAGTTTTAAAGACAGAGGAATTATGTTAACAAACATAATAAAGGACAAACAAAGGTTGAACGATTATCTTTATTGTCAGGTGTCAGACATGGTCAAATCACAGTAAATGTTCAAAATTATGTCCGTTTTCCTGGACACACAATCGAACTCTTTTTACCAGATTAGACGACACTTTACGAAGTATGTGAGAAGTAATGTCCGATATTGCATGAAGGATGTTGCTACAGCAATAATCCCCATACGCTTGATGAACTTAAGAGTAACATCCTTCATGCAATATCGGACATTACTTCTCACACATTTCTTAAAATGTCGACTAATCTGGTAAAAAGAGTTTGATTGTGTGTCCAGGTAAACGGACATAATTTTGAACATTTACTGTGATTTGACCATGTCTGACACCTGACAATAAAGATAATCCTTCAACCTTTGTTTGACCTTTATTATGTTTGTTAACATAATTCATCTGTCTTTAAAACTCAACCACAAAGGTTGATGTGCGCGACTTTTGAAACACCCTGTATATACAGGGATTTCCGCTTATAAGAATCACGTTTGTTATTACTGTTTTTGATTCTTATAAGCGGTTGATTCTTATAGCCGAAATTTAGGTTTTGGGACAGGCACACACACACCTATATATACATATATTAGATAATTTACCATAAAATACTCTCTAATTTACGTTAAATATCTTTTATTAAAATTATTTTTTTATAATTTTAAAAATACAACTTAATTTCTAGACCTATAAGTAGATACACATTATAGTAAGAGAAGAAAAAAATCCAATATTTGTTACAACATACCTGCTTAACAGTTTTAACATTTCAACTACAGGAAGGGAACAAGAAAAAGTTTTCTATAGTAGTTTGACATCATGAAGTTTTCGGGAGGCTGTTTATACCTCTTTCAACACTAAAAGTCTCAAACGAAGATTCACCTTCTAGCTTACGTTTCGCGATTTGATAACGTGCTGAATCTACTAATGTCACGCTTGCCTAAGTGATTGTGGATACTTAGACGAAGATTTATGTGTTTCAGGGTCCAGGAAGCCGCGCCCAGGATGTGAGAGGTGGGAAAAAAGAGACCCTATTTGTGTTTGTCAGTGGAGAAAAGTGAAATCGGACCCGGACAGGTAAAGATGTCCCCGGTTCAAGCTAATAGGACAGTGTTGTGCTAAAGCATTTAAGGGGAAACTATTAACTTACGTCTAACAAAGAAAGGGAGGAATTTTACGACTATATTCCATCCCATCCTATCAATCTTTCTTTAAAAAAAAGAAAAAAAAGAAAGAAAGAACTTCGTGTCTATTGAGGGTTTAAGTGGCTTTTTTGGAAAAGTGAAAGGAAAGCGAAGAGTGTAAACTGATTCTTAAAACCGGTGGATTGATTCTTTAAAGCGAAAATTTTAACATGGAAATAATACATTTGTTTTTGTTTTCGCGATATTGATTCTTATAAACGGTTGATCCTTATAACCACTGACCACTATAAGCGGTGGTTGCTGTATATATATATATATATATATATATATATATATGGGTCATTTTCAAAAAATTCGCCAATTCATTGTCCGGGCTATTTTAGATCTGTTAATTATTTTTTATATTCATTCAAACAGAAAATACATTTGTATTCCTTTTTATTGAGCTATTTTCTACATGACTGTTAAAAATTTTAAACATTTTAGAGATTGTAACACCAAAAAAAAGGGAAAGATAGACTTGAAAACTGGATATTTTAGCTGTCCGAAGACCATTCACTCAATCATAATTTGATGTTTCAAAAACTAATCTACATTATTCATACAAACAAATAAATGTTACATATGCTACATGGAATTATCTAGCATATGTTGATTTTTAAAAACAAAAAACATATTATTAAGTGTCAATATTGAGTTATAAAGACCTGTCCTAGAACTGTGTCATGAGTGTTACTTTTTTTAGTTTTAATTATTTAAAAATAGATGGCAACACCTTTTACAAGCTTTTGGTGTTTATTACTACTTCCCTAAACTAGTGCAACACAGTACATGTGTTTCTGTTGGATTTTGTTGATTGATTTAAGAAATACTGGGAAATACGGTGACAAGAAAGGTGAGTATTTTTATTAATCATCATGAGTGTTACCTTACTTTTTATAACTAGTAATTATTAGATAACATAGGTTTAATTTTAATATGTAATGAGAACATGAATTAGTTATTTATTAAGCCTAACAAATTACTTTTGTATTGACTATTACTATGGAATAAAGTTAATATAGTATAATTTTGTCATGAGTGTTACCCATAGAAAGTAATGAAGCCTAAGTAACTCATGAAGCCTAAGTAACACTCATGATGAAATTCTGTTAAATAAATTTTGATGGAATTCAGTTTGCATATTTGCCCTAAACCAAAAGTAACAAATTAAGAATATTTTTTTTTAATATGTTTGATTGGTAAATTATATATATATATATACGCATCATCTTTGTTATTTTAACATTTTTATTTCTTGAGGACTGAAAATAGTTTCTTTTTTTTCTAAGATGCCAACATGCAAAAAAAATAAAAAGGCATTATCAACAGCAGAAAAGCAAAAAAGATACAGAGAAAAGAGACGACAAGATGTGCAGAGAGAAGCTTTATACAAAGAAAAGCACAAATTACGAAATGCAAAGAGAAAGAAAGTTAGTGAAATGACTAGCCGTGAACACAGGCAGGTAAAGAGAAGATGGTGGATTTCTGCTGCAACTTCCAGAGAAAAAAAAGCTTTGAAAGCTAGTTTTGAATCTCCCTTACAATTAGAAAGCACACCAGTTTCTGCACAACCAGTAAGTATACCAGTTTCAGCACAATTAGAATGTACATCAGCTTCTGCACAACTAAAAAGCAGGCAGAAGATGCAAGGTAGAAATTGTATCTCAAAGAATAATCTAAAACAGTAAGAGAAAATAAAAAAATGGAAGAAAAAATACAGGAGTTGCAGAAGTTATTAGATGAAAAAACAAAAAAAAATCTATAAATACAGAAAAGGGTATGCAAGGGAAGTCACAAGGAAAAGCTCTAAAGTTGAAATTCCTAGATCAAAAGCAAAAAAATTGCTGGAAAATTTTAGAATAAGTACAGTTAACATGAAACATGAAGTTGCAAAAAAGTTAGTATTTCATGATGTTTTGGTATCAAATTTGAAAACAACCTATGCAAGACTATCTAATGCTAGTGGTAAGAGAATGATTGGGAGAATTATGTTCTCAAAATTATGCCAGAAATATAAAATGCAAAGTAAAGCAGCTCACACAATTGGATTAAAATATAAAAAACATATTACTGTGGTAAAAGCTAAAGAAATCAAAGAAAAATAATGAGAAAATAGTATAGTTTTTTTACGTGATGATGTAAGTCATGCTACTGCAGGAAAGAAGGAAACTCAAACCAAAAATAAATTAAAGATGCAAAAGAGGTTTTTGTTAGATTCCATGAAAGTGTTGTATAAAAAATTTTGTGAAAAAATAACTTCTGAACCTGTATCATACACTTTGTTTACAAAATGCAGACCATTTTATGTTCTGAAGCCAACCGATGATGACAGAGACACTTGCAGGTGTGTGCAACATGCAAATTTAGAGTTCATGGCTTGCAAGCTACGCCATCTGAAAGTTCTGCCTACTGCAAACCTGCATGTATTGACATCATTCTTAGCTTGTGATAAAAACAGCTTTAATTGCATGTTTAGTGTATGTAAGAATTGTATTCACAATACAATCCCAGTATCAGTTGAAGATCTGAACAGTAGTACAACCTGGAAAAAAGTGAGCAAAGTAAAAGAAGAAAGATATAAAATAAAGGATAGAAAAAAGTCATTGTTTTGTGTGAATGTGCAAAAAGTTGTAACACTTCATGGAATTGTTAACGAATTGAATAATTCCTTACAGAGTCAGATGAAAGCATTCAAACCCCATTCTTATAAAATAAGACATCAAAACAAGTCTTTTAAGGAATGCAAAGAACTGTTATCTGATACTGAGGCTGCAATAATTATCGACTTTTCAGAAAATTATAATTGCAAACTGCATGAGGAGATCCAGAGTTACCACTTTGGAGCTTCACGACATCAGGTGACTATTCATACAGGAGTGTTATATATGAAGAATAAAAGTCCTCTATCTGTCTCATCAATTTCCCCAAGCAATGAACATGGTCCACCTGGAATCTGGGCTCATCTCGAACCTGTTTTGGGTTTATTAAGAAAGGATTATCCAAATATACAAGTTCTTCATTTCTTTTCTGATGGGCCTTCTACCCAGTACAGAACAACCCAGTACAAAAAAAACTTCTATCTTTTTACTAGAAAGATCTATGATTTTAAATTTAAAGCAGCTATGTCATAGGGATATGACAATAATGTCACGGCCAGGGGCAGCAAAATCGAGAAATACGGACAAAGTAACATAATTGCGAAGTGTAAGAGAGAAGCAGGTCTAAGAAGCAAATGGCTGACAGTAAATCTAAACTGCTAAAAATAAAACTAAAAGATAAAAGTGCTGTAGAATGAATGGTAACGAAGAGAAGAAAAAAAGAAAGGAAACTGAAAATTTATGAGGGCTATAAAACAGAACACGTGTTTCAGGATGTCGGAGCATGGGAAAAAGTGCATGGGAAAAAAAAGGAGAATTTTATAAATCCCGCCCTCATTGCGGATTGGTGAAAGGGGATGCAGAAAAGGCAGACAGGGACGAATTGTGATGACCTATAATAATAATATGGCCAATGGAATGGAGAAGAGGCGGAGCCGGCAGAAATTAGAGAAAAATAATATGAAATAATATGAGGAAGCAAAAAGACAGACAGGACACTGAGAGAGTAGAAGTCAGAATCAGAAGTAGCAGCCACCCAGCTAGTAAAAAGTGCGATGTGCGCCTGATGATGATTTAAGCCGTGACTGATGCCAGCAGAGCTGTAAGACGACTGCGCCCCATTGCCCAATGCCGTGCGCATAGTTTGACTAAAGGAGCCCCGTACTCCACCGTAGACGTATCCAGCACCAGTGAGGTGTGAATGAAAAGAGGCCGTTATAGCGCCGTGCCCGATGTCCACAACGACGAGCCAATTATCATCTGTAAAGGCACGGTCCCTTTATTTCCTCTGCATATTATACCGTCATTGCTTCTCGTAGCGTAACCTTCATTAACTTAATAATATAGAGCGCGGTAGTGAAGTAATCATATAATGGTAGTTAGCAAAAAATAAATGATAATTCGTATAATGACTTAATTCGAGTAAGGATCTGGTAGTGACTGAATTAAATGTATCTGTAGATGAAGTATGACCTGTTTTGTAGGAATGTATTATATTATATCATTTATGTTAATCAATAAATTAATTGGTCATATAGAACCAGAGTTGTTTCCTTCATTTGGGGAATCACAATGCAATGAAATGTACAAATTAATTATATTCAGAAAATCATTGACTTATTAAAAGATAAATATTAAAATATAAATAAAAATTACTAATTTCCAACTAACTTTCACCGTCACAAGCTACGTGGTCTTTCATTGAATCTGGTCATGGCAAAGGAGCTGCTGATGGCATTGGGGCAACATTAAAGCGAACAGCAGATCAAATTGTAGCACATGGTACTGACATACCTAATGCTGAAACATTGTTCCATGTGTTACAAAATCAAGGATTAACAGTGAAACTATTTTTTATACCTCAAGACAAAGAGGATAATTATTTTCAGCTAATACCATCCAATCTCATGACAGT
Organism: Dolomedes plantarius; assembly: GCA_907164885.2. Lineage (NCBI taxonomy): Eukaryota > Metazoa > Arthropoda > Arachnida > Araneae > Dolomedidae > Dolomedes > Dolomedes plantarius. The sequence goes on along the minus strand of OU015493.1, from coordinate 53,646,400 downwards.
GAAAGGTACTCATTCCATTCACCAATTATTAACTACAAATTCAGAATTTTTTTACCATGATGTGTCATGTTTCTGCATGAAAAACGAATGGAAATAGGAAAGTTTTGCAAGTGTTTTTAATCTTTTAAAAATATTGTTCTCAAAGGAGTAGTAAAACATAAAAGATCACCAATTTACAGCACTGATGATGATGAGGATGACACTTCAATATCTTCCATTGATCTTAACAACCCAGGAGCTAGTGGCTGTGAATCTAAGCTCCAACCTGGTGCTTATGTGCTAATTAAAGTTTTTAGGGATAAACCAAATAAAGGACATTACCAATATGTTGGAGTTTGCCAAGAGTATGATGCTGTGGATGGAGAGCTTAAGGTTACTTTTTTTAGATTAACTGGTGAAAATGGCAAATTGTTTCGATTAATGGAGGAGATGGTGATAAAATTTGGTGATAAAATATGTTCCTGATAGTATTTGGAGTTAATCTTGACATTTTTTTCCACTCTCTTTATTTTTAACTTGTCATTATAAGAAAAACCAGCAACAATCATGAATCCCTTAGAAAAACTTTCTTTCGATTCTTTGAACCATGTACTTAAATTTTTTTCTCCCTTTTTATGATAATAAATAGCTCTCTTTTTGTTGCAATCATTTAAATACACCCATGATTCATCTATTGTGACAATTGTTTTCCATTTTTCTTTGGATAAGTGTTTCTCATATAGAATTCTGCAGCGTGTCCTGCGTTCAGTGATATGATTTGGAAGAAGACAATGCACATTGCGTTTTTTCGCTTTCTTAAGATTTAAATCAACGTTTATCATTTTGTTTACAGTGGACACCGAGCATTTTAATGATTTTGCAACGGTCCTTTGACTAGGGGGATTTTCTTTTAACATTAAACAACGTACCTTTGCAATAGTCGAAGATGTCCGTTTTTTCCTTGGATACATGTTTGGAATTTTTGTCCCACTTGAGGCTCCAATTTGATGTTTTTTTCCTTTCTTGTTGACGATATTACCTATCGACGCTTTAGATATCACAAAACCATGACTCTAACGTCGTTTTTGGATAACGGAGTATGCATATTTCTCTTCGGAAAGAGCATAAATGTAGCCTTGGAACCACTGCTTTGTTAAAAACGCCATTTTGAATAATAACAAAACTTTCAAGCCGCAGACCATAATTTTGACTTTTAAAAACATAGTACAGTTGCAATTATTTCTTTTGCAGCGAACAATTTTTTATTACCGCTTACCAAAATCGTCTAAAAAATGTGCGAACAGCCTCTGTATATATATGAATATGTATGTGTATATATATATATATAATATACATATATGTGTGTGTCTTACATTAAAAATATTAGAGTCTGTGAAAAATATCTTATAGTTGTAGTCGTAAGGCCGAAGTTGCCACTGTTCAATAATAATACATATTTTTATGTATAAAAACACATTTATTTAGCCATTACTAAGAGAGGGTCAACGGAGTAGTGCATTCCTCACGTGTCTCCTTGAAGAGAGTCTAGAAAATAGTAAATGCAAAAACGCAATTACACGTCATTTCAAACATCCCCCCCCCCAATTCTCGAAATGGACCGTCCCTGTGGTCAGGATTGTAATTAAGTTAGCAAATTTCGAAGTTAAGCTGCCTTATATCGTATTGTGTTCTATAGTCTAAAACTGTTATGCTGGATACTTTCTCACAGGTCATTTTTAGCTAAGCACTCACCTAAGGGTGAATATAAAAGTTATGGAATGTTTAAAAGGTGTTAAATAATTAGTAATTTATCGAACAAATTTAAGTTAAGGAATGACTTTACTTAAGTTAGGGAATGATAAAAACTCAACTTCTCACACCGTGACATACATTTTTTTCGACAACACGTCTACAAAGGCTCTGCGGTTTTGTTTTTCCCCATAGCGTAGTAACACTGGAGGGCGTGCGCAAGCATGCAAGTGTTATATAGCCAACTACAGTGGTCTGATTGGTGCCGCCATCTGCTTATTTTTTTTTGCTAATTATTTGTTTCTAATTAAGATAATTTTATGTCGTGACATATATATATATATATATATATATATATATATATAACTAAATTTAACAGAGCTAGATAATTATAAGAAGAATGTAGACAAAAACAATACAGAAATCAAGCACTCAGGGCATCCACAAACCAGAGGCAAGATTCTGTAATAGTACCGGAACTAAACCAGAAGTACGAGGTAACCGACATGTCTCGTCATCAGGAAGCCTAACCAAATCAGTTACCTCAAGGGGAACTTTCTCAATGGGATGCAGGTATAACCAAAAGACATCCCAAGGCCCCGAGTTCCCCAAAGAAACAGTTAGTCAATAGAAAATGAAAAGACATGGACAACTTACAGTAATGGCTCAAAGCACCATACATGCAAGTACACATACAATCCTAATGAAAAGACACAGATGCAAACATATCCTAATTCAGTAGGTGACGGTTATGGCGAAACAGCAGCCCAAATTTTTCCTATTAATTACATCACTGTGGCAAAACTACAGTGCTACACCTTATTGAAGTTTAAAAAATATATATGAAACCAGAAACGCTATCCTAAACATCTTTAAAATATACCCGAGTCTAAATGCAATTTTTTTTAAACTTTTAAATTGCCGAAATTTTTAGGGAAATTGTTCTTACTTAGGTTTTCCCCGAAAATGTTACATGCCTCCAAAAAGTCTTCAGCGTTATTACAAATGTTTTTAATTCTGTACAGTTGCGAGTAAAATATATTATTATAGATTTTATAGTTCAAGTTGCTATTGAAATTGGTAAACGTGATAACCTCAAAGTTAAAATCTAGTCTTTTATCATATATCCCAATTTTTAATTCACTATTTTGAATTTTAATTTTTAAATCCATTTAAGTCGCGGAATGATTATTTTCATTAGTCTTGTTTAAAATTAATTCTTTTGGGTAAATTTGATTAAGAAATTCCAAATCGTTGCAGTAAAAAATTATAAGTTCATCAATATACCTAAATCCGGTAACATTATTTAAGCTAAGAAATTTAATTTCGTATGAATGCAGAAAGATATTAGCCAAAGCACTGGAATAACTATTACCCATAGGGATTTCCTTTATCCGTTTAAAGAAACTGAAGCCATTAAAGAGGTAGTTTTCAAAAATATTAAATTTACATAAATCAATCCAGTCACATTTTAAGATTAAAGTACTATCCAGATATTCATCATAAATTTCTGAACAGATATTCATTAAGTTATCATGGGGAATACTAGTAAAAAGGTTTTCAAAATCAAACGTATGAATGCTATCTATATTCTTACTCCTTAGAAATTTTAGAACATCCTGATTATTATTTATAATAAAGCTATTTTCAGTAACCCTGATTTTATTTAGAATGATTTTTAGATAGCTAAAAAACTTTTTAATAAACAAAGTGTTATAACAATTTGTATTACACATAACAAACCTAAATTTCGTAGGTTCTTTATGGAATTTAATGGTGGGGAAAAGGTAAGGGTATTTTAGCAAATATATTTTAGGTTATTAATCTTAAACTTAAATTTTTTGCTAAAGGCTAAAATCCTATTATCTATTTCTTTCTTGGTAAAGCTAATTTTTTTATAAGTATTGTTTGAGTTGTACTCCCTAGAAATTAATTTCTTGAAATAATCCTTACACATAAAACTAAAGTTATTGGCAGCCTCATCTACATCCGTCTTTTGGTTATACCTGTATCCTATTCAGAAAGTTCCCCTTGAGGTAACTTATTTGGTTAGGCTCCCTGATGACGAGACCTGTCGGTTACCTCGTACTTCTGGTTTAGTTCCGGTACTATTACAGAATCTTGCCTCTGGTGCGTGGACGCCCTGAGTACTTGATTTCTGTATTGTTTTTGTCTACATTCTTCTTATAATTATCTAGCTCTGTTAAATTTAGTTATATTTGCCTTTTTCAATGTAAAGATATACAGCAACTGCGCAATCTTTTGTTGAAAAGTTATTTATGTTTTCAATGCTAGGGTAGGTTTTGAGTTAATTTGTTTGGCAGTCCATGCCAAGCAAATATATATATATATATATATATATATATATATATATATATATATATATATATATATATATATATATATATATATTCTCTATAAATCTCAAATATTATATCTTAAATTCAGCATATATGTAGTTATAAAGCAGCGTTGATGCAGCGAGAAAATTCTTTCTTTCAGTTTTAAAACTTTACATTTAGAGAAAAAAACTGCAACTGGAATTTAAAACACAGCTGTGAAGTATTTTTATTCGAGAAGAAAGCAATGAAGAAAATTCCCAGAGAGATTCCACGAAATTATATTTATCTCTTAGCTTGTAATTTTGAATCGGGTAATCACTGATTCCCTTACTTATCAGGGACTAAATTTTAAATAGAATTTTCTTCCGTTCAAAAACAATTTTTATTTATGAAAGACTTTCTAACTTTTGGAAAAGTATGACCCAATTAATTTATCTTATGTTGCGAAGAATTATAGCGGGAAAACTGCAATCTGAGACATCAAATTTTCTGCTGCTTTTTATTCTTTAAATCTAAACTAATAAGTAACAGCCTCGACAACGTCATTTATTTCCTCCATAAATTGATTTTAATTTGACTCAATAGAGTTATTCGATATTATTTTGTCTTCTTAATTTAACAGCTTCTATGAAGTAGAAATTTCTGATGACTACTTTCAACCATGAATTATTATTAATCAATAGCATGAATTTTTGTATAAGGAATATTTTTCCCATAAGTAGTAAGGTAAATTGAATTAATTCGTTCCTGGAAACCAGAAATTTCATATTTCACTGGGCAGTTTATAAAGCATGGGATTGTTTTTTTTATACAAAATACTTAAACTTGACAGACATAACTTAAAACAATAATTTGATAAAATAAACTTTATCTTCACTCAACCTGTACTCAAAGGAATTGATGGCTTAATGGGATAGTAGCGCAGTAGAGGAGGAGACGGGTTATTGCTTGGAAGGGGAGTCCATGACTGGGTTTAAACATTTCACTACTGTCAGCACTCGTTCAAGGCTTGTCTTCTAACAGTTCGGCTTCTAACAGTTAGAGCCTGTTCACATAGGAGTCCGTTGCGTTGCGTTAAGGAAAAGATGACTTTGAGACGAAAATAAACCAATCATATGCCTCCAAACGATTAGCAATGAAATTTTAACGCCTATGATTGGTTTATTTTCGTCTCAACGTCATCTTTGCCTTAACGCAGCGCAACGGACTCCTATGTGAACAGGCCCTTATGCTATCACCTATCAACCGTTTTTCATTAAAACAAATGCAGGTAGCCCTCCTACAGCACAGAATCTTACAACACGGTTTCGTTCTAACACGATAGGATAAATTGCGGGAACCCTCGTATAACACTGCAACCTGTAACACGGTTTCGCTCTAACACGATTTAAAAGAATTGTGCAAACCTTTGTACAACACTGCAACCTGTAACACGGTTTCGCTCTAACACGATTAAAAAAAATTGTGAAAACCTTTGTACAACACTGTACTTCTACAGCACTAGATAACATGATTTTTGTTTAACACATTTAAAAACTAAACTACCTTAAAAATAATGACGGTAAGGAATAAGAAACTATAGTGGCTTTACATGAAAATGTATAAACAAGTTAGACGTTGCAAAATATGTAAATGAAGAAAAAGGTTCTGAAAGTGAAGCTGATATCGTTCAACAAAATAAACGTTCTCGTTTGATTCTACTAAGCTGTGATGAGGAAGAAATTTATTAAATTAAGGTCGCATTTAATGAAAATAATATTTTTTGTTTCTTTTCGTTTTGTGTTATACATACATTTATATTTTTAATAAAAATTAAGTTGCTTATACGGAATTTTAAAAAGAAATTGTTTGTTTTGATTAAGTTTTCGGAGCTTAAACCCCCCTTCTGTACTGGCTCTGGGTCTCATATAACACGGTTTCACACAATACGGCATTTTCTAGGAACCTATCTACCGTGTTATAGGAGGGTTACCTGTATTCAAGAATTTCCTCATTTCCTCTAATGTCTGTGACATTTTCTTGATCGTAGCCTTCACACCTCTAGTAACACTGGCTCCTTTAATAGTTTCTTTATTTTTCACCAAAGATATCGTTGCTTTAGGCATTCTGTACAGTGCAGCGAGATCAGACAAGCGGTTACCACGCTCATTCTTAGTTAATATCTCTTTTTTGTGCTTTATCGTGATTCTCACTATTTTTCTTTTATTAGAGGTATCACTAAACTTCTTCGAACTCATGGAGGCTTGTAAGGAAATATATAAGCATCAAATAAAAAAAAGCACAAAAAAGGAGGTACACTGTGAAATATGTGGTTTTCCGCACAAAGCACAAATTACTATGAGAATAGCTAGACGATCTTTCTTTTCGTCCGGAGAGACAGGTGCGGGGGCATCGTTCCAGCAGTTGATTTTCCCTCTTAGTGAGACTCTGAAGTCCATCCAGTGAAGGTCCTTCAGTTCCCACCTCAAGGACTTTTTGTTTCTTCTGTTCAATCCGGAGCTGACAGTGAAAGAAATGCCGTTGCGATCAGTCAGGGTATATTTATCGCTGACTGTCCAATCCGAGACCTCCTCCTCATCTAATCCAAATATTATTGTTAGGTCAACCAAACTCGAGACATTCGGCCGTTAAATAATGTCTGTCTACTATTCGGGTCATTGATGACGCTTCCTCCGAAGAGGATGATAAGTTCTATGAGGACTGAGCCTCTGTCATCAGTTGGTCTTTGACCCCAGATAGTTGACTTTGCGTCGAAGTCTCCCAGGAGGATTAGTTTATCACCGGCATGTTGCGAAAGTAGTGTTCTGAGAGGATCCCATTGGGGCTCCGTTCTTCTGAGATCTCCCGATGGGAGGAAAATAGATTGAGGCTACAAAGTAGGGATGTGCTCCCACAGTTAGTTGCACCGCTACCAGATGGTCCGTTTTGATTAGGCTGACACAGTGTAGTGACTTAGCTACCAGCAAGGCCGCTCTCGGGTTAGTTTCACCGTGAATTATAGAGGGAGTATTGGGAAAGCCGACGATCTTGTGTCGCTCCCCTAACTTTAGTACATGCGGTTCGTTTAATGAAACCACGTCGATCTCAGAGGAGCTAATGTCCTCTGAGAGTTGATATTCTGCTGCATAAGAGTTGCGCAGATTTAAATGTGCGACTTTAAAAATAGATATAAGAGGATTAACCGTAGTCAATACGAGCTTTAATGCGCTCCACCTCCGTGCGATACGTTGTGCACGTAGTAGCGGTGGGTGTAGCAGTGAAAGTTAATTGTAGGTTGGGTTATTAGATATTAATTATACTATTAATATTAATGATGACTATGATTTTTATAATTCATTGCTTAATGATTGTGGTTAGTACATTGATTGATTGTGATTACCAAATAATGGAAATAACTCTGGTTTATACTGACAAATTAATTTATTGATTATTAAAACACATAAATAATACGCTACAAGTTACTAAATATTTCCTCCGGCATTTACACATTATTCACAACTTCTTTACTACTAAATTAATTCTCTACGACACATATATTTAACTCATTCAATTATTATGACAATATTTTGTACTTCATCTACACATATTACTCTCAACTTCATTCCTACTAAATTAATTCACCACAACACCTATATTTAATTCATTCAATGATTATTACAATCTTTCGTACTTCATCTACACACATTACTCTCAACTTCATTACTACGACACATGTATTTAATTCATTCAATTATTATGACAATCTTTCGTACTTCATCTACACACATATTACTCTCAACTTCATTACTACTAAATTAATTCATATATATAAGCATAACCTCATATTAATTAAATTTTTTTTTACGAATTATCGGTCATCTCCTTAACATCTTATATTCAAACAATATACTCATCGCGCTCTATATTAATTATTAAGGCTACACACTGAGAAGCAATGATAGTAATATAAAAAGGAAACGCAAAGTCGGTACCTCGAAAGATGACTGTTGGATCACTATGGGCAGCTGGCACTCGTAATGACGAACTTCGTTGTATTTATCATCGCACGGAACTAGGGCACTTTCTTCATCTGGTATAAGGCTCCATCAATCATGGCAGACACTCTACACGGGACACTGGGCACGGGGCACTGTCATCATCGGTTCTCAAACTCTTTTACTCCTTGCAGACCTTCGGCACGGGACACTGGACGCTTGTCACTACTTCTATCTCCAAACTTCTAACTCACTCTCCTCATAGGTATATGTGCCTTGACACCACTTCTATATCTCAAAAACTTCTGACTAACTCCCCTTCTTAGGTTATCTGTGCCTTCACACTATTTCTCATTTCATATTATTTTCTTATTAATGTTGACTCCGCCTCTTACAATTTCCATTGGTCATATTATTACCATGCCATCGCCATTCGTCCGTGGCTGGCTCTTCTTAATCCCCTTTTTACCAATGCGCATCGAGGGCAGGATTTATAAAATTCTCCCTCAAATTTAACTTTTTCCCATGCTTCGGTTTCAAGCAGGGTGGCCTGTTTTATAGCCATCATAAATTTAGTGTTCCCTTTCTTCTTTTCTTCTATTCGTGCAACTCACTCTCTTCAACTTTTATCTTATATTTCTTGCTACAAGCACAATCTCTAAATTTCGTTTCGGTATATTGCTGGCTTTCTTCCCTTCTCTTTTTATTGCCCGTCATTTGCCATGTTTCTTTCATACATTTAGCAATTATTTTACTTTTTCCTGTACTTTTCAATTCCCCTGCCCCTGGCCGTGACACTACTGTCATGTCCCTATGATATTGGGCAAGTGGTTAATCTCCCTATTTTCACCATGTGAATTCGCTCTTTTGCAGTTTGCGCAACAAATGTTGTTTTGGCAGTCGTTAGCGACATGTCCGAAGTCCCCGCATTTTTTGCAGGTTTGCTGGGATTTACAATATTTCGCTGGGTGACCAAACCTCCAGCACTTAAAGCAGATCCTGGGCTTAATGTATTCTCTACATGGATGCTTTTCCCAATCTTTCTTAACTTTTCTGTTCCTCTTCATTAACGCCAGTGATCTTCCACTTAAGTTTATAATCCAATTGGTTCCCTTCTTGGTTTGGAAATGGCTGACCATCTCCACATCCGCATCACCGAGTTCTTCATTCTGGTCCGTGAGTTTCTGCTGGACCTCCTCTTTGGTATATTCTCTACTCACATTGAATATGATCAATTGTGGTTTCCTTTTCTTAGGTCTTTCGACCTCGTATACCTTTTCCAGCTTATCTTGCGACTTAATTTCATTGATAAGTTTATGAATGTATGTTTCTTTCTCGACCGCTATTAGTATACCGCCTCTCAAGATTTTCTTGACCGCTTCTATTCCCACTTGTAATTTAGAAGGGCAAATTGTATTCTCAATTTCGTTTTTCGTCTCATCGGACGTTTGCTCCCTTTTTGGGAAGATTGTTAGGGTGTTTTTGGGTGATTGTTAGGGCCGCTTTTTGTACCTGATAGACTCTGGGCCTTTGTCAGGTACACTAAACTCACTATCTCTCTTAGGGGCGTTGTGGGGAGGCCCCCTCAAATTTTTGAATAAGGTTTCGAAAAGCTTACGCCGACTCCATCGTGAGATGACACAGCAAGAAATCACTACTAATGATAGGTAGCCGCCACGGCATCCCGCTGAACGCCAATTTACCACAGATCCAGTCCCTCAGTACCATCCAGGCTCTCGTGTCCACCAGGGCAAAATCCTTCATCTCAATGCTAGTTCAGCTAAAGTCCCCATTCTCTCCTCGGCTTACAAACCAGATCATCCAGGAGCTAAACTGTGGAATCCTTCTTTCCCCAATTTTTGCCCTTAGAAGAGCAACCACCACACCGCCAGTCATCCCGACTCATCCCCCCACAGGGAGGTCACTTTATTAATTCTACTAGAATTACAAAGAGTATTACATCTTATAAAATAACAGCTGTTCAATTCCAACAGAAAACATAAGAGAAACATGTCGAATAACAATTACAATATCATAAACTTTGACACCATTCGTGTCAGCGCACCCGACAATAATACTTCTGCACAACTCGTGCAGGAAACAATACAATATAATTTCACAAAGTCCTTTACAAATAAGAATATTCACCAGCAGAAGAGATCCAGCCTACTCAGCGCCCGCCCGTGTCTGTCATAGTCCGTGGAGGCTATGAGCCTATCCACCACGGCTTTATAACTGCAGCAGCCGACATCCGTCGGCAAATGGTCAATTTCAATATTCAGTCCCGATCTCTTTTGGTGTCTCTCGCAACTTCCACAGGTAGTTCCCCTCTTACATGGCCTTTCTCCATATTCTTTCTCAGAGCACACTTTACATTTTCTTTCGTTTTTACAATGTTTCGCCACATATCCAATACTCCAGCACTTGTAACATATTGCTCTCACTTTCGCTATTCTCTTATAATCTACTCCTTTCAAACGGAGAACCCAATTGTGTCCTTTTTTGGTTTTAAAGCTCGTCACCACGTCTATGTTCATTTCTCTAACTTCCTCATTTTGGAGGTGCTTCTCCATCACTGAGATGAAATTTATAGTTGAATCCATATTGGATGCAAAAAATCAAAAAATCAAAAGATCAAATCCTTTGTGTAACAAAGTAGTAAGACTACTGTCCCCACCCTCGGCGTCTGCAAACTATCAAATAGTTTCCCAGGGGCCACCACGTGGAGGTGCCGGCAGGTTGCACTATAGAAAGGGCACATTGAGAATTATCGCTAAAAGCGTGGTTCGCTTTTTGTACCTGACAGACTATGGGCCTTTGTCAGGTACACTAAACTCACTATCTCTCTCAGGAGCGCTGTGGGGAGGCCCCCTCAAATTTTTGAATAAAATATTTTCATAACAAATTATGATTGAACATAGGGATACTTTTGTTGAATCTCTCGGCTTTTAAAAGGTACCCGACCCCTTAAAGGCAAAATTCAGCAAAGAATGGCAATAAAGGTAAGAATGGTAATACATATATAATATAGAAAAAATCACATGTGGTGTCGTGACGCACAACTAAAAATTTAACGTATGAGAGAACGCTGGCGTTCAGTCAAAACAGAGCGTCATGATAATGTTAAAATTCTTTATTCGAACGAATAACATTATCGTGTCCGTTCCGGGACACGTCTGGTTCTCTCCTCATCAGGGTTGGGAAATGAATACCATCATTGTAGACACGCCACTTTAATAAATAGAGTGACGAACATAAACAAATTAACGAGTTTTTACAAATTAATTACACATTTACCGCGCACACAACACAGAGGTCGAAATCTGCTATTCCCCTCCTTTTCAGAGAGACGTCCACGCACGCACTGGCTTTCTTCACGAGCCCCTTTTCCGCTCCCCGTCTCCCCACGACATCTGGTGACCTTTCAAGGGGGCTTTGTCGCGGTCGGTATCTTCACAAACATATTATTATAGGCAAAATATTTACACAGTTAAAAGCGAACATTAAATGACAGTACAGTCATCAATTTCTATCAGCATCTCGCCTATCAACGTCTTTATCAACGTCTCTCTTAGCGTCTTCTCGTAGCGTCTATCTCGGCTTCGGAGTTTGTCCTTTTTTACCATGTTTTTATTAACTCGCTTTCTTGTTTGTTTGTTTTTGTGTGTGTGTTTGTCCGGTACAAATCTTGCAATCGATTTTTAACTAACTTCCCGACTAGCTAGACATTTGAAACTTTTAGAATAGCCCAGAACACGGTGACAATGCATTATTTTAATACTTTTAGCCATCTTTAAGCAGAATTGAATCCTTTTTCAGTTAATTTTGTTTTTTAGACTGGTGCAGCTATCTGTCGGCTGGGACGGGAACGAAAAGTTAAACGCAAGTTAACTTCCAATTAACTTCATTTTCTTTCAAGTTGATGGGATAATTCATCAAAAAATTTTAAAAAGTATTTATTAATACATAGAATTGTCAAGTTTATATGATTCAACAGAAAATTAAAAAACATGGTATATAAAAAGTTATTTTTATCTTGTAATTATTCATGTTCCGCTTCCACCAAGGATAGTATCGACATCCCTTCTCCTTGACTCCGCATTCTTACCACCCACGATCGGCAATGAAACCGCAGACAGGTCGTCCAAGGGAGATCCACTGTTCCCTCCGTTATTTCTGTCGTGGGCGTTGGTCAGTCACCACTCCTCTTCGTTTTATCTTGTCTTTTCCGGCGACCAGCGTGTCCAGCCATGGGGGGTATCTCAATTAGGCGCAATACGGCAGCAATAACAGTTTCCCGCCGGAAATTAGTTTCTTATTCAGCTTGCTATCCTGCATTGTGAGTAAAAATCTCTAACTCAATTATGAGGCAGACAGAGAGTCGCCACTTGGACACTGGCTACCACACACGTCGTCATACACACAAGTTCCAGTTTATGTGTTTCACCTATAATTTAACAATTGGGTCGTGTATTCTGTTGTGGCATCGTGACCCACAACTAAAATAAACGTAGATGATGACGCTGAAAATCAGTCACACATAGACTTAGGATGAGAATAAAGTTCTTTATTAGAATCACTATCATCGTATCATGAATATGTACAATAGAAAAAAATGTACAAAAATCGAATGAACGTTATACGACAGTACAGTCGTCAAAAATACAGCAACATCTCGATGTCTCTGGCAGTCTGTAGTTGTCTCTCGTCATCTCTAGTTATCTCTAGCGTGTAGCTATCTTTCGTTCGGAGTTGGTTTCTTTTATACCCCACTTCCGTCAAGGCGGTGTCGACGTCCTTCGCTTGGTATTCCCGACCACTCACGATCGGTGATGAAATCCAAACAGGCCGTTTTCCTCTTAACCGCAGGAATTTCCGTGGCGGTCGTTGGTCAGCCACAGTTCAGCGCTCTCAGCCATGGGAAGGGGGGGCATCCCAATTAGTCGCTGCACGAAACTTCCTGCCGGAAATTGGCTCGCATTGAGCACAAATCTGAAAATTCAATTGAGGGCCACACAAATAGACACTACATCCCACACACGATGCTACACCGTCTTTTCACCCCGCATTTACACAGCCATGAACGAGCCACCCCTCGTCCCCCCGGAAGACATTCGCGAGACATTAGTCACGCTCCTGCATCGACGCGAATGACCGTTCTCACATTCCCGCCTCTTGCTGTCAAGACTTCCCGTCGCAACTTCCCTACGCCATTCACCCCTTTGACCTTTGACCCCCTCCCCGTCGCCATTCGTCCCTTTGCGAAAAGCGATCCGGTCACCATTTCCCCTTTGACCACCCCCCAAAAGTGGGGGAGGCGGGCCCTCGTCCCTTTGACCTGGGCCAGAAAAACCACTCCCGAAGCGAGCGCCACGATTGAGGAGGAGAATAGCAGGGTTATTGGCGAGGGCTCCGTTTACACATCCATCTTTCACTCTTCCCCGCTATTCGACTCTCCTCGTTCGCGGCTGTGTAAATGAGGGGGTTAGAATGGAGTAGAAACCTATATGCAGCAGTTTACTCGACAAAATTAGAAAACATACTGTTCCGTTTTCCTGGGTTCATCATGATTGAATAAGAAGCTAACTCTTCAGAAAGTTCACACAAAATAAATTTATTATTTTGTAAATTCTTCAGTCCTATACACAAATTCAAACATAAACAACTCCTTTCTATACAGCTAAAAATTCTAAAAACACAAGTCAGGATACCAGAATTTTCAATACAATACACGCCAATTAACGAAGTTACAACACATTCAATTCTCACTAGGAAATTGAACTGAGTTCCAATGCCATTGTCGGGTATATTTATAGATTTCAAAAGTGCCCTCTATAGGTCAATCACAGCTAGATATTTCTAGAATCTTCCAGAAAGGTTTAGTCGACAAGTTGGTGAAATGTCGCCAAATCTGGTGACCAAATTAAGTCAAAAAATCCATCGCCAATTTGGCGATAACTCTCATATTCGGTGAGATTCCCTTAGACTCCCATGTTAAATACATAGCTATAGGAGCTCTTCCATAGACGCCATTTTAACGAAACAAAATGCAATATTTACAAAATTCGTAACAATACACTTGAGAATCACGAAATATCCAAAAGATTTAAAGGAACGGAAAATGCTCTTGCCACAATGCGTCTAAATAAATGTAATTACATTCAGTGACTCCTGAAGAGTAAAATCAAGAATACTGTAGGTGGCTATAATTTTGGCTGAGTTGTAATAAAACAAAACTATTCGAGCGTATTTCTTACTTTTTCCTACTCTTCTTAGAGCCGCATCATTAGATTATTGAAGTTATCCCGTAATAAAATAGTTTTGTAAACAACATTTGCTCATTCAACCAAACAAATGGTAGCTAAGACTTTAAAAAATGAATCGCTGTGTTCAGCCCAGCTTCAATAAACTTTTTTTTATTTATATCAAGGAAACATCAATCTTATAAATATGTTAGTATTCTGGGTCGTTTTTGATGTTTGATTTACAGACCGAACTTCGGAGGATTAATATTATATACTTTGTTGTCTTTCATTCGAAGCAACGATCACAATCTCTCCTAATAAAACATGTAACGTATCGTCGAATAACGGCCAGTTGATTTTCTCTTCAGCATAGTTTTCATTTCTTAGTTTGTAACTGATAGAAGAGAATGCTGCATTTCATCTTAAGCAGAATGTTTCAACGTTCATTTACATCCCGGAAATACTTGAAATATCATTCCTTTTCCTTAATACTAGACATATAAAATATGAAAATTATTGCAATTTCAGCTTTTTTCTTTCTTGTTTTCTTACATACAGTGCCCCGCATTTCATCATAAGAATGCTGCATTTCATCTTAAGTAGAACGCTTCAACATTCATTTACATCTCAGAAATACTTGAAATATTATTCCCTTTCCTTAATACTAGACAGATAAAATATGAAATTTATTGCAATTTCAGCTTTTTTCTTTCTTGTTTTCTTACATACAGTGCCCCGCATTTCATCTTACGCAGAAGGCTTCAACATTCATTTACATCTCAGAAATACTTGAAATATCATTCCCTTTCCTTAATACCAGTAAGATAAAATATGAAATTTATTGCAATTTCATCTTTTTTCTTTCCTGTTTTCTATTTTTTTTTGGGGGGGGGACAATTTTGTAAAATTTTCGGGTTTTAAAAGTAACCAAAATTTTACTCCTGGATAATTCTGACAGAAATATATTTTATTACGCTGATAATCAAGTTCATTCTGATCCTTTGCACAAAACGAAAACTCTTTAATGTTAACTACTCTGAGTAATAAAATCCGAAACGATCGAACGCGGTCTGTCAACATAAGATTTTTAAAAATAATTCCCTCGTATATTATGTGCATCAAAATATACAAATAAATCCCCCAAGTATAAAATATTACTGAAAGGGATTTCGCTAGAACTGTGTATCTCTATTCATTAATTTGCAACTATCGGGACATTAAAAAAGAAAATTTTATATAGTGCATCGTACAACAGGGCCCACGTATTTAACGGACCTGACCCGTACTCTACATATCCCTAAATTTATTCAGGTCAAGGCTGACGATCGTTTAGTGCAGGGATTCCCAACCTTTTTTCGTTTGCGACACCCTTGGGAATGATTAGAAACTTGGGGTGCCCTTGTTAGAATTTTAGTTTTTTTTTTATATATATTTTAAAAATTAAATCAAAGTGGTATATAGTATATCAGTAGCATGTTGAATTTAAGTTCAAATAAATACTGACTCCATTGATGATTTTATTCATATATTGAAAGACTAGCTGAATACCCGTGTTTCGCTACGCAGTACATTTTATGATAATTACAATGAAAAAATAATAAAATTGCTTTTTAGAGGATTTCCTTATAAACAATGTTTTCTTTTTGTTTCTTCATTGGGCGGAACTAATATTACCAGCCTTGTCCGCGAACTTACACGTGAGTAAGCTACGTAAAACTGACCGTGGGAGAAACAATTTTTCCATAAATCTACGCCAGTGTATTTTAAAGTTTGGCCTTGAGACTTATTTATTGTCATGGCGAAGCATACATTGAGGTGAAATTGCAGTTTTATATATAGGTTTAATTTAATATCTATAAAACATATTAAATTAAACCTATATAAATTAAAATCTTAAAAAACTTTCATCTCAATTAGTCTAGTGGTTGAATTTTATCTTTTACAGTATTTTAATATTTTTTTGTCAATTTATTTCGCTGTTATGCACATGATGCAAAATTAACTTAAAGTACCACGTGAAAAGAAAAGAAAAGAAAGAAAAGAAATTACGTGATCAGCATCTAATAAATTAAATTCTAAAAATTAACCTTTAAAAATTCACCAAAAATCAGAAAATGAAGGTAAAGATTCGAAAAAGATTTCATTTTTTTAAAAAATTTATGATCTTTCTCGTGATATAAATTTTATAACCCTCAGATTTTTATTTTTAAATGCAAACTTGAAAAAATGTTACAAAAACAGCTTAAAAATTTGATTTTAAAAAAATCTAAGAAGAATTTTTCAAAAATCTTTCTTAGTGCACCCCTACACTATAAGAAGAATCGCCATGCAAAATTTCAGCCCTTTAGGTCCAGCGGTTTGGTCTGTGCGTTGTATGTCAGTCAGTGAGTCAGTCAGTCACGGAACTGTTTTATATAGTACAAGGATTATTTAACCATTTATTCTGCTGTGTTGGAAATAAGAAAAAAAACCCTTTTCCTAAACCAATAACTTAACCTTAACTAACTTTTTAACTTAGGTTCCTGGGGAGAGAGAAGTTGAACTTCAGTTATTTAAATTTATTTGGAATCCACTACAACTTGGAATTATAAAATATTTTAAAATATATTGTATTTAAAATGTATACTGTATTTTACATTTTACGAAAAAATGATGGCAGATAATTTTTACTTCAAATAAATGAAATGGTGTATCATTATAGTATACTAATTGACAATCGATAAACAAAATTAAAAGCAACTTAAATTTAATAAGTTAACGAAAAACTGATAATAGATTCAAAAATTTTCAACAAAAAGACTCTTAGTTTTAAAAATAATTTACTCTTTTGAGTATAGTCAATTTGACTCAGATTTCCAGGTCAAGGCCAAGATCTGACCTAAAATTATTATACTGTAATTAAAAGATCACATCAGAAATAACTGTTTGATCTTAAAATTAGAGAATTTGACATTGGGTTATTTTTACCAGAACGTAATAATTATCGCCATGCGAAATGCGCCAAACCCTGGCGGAAAAATCCAAGATGGCGGCCATGCACACAAATCTAGATTATCCCCCCTAACTTTATTTCTACTGATCAGATATACATAATATATAGCCTATGTCCATCTGGAATAATGTACCTTTCAAACAGTGAAAGAATTTTTCAAATGGGTGCAGTGGTTCCGGAGATTACCCTCCACGTACAAAATCGCTCTCTCTCTTTATATATAAGTATAGATATATAGATATACTCGATAGAGATATATATAGTTATACTAACAAACAGAAGAATATAATATATTAATACAGCTTCAAAAATTGCCATGGGATTCAGTATGCAGTATTACACTACAGGACTACAATGGAAATCGCTGAAAAGAGTTTTCTGTTATCAATGGGAGCCTTGCAATGGATGCTTAGAGCACAAATGTTTGATATCAGGCCTTACGGTTGTGGGCGTGAGAGTAACTAAATCAGCCTCAGGAAGGAGTGCATCGATCTGTGTCACAATCTAATTCTGTGCTCAAATGGCAAAATGTCATAAGAAACTTTTCTTTAAAAAAATTGAGTTTTTCACATTCCGGATTTTCGTTCGCCGATATTTTCTATTTACTGTAACTACTGTAAGTAATAGCCAACTATTTTTCTGAAACATTATTACCACGTTCGCTCGCGTAAAGCAAATTACCGATTTTTCAAGACATCTTCAATCTCAAAATTGCTGTCACGTAAATTTCTTATAACATTTTGCCATCTGAGCACAGAATTCATCCAGCTTAATATTTCTTTTAAGTAGGCCCTACTAATATTTTTTGTCCCCCCCCCCCAAAAAAAAAAAAAATTTCGCTGCACCCTACTGGTAATTGTCGTGGATTACGACATATAAAAAAATAGAAAAGGTGCAGACAAACCAATTAAGGCGAACAAACGGGACGGAAAATGAAACAGTGAAATGACGCCAGACGATACAAGAAGAATGTCGTGGGGATACGGTATGTTAGAAGTTCAAAAAGTGCAGACAAGCCAATTAAATCGAACAAACGGGGGTAAAATGAGAAAATTGAAATGGCGTTTGCCTATACAAAGGACCGGATGAAGAAGCAGAAATTGAAAAGCAACAGTTAAGACACGAAATAGCGAGGGGGATACATGGAGGGGACATTGAGATGAAAAGTGAATTGTTGGCAAAAAGAAGATGACCCCACACATAGGAGATGTTCTGGGAAAACATGATCCCTAGAAAGGCAGGGGTGAATCGAAGGCGGAATTGTTTTAACATGAAACGCCCCTCACTCTGAATGGTTTAAAGAAATAATTAGGTGGTAAAAATTAGCGAATCGAAGTGGAAGTGAGAGAAAAGGTTGAACATGAGGGACGAATGAAAATGAAAAAGGCGGGGCGTTGAGAAGATAAAAAATAGAGAGAGTGAGAATATTAAAAAAGACATGATTGATTTTGGCGCTCAGACTCAGCACACAGATATAGAGTAGTAGCCTCGTAAGCGAGAATTTTAAAAAGAGTATATGGGAGATTGCGCCCAGACTTAGCGCATCGCTATAAGCCAGCGATGAGAGGAGAATAGATGAATAGTGGAGCCGAGAGAGATTGCCTGACCCCTGCAAGCTAGCGATGAGAGGAGCATAGAGGAGCGTCGGAGCCAAGATAGATTGCCTGACCCCTGCAAGCTACCGATGAGAGGAGAATAGTTGAGCTACGGAACCAAGATAGATTGCCTGACTCCTACAAGCCAAAGATGGAGAACCGATCCTGCCGTTAAAGCCCGCCTCTTCCCGCGCCATATAGCGATTCTGATGACTGCGTTCCCCAGCGAAAAGTGAATCCTGATGAAAGATATCGATGCACGTGAATACGCCGGCGAATGTGTCCCTTCTGCAGTCTGCAAAAATGGAGGTAACCTTTCATTACCTATTGCCAAAAGTCAATAAAACCCCGAATCATATAATATAGGCTAAAGTTAAGAAATAATATATATTGCGTACTGAGAATGAAATCAATTTAAATAAGTGAAATAGTATAATTAAATAATCCCTTGATATAATGAGTGTTTCTTTAGGTTGATAATTATCAATAATATAATTGAATGTGTATTCATATATGTGTTATGTTAATAAATCAATGTATTGTTTAGAATTCAGAGTAATGGTATCATTGCCTACTACTATACTAAATCACGACCACTCAATTAACCCTACCACAGTAATCACTGGCATAGTAGTTAAGGCCTGTTCACATAGGAGTCCGTTAGCGGAAGCGTGGAAAGATGACGCTGAGATTAAAATAAACCAATCATAGGCGTTTAAAATTTCGTTGCTAATCGTTTGGAGGTTTGTCATTGGTTAAATATATTTCAATACTTTAACGCTTCCACTACCGGACTCCTATGTGAACAGGCCCTTAGGATGTCCGCCATTAACCGCATAGTGTGCGCGTTCAAAGGTTGCGGATGTCTTAATTTTTAAAAATTTCTTGAATCGAAACACAAAAGTAATTGCATATTTTAGCCATCGTGCAGAGGAAATGTCATTATCGCTGCTATTATAACTTATTTCATAAAATCAGTCTTTTTTGAAATACGTTATACTAGCTTTTAAATATAACGTATAAATAGTCGCTTTTGAAATACGTTAAGCTACTTTTAATTTTCACTTAAAGATACTATTAATCATTTCGTGTATAACTGATCGTTGAGGATATTAGAGTCGTGATGCATGATAGGAATGCGAGTATTTTTATAGACAAATATTTCTAGAAAAGAATTCACCAAGATTGATTTACTTGTCAGAAACACTTGAAAAAAAAACTTTCCCTCTATTTAAAATAATGCTCGTGGTTGAATTTTATTTCATCGCTAGAGGAGTGTTACATCTCCGAAATTTTCAATTTTGAGATAATTGCACCACAATGGTCTTTAAGAAGTGCTTCTCAATCTCGAATAATGTTATAAACCTAGTACCAACTAGGGTTTTTGACCCGGGTTTCCCCGAATCCGAAAACCCGGGTTTTTCAAAGATTTTACGAACCCGAAACCCGGGGAATTTTTAATGTAAATCCGGGGAATTAGTTATTTATCTAATACTAATATTGAATACCAATTATATTCCTTAATTTAGAACCAAGACCGAATTTAACAAGTCGGACTCATATATTTCATTGGATAATGATATGGTAGCTTCAATCACTGATGGTGCAAGCATAACGTTGAAGTATGGCCGTTATACTAGCCCATTCCAAATTGTTTGCATGGCACATGCTATTCATTTGGCAGTCTGTGATGTTCTGTATAAAAGTTCAGGAATTAGATCAGAAGAACAGACTGACCAAGAAAATGAGCAAACTGAAGAATTTGACTCTGACTATGAAGATGAAAATGGGGATTCTGTTGAAGAACCCACCGAGTACAAGGACAACCAAACAATATTTATTCCTGAGCTTCAGAAGATTGTTGTAAAAGTCAGGAAAATGGACAAAATGTTCCGAAAGTCCCCTGTTCGTAATGATACAAATCTGCAACCACAGACTTTGGAAACCTTTGGTAAAGAGAAGAATCTTTTGCTGGACTGTAAAACCCGATGGAATTCTCTTTTTAAAATGCTACAACGTTTTTATGAGATGAGGAAAGGAGTTAAAATTGCAATTCTTCAACTAGATTATCAATTTGATCTCAATAATCAGGAATTAGACAAGATTAAAGAATTATGTGATGCGCTTACTCCCCTTGAAGTCGCAGTGCAATATTTATGTAAAGAGGATGCCGGTCTTACTCTCTCTGAAAAAGTATTAGCATTTACAGTGAATAAGCTAAGAAATATAAACACTCCTATCGCGAATGCTCTACTTCAAGAATTTCAAATTCGATTCAAAGAGCGTCGAAACCCAGAGCTAGCTCATCATGGCAATTTTTGAAAAATCCCGATTTCGTCAATGAATCATATGATAAGTTTGGTAGTAAAATTTTTAAAAACAAAATATTTGATCTGGCAACAACCTCAGTAAAACGACTATTCAACGTAAATGATAATGCCTCAGAGTCTGAACCAGAAGTAGCAGTTGAAGTGAGAGTTAATGATGGAATTGAAGGTGATGCTACGAGTAATGATGCTTGTACTAAACAGATGTCCCTATCTGATGAGCTTATTATGTTTCTGCAGGAGAATGATAATAAGGAAAATGATAAAAAATCAAAATCTGGTGTATATATCATAAAAGAAACTGAGTTGTTTCGGGCAACAAAAAAACCGGCCTGAAATGCTAGATAAACTTTACAGGTCTTTAATAACAATTCGACCAACTTCGGTGGAAGCAGAACGAGCATTTTCTGTAATGGGTCTCTTTGCTAATAAACTCAGAAGCCGACTCAATGATGATACGTTGAGTGCAATGATGGTTTTAAGGCAGTTTTATAAAAAATGAGGTATTTGTACCACTTTTATTTATGTTATACATATATGTATATGTTAATTACCATTAAATTTATTTACTGTTATATTTCATATTTGAAATTCTGAAATAAATTAAATGGCTCTAATAAACTATTTATTATTTTAGTTCTTTGCTATTGACCCCCTGGAACCAACTAAGTAAACCCGGGAAAACCCGGGTTTTAAATAAAAAAAACCCGGTCAAACCCGAAACCCGGGTTTTAAAAAAATTGCTCAAAATCGAAAATCCTAGTACTAACACAATCTCCTAGATGGCGCTTATTACCCTCTTCCACAACTAGGAGGGGGAACTTGCTCGTACACGAAGAATGAAAATAAGATTTCTGTTAGTGCATAATGTTGTTGTATTAAAATGTTCCTATAATAAAAAGGTTCATTCAATTTTATTTGGAAAATAAATGTTTTTATTTGGAAAATAAATGTTTCTATTTGGAAAATAAATTTTTACTTTTTCTTAACCTGCTGGTCATGTTATCGAGGTTTTTTCTTTGTATTGTGAAAAGTTTAGATAGATTGTGCATTAGCATAGCGATATGATAGTATTCCCTAAATCTTTTCAGTCCATGTTGGCAAAATGAGGTTACTAGAAGAGGGTTATATCTTGTAATTAAAATTCAAAATCATGCTTTAAAAATTGAAAAAAATTTTAATAGTACATAGTTTTGCCTTCTGAAGTGATTCGAACAATAAGTTTTCCCAAAATTATCATAGGCATTCATGAAACAAGAAATGAAATTTCGACATATATCTTCTTTAGCCCTTCCTGAAAATATGGCTATTTTGAGATGTAACACGCTTCTAGCAGAGGTGCGACATGTCCTTTTTCAACCCAAATTTTTTTTAATTCCTTGAATTTTTTTCTAATTTTGGGGGATGGGGGGGAGGGGAGGAAGTTAATAATTTAGAATTAGTATTTAGGGTTCCAAGATATTGGGAGTTTTCCACTTTCAGAGCCGTCTTACGTTCCTGCAACTACGAGCGTTTAGGGCTGACTGCATTTAATACTTGAAAGTTAATAAAAAAATTAAATGCCACATACTTGTTGACATTGCTTCCTGAAAGTTGCGTAACGTTCCTTCTTTAACGCTGAGATTGTTAACACGACCTGTGATTGGTTTGACATATCATGTGGTCATTGCTTTGAACTCTGTGACTGGTTAAAATTTTTGCCCTCTGAAGTTCCGTAAGTAATGTGAACAGGGTCATATTAGAACATTTAGTGGATTTAAAATCTCTTAGTTTTAAATGGTAGTCTCCTTCAGTAATGTTTGCTTTGTATATAAGATTAATGTTAGATATACCGTATTTACTCGTGAATAGGCCGCGTGCGTGTATAAGCCGCACCTGAATTTTGAGACAACATTTGGGGAATTTTTTTTTTTCTGAATTCCGTTGTAGACTCAAGGTATCATCGTTCTGCGAAATGTAGCAATGTCGTACATTCCTTAGAGTTCAATGCTCGCCTGACAATATCAGGTACAGCCTTAGCTGATGGTGGTGAAACTACAGTATAAAAAAGATGATTATATATATATATATATATATATATATATATATATATATATATATATATATATATATATATATATATATATATATATACTAGTACACTTAGTAATTATTTCGCACGAAGACAAACTCTTGGGAACTCAAAAGACATCCCAAGAAATGAAAAGCCAACATTTCTGCATCCTTGTTTATCCTCTAGCTGACCAGGTTTGCGTTTCCGGTCATACATTCCTAAGTGATTCTGTTTTGTTTTTGAGTTTTCTACCTCCTCCAGAAAAATGCGATATTTCCGGCCATCTAGTGGGGTTGGTAAGAGGTACGGTCCGATTAAGTAAACAGCGCCCTCCAGCGTCAGGTTTGTGTTTCCGGTCATACATTCCTATGTAATTATTGCTCGTCTTGATGCCTACTATCACCCCTCTGAATTTGTCGGTCGAATTTTGGAAGACCCTGTATACAAACAATAATATTTATAATACATTGAATTGCCGTGGGCATGATACGGTGTAATAGGTTGTAAGGTATATAAATACTAATGTTTTGTGGTAGGAAAGTGTTCTAAACTAAAGGTTGTTTACTGTATTTAATTTTAAAATTCAGTGTATAAGCGGCATCCCATTTTTACTTACCTATTTTATGGAATAAAAGTGCGCCCTATTCAAGCGTAAATACGGTAAATCCCATCAAGCAGCTTGTAGACAAGACAATGACAGTACGCTTAACGTTTCAGTATAAAGAAATTTCTGTATGACTGGACTACCAGCATTTTCCAAACGTCAGGTTCCTGCCAACCCGTTTCATCGATGTTTACATGATCTATTTTAATCGAAATCTTTTCGTATTTCTCAAAAATTTAAAATGATTTCCTCTCTTTCAAGAGATCTTGTTTTCATTTTCAGCACCATTTTCCTTAAAATTCAGTTTTATGAAGAATATGTTTTTGAGTAACTTTTTCTTCCCGAGTTGGATTTTCTTATCAACACGACGGTAATTTTTTCAATGATGGAATTCCTTTCATCGAATAAAACAATTATGCCCCTTTTGTCTAAAATCCTTTCGAATGAATTCCTCCATTCAAGTTGTCTTTTATATTTTAAGAGATCAATTTGGGGATATTTCGATCTCTTAGATCTCGACGAACTTTCTTCGCTCTCCTCAATGATAGACTAACTCGGTAAGTAGAATGAGAGAAATTAATTATGACGTCACGTTTCGGCTTCTCGATCACAAAATTTAGTGATATTCAGAAAAACCGTCTTTTTTTCAACTCGAATACTTTTACCATGAGTTTTAACAACTATAGCAAAATCACAAACGCAAAAAGTTTAAATGAAAACAATGATACGTAATACAAATACAAAAATCAAACGGGACAAAAAAAGAAAAATTGTTTAAAAACTATTTTTGAATAAAGAAACAAAGAAATATCCCTAACGAGTTGCATATAGAAACATCAAAAGAAACTCAACTCAAACAACCTAATACAATCTCGATCGCTTTGCTTAATGTTTTAGTAACTCTTAATAAAATAAATGCAGTAGTAAATTAGTCATTCTAAATAAATTCGGCAGATGGCAGCACCAGCAGTGTTATTTATATCCATGTTTCCGGAATCTGATGATTTTATAAATCAGAGTAGTATTTCCCAAACTTTTTTGATTGCGGAACCCTCAGAACATTTTCAAAGTTCGCGAAACCTTTCTACATTTTTTGGTCATTAGACCCCTTCCTTCCCTAAATTTAATGTGATATTGAATGAAACAAATATTGTTTAAATACCTAGATTTTATTGAATTAAACAAAAAGTCATTAAAAAAAATTCTTCATAAAAACAAATTATAGTGATTATAAAATCAAAAATATGAGGGTAAATAAAATATGGCTTGGCCGTCAGATTGTCTTGCGGAAACCCAAAAAGCTTTGGTGGAACTCCAGGGTTCCGCGGAACACACTATGGGAAACTTTGAATTAGAGTAAAAGCAGATGAGCGAGATGTAAAAAAAAATTCCAAAGGTTACTGCTTTGGTGGATAGTGTATGTTATACAGCTACTGAAAATTTTCTCTGTTTTATGACAACTAAGTTTGAATACGAACTCTGAATACATGAGAAAAAACTCTCTTTTTTCTGTAATTTGTGACTAATTTTACGACTAAGATCTTAAATTATGACGAAAAATTTTTTAAACCGCAAAGGTTTCGGTTTTCGTAACTGTTTCTTTTTTTTTTTTTTTTTTTTTATCCAATGCGGAGGCACTTGTATTTCAAACATTGGCCCTTACTACGCCGCAGTTTTACTGTCCATTTTATTGTGGGGGCACCATATAGGCGGACAGCATTACCCCCTATGAAGGGACGACACGAACGGAGGCATTTTTCGTGGCGCAACGCTGGGACTCGATCTGAGCACCCTCAGCACCGAAAACCAGCGCGCTGTACCACTGGGCCGCCACAAGCCCCGTAACTGTTTCTTTCCCACTCAATTTAGGTTGATTGTTTTAACCTTGGATTACTAGATGATGCCAAGGAGGCCGATGAAATAGAAAATGACACAAATTCCATGTTTCGTTTCCAGTTTAAAAAGAAAAAATTTAAATGTTAGTCATTTAGTTAGTTTAATCTGTTTTCATTTTGAGACACAGAATCAATCTACAATTTTTCTCCGATATCATATAAATAAATTACTTTGTTACGTTACTTTTTTTCCTGGTTTGCTGCCCTAAGTACCTTGCTGTGTAGTAGATACAGGGCAATATACTGAATAGTTATGAAAGCTTTCTGATTGTTAATGAATGTTTGGTTGGTGTTAAAACAGAAACGAGCACGGATACTAGATATTTTTGGGTAGAGATTTTAAATTAATCGAATCCATACAGATTATAGCAAGGTACAAGCAGTAAGAAATATGTTGAAAATAGGCATGCAATAATTGTTAGAATTGAAGTATATAGTATCAGGTTTTGCGGAGGCACATGAACCATTAATGCATATAGTTGAACAAGAGAAAGCAATCTAAGTTCATTTGGTGTAGTTCAGGGTAAAGCGGGCTTGGAAAAACTAAAGCAAGCATTACTAGTGTCTCCGATGTTGGCTCATTCAAATTATGAACTTTACATCTTGGCAATGGATGGTTGGTTAAAAACTAAAACAAGCATTACTAGTGTCTCAGATGTTGGCTCATTCAAATTATGAACTTTACATCTTGGCAATGGATGGTTGGTTAAAAACTAAAACAAGCATTACTAGTGTCTCCGATGTTCGCTCATTCAAATTATGAACTTTACATCTTGGCAATGGATGGTTGGTTAAAAACTAAAGCAAGCCTTACTAGTGTCTCCGATGTTGGCTCATTCAAATTATGAACTTTACATCTTGGCAATGGATGCGGCACACCATTTTATGTTAAGTGACGCACTTCGAAAAAGTTAATCATGTATGTCATGGAAAATCTTCACTCCTCCATACCGGATTAATAAAACTCAGTGAACTGCAGTATGGAGAAACACTACCAATTCCCTTTGGATGTATTTGACCTTTAATTAAGAAAAGAACAAAGACACATCATAGACTGAAAAGTAGTCATAATGATACACCTGGTCAGTGGCGACACCTGGTTGGTTGTTTAGACAGACCTTATAAAATAAACTGTGTAATCAACTGTGTATTGTGTAATTTAATTTTATTTTAAGGAAGATTTCGCTTAATCCGAAAAATTCGTTAATCCGAAAAGAGTCTGGTCCCAACCATTTCGGATTATCGGGACTCTACTGTATTACTTTTAAAGAACTTTCTGCGTTCGGATCTTGAAAAATATGCTGCATTTGATGAAATTCAAACGTGGCATAAAAATGCAGATAAGTATAGGTGATCAGAGTTCCTCTGAATGCATGAATACTCCACAAACTTGAGTATTCTATTGGCTTTTCTGTGAAGAAGAAATTACACATGAAACAATCATTCGCAGTTTACTAATAAAAAAAACTTTGGCATAGGAGAAAGAAAAAACTGACATTACGCGAAAGAAAAAAAAAATCTCTCAGAAGAAGTGCGATGGTGCTAGAGATTTCTTTAGGCATTTGGAGCAGTCACTACACCCTATTATTCTTTTCTTTTTTTTTTTAAAGGGGATAACGTCGCCAAAATGAAACCATGTGAAATTAAAAGCACTAGATGTTTTTTCGTCGCTATGATATAAATCCTGTATACCTCATTTCGTGCCCAGTACATAAAGTGCCCTGGCACCTGGCTAGAAATTGAACGGGTATTTGACTCTGAGGTGCTTCTTAAAAAACCACAAGCACCCAGTTTAGTTCATTTCGTTCCAATTCCCCCTCCTCTCCCACAGTGAGAGGAGAGGGGGAGGGGTGTTTTTAATGTCCAAAAATATTTCGAAAACATTCTCCGCGGACAGTGACGAATTATGCATTGGCAGGACCCAAGGTGGAAACAAATTTGGGGCCCCATCTGATGTTTTTAAGTGTGTGTTTTTTTTTTTTGGCTAATGTCCCTGGGGGATGACGGCATTACACCCCAGTCCGGTGTACATATGAATACAAGAAATAGAAACAGACAAATGACACAATCACAGAAGAATTTTATTGACAAATGATGACACCGGCGATGGACGATGGGTTGCAGCTCCCTTTTCTAGACGGGGCTCCATTTGCAGGCGGAAGACTGACCGGGTCCCCAGAATACAGCCAAGTCTTATGCGGGAATCGAACCCGAACCCCTTTCGAGGCAGGCTGATGCCTTAACCACTTAGCCACTGGGCGACTTTTAAATATTAATTCACATAGTTAAATACAAAAGCGACATTTGAATTTTTAACGTAGGATTACGTTCCTCAATAACGGTCCTCCGGGAAGAAAAAAAGTGTCTGTCCTGCGTCGCAAGTTATAATTTTGGCAGCGAGCCAAATCCAGTAGCAGTAAACAGTTAAACAAAAAAGTACCAAAATGCGTAAAACAAATAAATAAATAAATAAATAAATAAAATGAGGTGAGCAACAATAAGTAATCTTATGTTAATAACCCACGTATTTTTAAAATTTTTTTATTTTTATAATCAGAACAATTTATCTAATAGTTGCCGTGTTCTGTGTAACGATCTGTCAAGTAACGCTTCCGGAGCGACCGCTTCAAAAATATATCAGCCTATATTAATCTCACGTGCAAAAGTACAATAATAAACATTAATCTAATAGTTGCCATGTTCTGTGTAACGATCTGCCAAGTAACGCTTCCGGAGCGACCGCTTCAAAAATATATCAGCCTATATTAATCTCACGTGCAAAAGTACAATAATAAACATTAATCTAATAGTTGCCGTGTTCTGTGTAACGATCTGTCAAGTAACGCTTCCGGAGCGACCGTTTCAAAAATACATCAGTCTATATTAATCTCACGTGCAAAAATACAATAATAAACAGAAATTAAAAACACCAAAATCGTTTGTTTAACAAATTTGTAGGTTAATTGTTAAGTTAATTGTAAGTTAATTGTTATTCAATGCACGTGTATACAGCTTTAAAATTCATGAATATAAAAAAAATTCTGAAACGCAATTGCAGCACTGACTACCGGATCCAATTATTGAATGCACGTGTATACATCAGTAAAATTCATGAAAATAAAGAAATTCTGAAACGCGATTGCAGCGCTGCCTACCGGATCCAATTGTGTTCTTTAACTAACCAAAGATCAACGACAATACATAAATAAATAAATTAATTAAAAAAAACATTTTCTATCGGATCAAATTGATAAAATTAATATAGGCTGAAATTGTTAATTTCATTGTAATAGAATGGTTGAACTAACAGATGAAATTGTTAATTTATGTATGTATTTTTTTTTTGCTTAATATATTTATACATAGCCTATTTATACATATATTTAGCATAATATATAATATATGTACATTAAATTGAAATACGCGTGCAAAAATTTTTTGCACGTGAGTAATTTGTATGATTTTTTAAATGAACGCACGAATTTTTGTATATGACTTTCAGTTGTTTACTGAAATTGTTAATGTTTTTGAGCTACAATTAAATGCTTTTACTTTTGTACATAACTATTGAAAGTAATTAGTTAATGTTAATTGTAGGAATTTTAATTGTAACTGAATACTTGGCTTAATTACTCGGTGATATTTTATATTTAATCTATTACTATAAATTAATTAATCTAATAGTTGCCGTGTTCTGTGTAACGATCTGTCAAGTAACGACGTAACTTACGTAACCTACAAAATCGTTTTACCATCAAAATTTGTTAATTTTAATTTAACAATTTAAAATTAACAAAGCAGACTGAAAACATTCGAGTAAATTTAAATGTTCTAAATTGCAACACGTTGGATTGCAAAACAGATAATATTACTATCATCGTAATAGAATGCTTTACGAAAAATCGGTATGAACAAAAGAACAATTTTAAGGAAATAAATATTCAATTAAACACAATTAAAATGTTAAATTCATTTACTTAGCTTGAAATTTACATCCGAATATAATCATTACGACATCACGAAATTTAAAGAAGAAAAAAAAACTGGCTGATATGTTACGTCACACCATTTAAATAAGAAATCGAATAGAATACAAACCGTTATAAAAGTACTTTTAAAAGTAAATATTAAACGGAAATTAAAACACTATCATCGAATAGAATGCTTTACGAAAAATCACATGAAAGCCACATGTGAGCACATGAAAGCCACGTGTGTTGGCAATTTAGAAATATTTATTTCTACCGTAGACAGTTTTGAACATATCACTACGCATGCGTCGAGTTTGCAACTTTATCGAATTTAATTATAAGTTCGATCAACAAAAATGATTTTTTAATTTATTTACTGCACTACCTAGATAGTGCAGTAAATATCTTTTACATATCACTATTTATTCACTATGTACCGTTCAAAAGTGTCTGTACGGTAGTGTGCTTTTTAAAGCGAATACCTAATATAACCGCAAAATTTTCTGACATTTTTTTAAAGTGTTTAATTGAATATTTCTAAATTGCCAGCACACGTGGTTTTCATGTGCTCACATGTGGCTTTCATGTGATTTTTCGTAAAGCATTCTATTACGATGATAGTGCTTTTAATTTTTGTTTATTGTTGTATTTTTAATATTACTTTTAATAATACACTCATGGACAAAAAAATTAGCGCACCAAGAAATAATTGAAGGATCGTAACGAAACTTGCAATGAAGGTACATGTCGGGGAGATATGCAAATGATTAGAAATGCAGCGTGATTGCGCATTACGTATAGCCGGTAGAGGGCGTTGAACATCGTACTCTGTGGAGTATAAAACAGGTAACCAAAGCTTGTTTGAGTGTGCTGAATCATTTACAAAGGAAGAGCTGAGATAGACATGCCATTACGCCGTGTTCGAAGACAATATAAGCAGTTGTCGCAGTTTGAGAGGGGGAGAATCGTCGGGAGGATGGAAGCTGGGTGGTCAGCTAGGCGAGTAGCTCGTCAATTAGGCCGCTCTGATTGTATTGTGAGGAGGTGTTGGGACCAGTGGACCCGAGAGATGTCATGTACACGAAGACCAGGCTCAGGACGCCCTCGACAGACCAGTCGTCGAGAAGACCGCCACATCGTAAGAAATGCACGCGTACAGCCAACTGCTTCATCGGCCGCCATCCAGGCACAGGTAGCACCTTCACTAGGGGCCACTGTGTCTTCTCGAACCATACGAAGGCGCCTGGCTGAAGGACAGTTGGTATCGCGACGCCCATTACGTGTGCTGCCCTTGACGCCCACCCATCGACGCCTCCGTTTGGAGTTTTGCCGCGCACGAGGAAACTGGACTGCAGCGGAATGGAACCAGGTCGTCTTTAGCGACGAATCCAGATTCAATCTCGGCAGTGATGACAATCGTGATCGTGTGTGGAGATCCCGTGGTGAACGCTTCAATCCTGCCTTTGCTGTACAGCGACACATCGCTCCCACAGCTGGTGTGATGGTATGGGGTGTTATTGCCTACAATACACGGTCACCCCTAGTATTGTTCCGTGGCACCATGACAGCCCAGCGGTATGTTCATGAAATCCTGCAACCACATGTGTTGCCACTCATGCAACAGCTCCCAGGAGCCATTTTTCAACAAGTCAATGCTCGGCCTCATACGGCAAGGGTGTCACAAGACTGTCTCCGCACTGTTACTACCCTTCTTTGGCCTGCCCGATCCCCAGATTTGTCTCCAATCGAGCATATCTGGGATCATTTGGGACGACGAGTTGGGCATCCCACGAGTTTGAACGAACTAGAGGCAAGGTTACAGCAAATATGGAACGAAATGTCTCAAGACATCATACAGAACTTGTATGACTCAATGCCCGATCGTATCTCATCGTGCATTCGCGCTAGAGGGGGTCCAACGGAGTATTAACTACTCAATTCTTTTGCCTTTTTCTCTGAAATAAATTATCCTTTTTCTTTGATTTTCTTATCATTTACTTATATCAAAGTAGTCATTACGTATGTAAAATTTCGTTTCATTTTAACGACTCCTTCTTGGTGCGCTAATTTTTTTGTCCATGAGTGAACTTTTATAACGATTTGTATTCTATTTCGATTTCTTATTTAATGTAACAATTTAATTTAATTCAATTTTAATTTAACAATTTAAAATTAACAAATCAGACTGAAAACATTCAAGTAAATTTAAATGTTCTAAATTGCAACACATTGGATTACAAAACAGATAATATTTTGTAAAAATTTCTAATATTTCAATTACAAAACATGTATTTTATTTTTGCTTAATATACACTGCTGACCACCCAAATTGCAACACCAAGAAAGACAAGAGATATCACAACAAAATTTATTTTGTAGATAACATGTTGACCAAGTATCAAATGATTAAATTTATAGACATCTGTGAAGTGTGGTTCCTGCCAAAATCAATAGCCATAGTAGCCGCCATTGTTGGAGATCACCGCTGCCAAACGCCTCGGCATTGATTCAAAGAGACTTTGGATGAATTCTTGGGGTACAGCAGACCAAGCAGCTTCCACACGTTGCCAAAGTTGATCTGCTGTGGCAGCTGGGGATGGAATCTGGGTCAATCGTAGAGCAACCATGGACCACATGTTTTCAGTCGGCGAAAGATCCGGAGAGCGAGGCGGCCAGGGAAGCAATTCAATCTGGCGATTGACGAAGAACTCTTGGACATTGCGTGCCACGTGTGGTCGCGCATTATCCTGTTGAAATATGGCTGTGGGCAAGCCCTGAAGGTAAGGAAGGACAACTGGCTCCAACACCTGGGAGATATAGCGCTGGCTGTTTAAAGTACCGGCAATGCGTACTAGAGGTGTGCGAGAGTGATATCCAATACCGCCCCATACCAAAATACCCGGTGCAGGACCAGTGTGGCGGTGCATAACGCAGCTGTTCAGCATCCTCTCTTCACAGTGTCTCCAGACTCGAATGCGACCATCGTGGTGTTGCAGACAGAAGCGTGACTCGTCAGTAAAGACAATTTCATTCCATTCTGCCGTCCACATCCTTCTGTCATCGCACCATTGGCGGCGGAGACGTCTGTGGTTCTGCGTCAAGGGTAGACAAAGCAATGGACATCTTGCGGACAGACCGCTCTGCTGTAAACGGCGTCGAATGGTACGCGCAGACACTGGATGAAGCGTTACAGACTGCGTGTGCTGTGCTATGGTTCGTGATGTCAATGAGCGATCCGTCACTGACATGCGCACAATTTGCCTGTCATCATGTGAAGTGGTGCGCTGAGGTGGATGCGATCGAACACGCCGGTCCGTCGTACCCTCTTGCATCCAACGATCACATATCCGCATTACAGTTGTTTGGTTTCGTCCAACACGACTACCGATTTCCCTGAAAGATAATCCACAGTCTCGGTAGGCCACTATCCTTCCTCTGTCGAACTCGGATACTTGATCAAAAGATGATCGCTGTTTTCAACGAGGCATAATTGATCGTTTTTTTGAAAAATCACAAGGAAAACACAATTGTCGAACTTGAAATTGTCGAAATCTCCAAGCCTTAAATAGCGCTTTGAAGTGGCGCCACAGGCGCGCGGGATGTGCGTCTGCGCTGAAATTCTAATCATTTGCATATCTCACCTCCGCTAATGCATGTTGTAAATTTCATGTTATTTGCATTATAGTATCGGCAACCTTTGTTGACACATGCCTCCACTCCATCCTTACTATTCTGTGAAATGGGCAGAAAGGTTAAACGGTGTGTGTGATGTAGTCTACACATTCCGCGTGAGGGAGACGTAATTGCCTCCATTCCTCATGTGTTATTTGGAGAACAATATTGAAAAGGCAAACTGGCTGAGGGTGACATAAAGTTCAGCTGTCTTGGCGGCAGATGATCTCCATAGAAAGACCTGTTAGTAATGTTTTCTGTTCCAGAGAATTGTACATTTTTCAGGCTAACAAAGACCCGATGAGGGGCCGATGCAGCCTTTCAGCTCCAATTACGGTAAGGTAACTTGGAAAAACATCATTAACGAGACCGTCCATCAAGAGGCATGGTAGATGTCCAGTTGAAAGAAGACCCGCGGCCGACAAAAAGAACCGACTCTGGGATGTCGTTTCAGCCGGGGGGGGAAAAAAGCTGAAGGAGCGGTCAGGAGCGAGATGACGACAGCGGGCTAGCGGATTGTCACGAGGAGCGCGAGGCTTTTATAAAGAGGGGATCGCCGACTCGCCTGGACAGAGAGAGAGACCAGGAACCGGAGACGACTTTTCGAGAATTGACTGGAGGCTCGGGAGCTGTGACTTAGCTATGAGCCTATCGAGTTTGGTTTGCGCGTGTAAGGTGCCCATCTACTACTTGTAAATAACAGTGTACATAGTTTAACCTTTTCCTTACGGGCTGGGATAGCATGTATCCCAAGACCCTACTCTCCAAAAAGACGGGTTTGGGATAGCTGTCGTCCCAAAGTTTTTTTCCCCCTGTTTACTTAAAGACCGCAGCGGATGCAGGAAATTGGATCAGCGGGAGTCTAATTTGGCGGAGAGTTGAAAATTTTTCCGAGGGAAATTTAAGACCATTTAGAGCGACAAATGGGGACAAAGAAAGATCTGCTGCTAATTAGGGAAATTTTCAGCTCCTAGGCATTGATTTTACATATGTATAAATATATATATATATATATGTGTATATATATATATATATATATATATATATATATATATATATATGTTTGCATATATATATATATATATATATATATATATACTAGCTGAAAACCCGCGCTTCGCTACGGAGTACATTCAAATTAAATACAACGGTCAACGTATGCAATTTATGCCAAAAAATAAATATATATATTTATAATAAATACGATGATCAATGTATATAATTGATGTAAAATATATATCTATATATATATATATTTTAAAAAAATCGAAAGGATATGCATTTTTTTTTGGATAATATCCAATCGTCTGCTGCATTAGAAAGAGAAAAAAATATTTTTTTAGTCTATTTAGTTGTTACGCACGTGACGGTAAATTTATTGAAAGTACCAGAAAAAGAAATCACGTGATCAGCATTTAATAAATTAAATTCTAAAAATTAATCTTTAAAAATTCACGAAAAATCAGGAAATGGAGGTAAAAATTCGAAAAAAAATTTCATTTTGAAGGAATTTTTATGATCTTTCTCGAGATATAAATTTTATAACCCTCAATGTATTATTTTAAATGGAAACGTAGAAAAAGTTTAAAAAGCAGCTAAAAATTTAATTTAAAAAAATCTAAGAAGAATTTTTGAAAAATCTTTCTTAGTGCACCCCTACATTATTAGAAGAATCGCCATGCAAAATTTCAGCCCTTTAGGTCCATCGGTTTGGCCTGTGCGTTGTATGTCAGTCAGTCAGTCAGTCAGTGAATGAATGAGTCAGTTACGGAACTGTTTTATATATATATATATATATATATATATATATATATATATATATATATATATATATATATATATATATATATATATATGCATATATATATGTATATATATACATATATATACATATATATAGGTATATATATATATATATATATATGTATATATATATACATATATATATATATATATATTCATATATATATATTTATATATATTTATATATATATTTATATATATATATATATATATATATATATATATATATATATATATATATATTTATATATATATTTATATATATATTTATATATATATATATATATATATATATATATATATATATATATATATATATATATATATATATATATGTATATACATGTGAGCAGATAAATAATTTTAGTATAATTTTCGATTGTACATATTCCTTTATTTTCTTGAAATTCATCTTTTTTTTACTCGGAAATTGTTCTGAAAACTTTCCCACCATTAAAATACTATAATCGATAAATAATGGTAACGCATGTTACAATAAATAAATGAGATGTACAAAGCCCCTTGTTGTCACAATATGTTTACAAATAGCCGGTCTGTCCATGTGAAGGGGAATTAGGGAAATTGAAACACTCCTTCCCGTAAACACTCCCCCCCCGGGGTAGCAAACACTCTCCCACGGTCCGAGAGAGGCAATTAGTGGTTCCTCCTTGATGGCCGTTCTTACAAAGGGGGTATGAAATTTCCCGTTCTAAAGAGAAAATCGGAAATATGGGCCCCGTAAGCTAAAGGTTAATAGTCCAATAAAGGACGTAATTTAATCTAGAATTTCTGGTGTCTTGTGTCACTAAATCGTGACAATACTTTTACGAGGTGCTGTGGCCACATTATCACAGCTGGTGGCAGCAGGTGTCGGATGTCTGCTAGTGTAAAATAGCAGTCGGACACACGGCGGACCAACGACGAGGAAAAGCCAGACGGATTAGAAGGAGGATAAGAGAAGCCGAGCAGAAGTCAAACACCAGCCTGATCAACTGATGCAATGATAACCGAAGGTAAGCCTATTTTGAAATCTTCCAAGAGGTCTGCGCGAAATATCGTCAAGGGGCAGTAAATTGTGGGGTTGACTAGTTGGAATTAGCCTGATAATTCAGAGAATTTAGATAGTTAATTTCAGCTCTTCATCGACTGGTCCGAAATTTAAGCCTGTGAAGGTTTAGGAAAATTAGTTAAGTAATACAAGTGATTCGGAGGAATCACAAAGGAATTAATTGTTTAGGGATTAAACGATGGTTTAAAGTTCCCTTTTGTATTTTATATATTTTATTGATTTTTAGAAATCAATTTAATTTTTGGGTGATTTTGAGATAAATCTCCCAAGGTTAAGTTTCAAGAAAATCTCTGTTTAAGGGTTAAACAGGAAAGGGATTTTTTGGGGGGGTGATTTTGAGTTAAATCTCCCAAGTTTAAGTTTTAAGAAAATCTCTGTTTAAGGATTTAAACAGGAAAGGGATTTCTTTTGGGGTGATTTTGAGATAAATCTCCCAAGGTTAGGTTTTAAAAAAAAAGAAAAAACCTCTGTTTAGGGATTTAAACAGGAAAGTTTTGTGAAAATTCATAGAAAATCTCACAGTGTCTTTGGTGCACAGGAAGCGCTCAGTGTGAGACACATATCACCGGCGATACTATAAATAAATGAAAATTTTGTGTATGCATGTGTTTTCTGGAATTGTGTGATATTGTGCATGTTTTATATATTTGTTGTGTCAGCGGCATAACGGTAGATTAAGAGCGTTTATTCTTGTATATGTTGTTATGTTAAGTTCTTTGAAACATTTGTAGTTAAGTGTTTTATTACAGGTTCTAGCGATTTAAATATCATAGTGTATAACTGTTGTGGTTTATGTGACAGGCATTTTGGAAATTTTAGTTATGATAGTTATGATTATGTAATACATGTTTTAAGGTTTTATTACAATAATTGTGTAATGGTATGTGACAAATGTTTGAAGGTTTTATAGAGAAATATTAGGGATCATAAATAAGTAGATAAATTGAGTAGATAAATATTAGGGATCAAATATTAGGGAAAAATATTAGGGAATAAAAATATTAAATATTAGGGAATTTAAGTAGATAAATATTAGGGATCATAAATAGTGTTAGATAAATTGAGTGTTAGATAAATTATCTAGATAATAGTGTTAGATAAATTATCTACTTAAATTCCTTAAATATTAGGGAATTTAAGTAGATAAATATTAGGGATCATAAATAGTGTTAGATAAATTGAGTGTACTGATAGCAAAGTTAGAAACTTCTGACAGCATTTATTTTGTATTTGAAAATGAGTATATAGTAAGTGTATTTTGTAGAAGTATTGTTGAGAAATATGGCAGATTACTTAGCGAGCTATACAAAAAAAATCCTGCTAATGCTAGCGGAAGAAGTCGGAGCTAGCGCGACAATCGCGGAAAGGAAAGCAGAAATAATAAATAAAATCGTAGAGGCGCCACATTACAGGGAGACATACGTGAAAAATTGTCTTGATGCAATTTTGTTGGATATTCAAATGGAAGAGGAAAGAGAAAAGGAAGCTAGGGAAAGAGAAAAAGAGGATAGAGCAGCACAAAGAGAAAGAGAGGTTAGGGAATTTGAATTAGCGAAATTAAAATTACAAAACGCGGCAGAAACGAGCAGTTTGAGCTCTCACGCGTCCACTTCAGAAATAACCAGGATTAATAAGGTTAATCTGAAAGTGATGGTCCAGAAATATGACCCAAAAACAAGCGATATAACGTTATTTTTTATGA
This sequence comes from Dolomedes plantarius, assembly GCA_907164885.2. NCBI lineage: Eukaryota > Metazoa > Arthropoda > Arachnida > Araneae > Dolomedidae > Dolomedes > Dolomedes plantarius. Next base: position 53,608,428 of record OU015493.1, on the reverse strand, counting down.
TTTTTGAGAGACAAGCAAAAAAAATGAATGTCGCGGAAGATGATTGGGTATGCCAACTTATTCCGTTATTACCAACGAACATCGCGGAAATCATAGTTAAACTACCCGCGGACAAAGGAGATGATTATCAATTTGTAAAAAAACTGCTATTGAATAGATTCAGAATGGGGACAGGCGCGTTGAGGACTAAGTTCGAAGAACACCAGAGAAAACCAGGGGCTTTGTGGGCAGATCTGGCTTACGAGCTGAAGGGCTACCTGGATAATTGGTTAGAGTCGATAGAAGTAAAGGATTTCGAGTCCTTAAAAGAACTAATGCTGACGGAGCAAATGAAAAAACGGGTCCCTGTTGAGATTAGAGAAAGATACGTAGAGGATTGGGATGAAATTAAAACGGCTTCCGGGTTAGCGGAAAAATGCGACCGATACGAAAGCATCCGGGGTGTTCCAAAAAAACCGGAACGGAAGAATTGGGAAAAGAAACCGTTTCAGGATAAAACAAAGGGTCAATACAATGCAAAATTCAGGGAAGGTCCGAAGACCAAACCAGAAGTAGTAGAGAAACGGGAATATGGTAAGAATGAAAATAATCGTAAAGAACTGTCTCATGAAAAGAAACGACAAATCCAGTGCTATTTTTGTTCGAAATCGGGACACTTCAAATCCGAGTGCCCAGAATTTCTAAAAAAAAAGGGTCAGGGTGAAGTCGTGAATCATGTAAATGAAGAGGTGGATTTAGGAAATTGTTTTAAACCATATTTAAAAAAAGCACTGATAAACGGAATTGAGAGAAGTTATCTGCGCGACACAGGGGCAGCCATTGATCTCTGTGATCGAAGCTGGATTAATCCAGAGGACTTAATAGGGGAAGTCACTTGGATTAAACAACCGTTAGATAACGAATGTAAATGCTTGCCTTTGGCTTGGGTGACTTTAGAAGGAGAATTCGGGAGTGTGATCACTAAAGCGGCAGTTAAACCAGCCCATTTAGAACAAGGGTACTACCTTTTGGGAAATAAGACGGCAGATCTTATTCAACAGAAACAAAATGGTATCCCAATTAATATGGTTTGCACCCGCAGTCAGACTAAAAGTCCCTCGGGAAATGAAAACCCTGTTTCAAGTCCCCGGAAGGAAAACGAGTCGGAAAATGTAAAGTCGAAAGTAGCTCCAGACGGGACAAAAGAATTGGGAGAATTGCATTCAGAAAGACCGCTCATTTTGGGGGAGGCGAACGAATTGGGGAAAACGGGTTTAGCGCAAGTTTCCGAATCTGATTTTGGCGAAGCGCAAGTCAATTGTCCCTCCTTGAAGTCCCTTTGGGAAAAAGCGAGCGACCCTAAAAACTCCGAGTTTAGCGTGGAATGGGGCAAGCTAGTCCGATTTTCGGAGTCTAAAACGGGAGAACAAAGAATCCAGTTATGCGTGCCATTAGAGTATCGTATGGGGATATTATCCTTGTGTCATGAAGAAATTTCCGGCCATCTTGCTAGTACTAAGACAAAAGACAGGATATTAAGGTATTATTATTGGCCGAACTGTTATCAAGAAATTGAGAGGTTCGTAAAGACTTGCGACCCTTGTCAAAAAGTTGGGGAAAATAAGGACAAAAAGAAAGCCCCCCTAAAACTTGTGCCGATAATATCCGAGGTGTTTTCTAAAATTAATGTAGACGCGGTAGGTCCGTTGCCTACGAGCAAGAGGAACAATAAATATTTAATTACATCTATTTGTGTGGCATCAAAATACCCAGATGCCATCCCGGTTGAAAATATTAGTTCCCCGGCGGTGATAGACGCCCTGTTGCAGACGTTTTCACGGACAGGTTTTCCTAAAGAGATCCAATGCGATTTAGGAAGGTCATTTACAAGTGAGCTCACGTAGGAATTTTTTGGTAAATTCGGGATCAAAGTGGTTCACATCAGTGTGTGCCACCCCCAAACGAACAGCGTAGAGAGGCTCCATTCTACGTTAAAAAGAGTCTTAAAAGCGTTGTGTCTTGAATTAGGGAAAGACTGGGAGGAAATTTTGCCGATGGCTCTTTTCTCGTTGCGCACAGTGTCACACGAAAGCACCGGATTTAGTCCAACGGAGTTGGTGCATGGAAAAAACTTGAGGATGCCACACACCTTACTTTATGAAAATTGGTTACACCAGGAGAGTAGTGACCCAAATGTGGTGGAATACGCGTTAAATCTGACAAATAGATTAAAAACGTGTCAGGAGTTAGTGGAGAAAAGTATGACGGAATGTAGGGAAAAACGGAAACTGTGGTACGACAGGAATGCTGTTCTACGAAAATTTAAAGTCGGAGACCCCGTTTTGGTTTTGGCCACTTCAAAATTAAATAAGATGGCGGTTAATTGGATAGGACCGGGAGTGGTCACGAGTGTAATTTCCGAAGCAAATTACACGATTGACCTACCAGGAAAACGGAATAAATCAACCATTTACCATGTTAACTTAAGGAAGCCGTATCATCGTCGACCGGAGTATGTAAACCTGCTAGTCGATCAGGAGGTCGAGGAAGTTGAGAAGGATGCCGAAATTCCTTATCCTTTAGCAGACCCAACTCACCTGGATTTTTGGGAGGTAGTAAGAGGGAGCAATTTAGAAAACCGCGCGTCAGCCGAATAAATCGGAGATTTCCGTAGCATGATAGAGAGACATATGGGGACCTTTTCTTCAGATCCGGGAATCACCCATCTCGTAGAAATGGACATTGTGTTGAAGGATGATATCCCTGTGCGGGCAAAACCCTACCGCATGTCCCCCAGACAGACCGAAATTCTACGGGAAGAAATACAGCGTCTTTTGAAACTTGGGGTGAACGAGGTGGGGCAGTCTGATTATGCCTCTCTTATGATCTTGGTTGAGAGCCCCGGGAAAGATCCTCGTCCTTGCGTGGACTATAGAAAGCTGAACGAGAAAACCCGAACTGAATTTTTCCCTCTCCCAAATATTGAAGAGGTGGTCGAGAAGGTTAGTGCGGCGAATCTTATCACCGTAATGGATCTAACGAAAGGTTATTTCCAAATCCCCTTAACAAAAGACGCGCAAAGATACGCGGCTTTCGTAACTCCTTTTGGAACGTTTATACCCAAGGTTATGATGTTTGGCTTAGTGAATGCTCCTTTCTATTTTTGCAAATTGATTGCGAATGTTTTGGGAGGATTGGAGCACTTCGCTTTGCCCTACATTGATGATATAGCAATTTTCTCATCAACCTGGAACCGCCACCTGAGAGATGTGGACACGGTTTTAAAAAGACTGGCGGAGGCCAACTTAAGGGTAAAACCATCAAAATGCAGGTTTGCACAGGACCACGTGCGCTTTCTGGGGCATGAAGTGGGGTCGGGGAAACGGTCGCCCAGTGATGTGAAAATCGAGGCTATAAAAGACTTCCCGGTACCGAAAACTAAAACCCAGCTCAGGGCATTTCTGGGGTTAACGGGATACTATTCTCGATATGTAAAAAATTATGCCGTTTTAGCAGTTCCGTTAACCAATGCCTTAAAAGGTAAGATAAAGAAAGAAAAGATAGCCTGGTCCGACGAGTGCAACATGGCGTTTGAAATCTTAAAATCAAACCTCATGACAAGTCCGGTGTTGTACGCACCAGACTTTTCCAAAAATTTTGTGGCGCAGACGGACGCGAGTTTATACGGCGCGGGTATAGTTTTATCTCAGTTCATTGACGGGGAAGAGCATCCAATTGTATATTTAAGTAAAAAATTCTCAAGGGCCGAACAAAATTACAGCACGATAGAACGCGAATTAGCAGCTATAGTGTACGGATTAAAGAAATTAAATCACTACCTTGATGGACAGAAATTTATAATCCAAACTGACCACAATCCCCTGGTGTTCTTAAAACAAATGGTGGGAACGAACTCTAGGCTAACCCGTTGGGCACTATGCCTCCAACAATATAATTTTGAGGTAGAGCATAAGCCAGGTAAATTGCATGGAAACGCAGACGGGCTCAGCAGGACAGAGTGACAAAAGTTAATTGTCACAAGTTGGTTGTAAATACTTACAAGAAAATGTATAAATGTTTAGAATTAAAACTGTTCTCAATTTAACGCCCGCCTAAATGCGGTGCCATAAGATATATGAGTTGTCAGGTAATTAAGATATTAAGTAACTATATGATTCTATATAAGTGTGATATCTGTGTTTTAATCTCATGTAATATAGAGTCCTGTATTTAGAGATGACAGGATCTATCTATTGAGTAATGTTTATTTCATTATGTGTTACACCGTAGTTCAAATACGTCCGATTAATGAATTGGGGCAGAAATCTTAGAAATGATAGTTATTTAGGTTAAGATTGGAAAATGCTTTAAGATAACTAATGTGAAAATGTTAATTTAATGTGATGATGTGTTAATTTAATGGGATGTAATAATTTAATGTGAAAATGTTTTAAATTGATAGTGCTTTATGTGTGTTGTTTTTAACCATGTATGAATTTATTATGTGTAAAGGTGTTGTATTATTGCGTCTCAGACTGAGGGCAGTTAGGGTTTTTAGTGAAGTCTAAAAGGCGGTTGTGACTCTTTTGAGTTAGGACTGAAGAAAGCCAAAGGGTAATGACCTCTTGGGAATGGTTTCTTGTGGGCTTTTCTAAATGGACCGACTGAACTTGCCTTTAGCCTTTTTAATGTTTAAAAAGACTTTTAGGGGGGAGGAGTTATAGTATCGGCAACCTTTGTTGACACATGCCTCCACTCCTTCCTTACTATTCTGTGAAATGGGCAGAAAGGTTAAGCGGTGTGTGTGATGTAGTCTACACATTCCGCGTGCGGGAGACGTAATTGCCTCCATTCCTCATGTGTTGTTCGGAGAACAATATTGAAAAGGCAAACTGGCTGAGGGTGACATAAAGTTCAGCTGTCTTGGCGGCAGATGATCTCCATAGAAAGACCTGTTAGTAATGTTTTCTGTTCCAGAGAATTGTACAATTTTCAGGCTAACAAAGACCCGATGAGGGGCCGATGCAGCCTTTCAGCTCCAATTACGGTAAGGTAACTTGGAAAAACATCATTAACGAGACCGTCCATCAAGAGGCATGGTAGATGTCCAGTTGAAAGAAGACCCGCGGCCGACAAAAAGAACCGACTCTGGGATGTCGTTTCAGCCGGGGGGGAAAAAAAGCTGAAGGAGCGGTCAGGAGCGAGATGACGACAGCGGGCTAGCGGATTGTCACGAGGAGCGCGAGGCTTTTATAAAGAGGGGATCGCCGACTCGCCTGGACAGAGAGAGAGACCAGGAACCGGAGACGACTTTTCGAGATTTGACTGGAGGCTCGGGAGCTGTGACTTAGCTATGAGCCTATCGAGTTTGGTTTGCACGTGTAAGGTGCCCATCTACTACTTGTAAATAACAGTGTACATAGTTTAATAGTCCAATAAAGGACGTAATTTAATCTAGAATTTCTGGTGTCTTGTGTCACTAAATCGTGACAATACTTTTACGAGGTGCTGTGGCCACATTATCACAGCATGTTTCCTTCAGGGTGTTGCATTTACAGTGGCCAGCAGTGTATTTATACATAGCCTATTTATACATATATATAGCAGAATATATAATAAGTCTAGGTTAAGTTATATCCAACTATTTCTAGAATTTTAATTGTAATTGAATACTTGGCTTAATTACTCGGTGGTATTATATATTTAATCTATTATTATAAATTAATTAATCTAATAGTTACCGTGTTCTGTGTAACGATCTGACAATCAACGCTTCCGGAGCGACCGCTACATAAATATATCAGCCTATATTAACCATGCATCGAGTTTGCAACTTTCCGAAAATACTAAATTTGACATTATTGTAATATCTGGTTAAAATATATATATTATATGGTTAATATATAAATATCTATATTAAAATAATAATATAATGAAACACTGTTTTATTGTGAAGAAGATTCTCCGATTCAATTTTCTTAAATTTACAACGATGAATGAATCATAGTGAATGAATGACTCACTCGTGTTTACATTTTCAAGTTCTGAGTATATAAAATGAATACTTGTATTACAGCCGTCCAAAAATCGAAATAAAGTTAATTTGTGTCGATATTACGTTGTTTTAATTAAAATTATTTGGGTTTAGATAGCAAATAATCATTTTGGACTTTACTTTTAACTTGTTAAGCCTAACTCATAAAACAAAATGGATGCCATAGTCTGATATATTTATGAAGCGGTCGCTCCGGAAGCGTTATATGACAGATACATACACAGAACACGGCAACTATTCGGGGAATTAATTTATAGTAATAGATTAAATGTATAATACCACCGAGTAATATCGTTAATATTTCTGTTTATTATTGTATTTTTGCACGTGATATTAATGATATGTTCAAAACTGTGTACAGTAGAAATGAATATTTCTAAATTGTCAACACACGTGGCTTTCATGCGCTCACATGTGATTTTTCGTAAAGCATTCCATTCGATGATAGTGTTTTAATTTCTGTTTAATATTTTCTTTTAATAGTACTTTTATAACGGTTCGTATTCTATTCGATTTCTTATTTAAATGGTGGGACGTAACATATCGGCCAGCTATTTATTTTATTTTTTTTTTCGCAATGTCTGAATGATTATATTTTGGATATAAATTTCAAGCTAAGTTACTGAATTTAATATTTTAATTGTGTTTAATTGAATATTTATTTGCTTAAAATTATTCTTTTGTTCATACCGATTTTTCGTAAAGCATTCTATTACGATGATAGTGTTTTCAATTTCTGTTTATTATTGTATTTTTGCACGTGAGTAATTTGTATGTTTTTTTATCTGATTTTCTTTAGTTTATGTATTTTATTTTTGCTTAATATATTTATACATAGCATATTTATACATGTATATAGCGTAATACATGAATATATAATATATATATTAAATTGAAATAGATTGAATTAGATTGTTAAATTTGAATTTATTCTTATTTATTGAAATAGACTGCAAAAGTTTTTTGCATGTGAGTAATTTGTATGATTTTTTAATCTGATTTTCTTTAGTTTATATATTTTATTTTTGCTTAATATATTTATACATAGCATATTTATAGCATATTAGTTAGATTGTATACATAGCATATTAGTTAGATTGTGCAAGTCGGATTGAAAAATCATCGGTAAGCTTGCTTTTTTTCCAAGAAGAAAGACTTTTTTTAATTATAAACTCGGATTATTACAACACTTTTAATTATAACATCGGATTGAAAAACAGCCAATATTCTGTAAAAATTTCTAATATTTTCACAAGGTTATGAACCTTTTTTTATTGCAACTGTTCAATTATTTACCGTCAAGTTTTGACAGGTACTATCTAGTATATATATAAAGACAATACTGCTTTATAAGTTTTGCTTGGAAGGAGACTCTCCTTGCAAGAAATAACCCTTCACCACTATCCCATTAGGCCAGTGGTCGGCAAACTATTTAGTCACCAGAGCCAAATATCAACAGTACAACGATTGAAATTTCTTTTGAGAGCCAAATTTTTTAAACTATATAGGCAGGTGCATTGTTATTAACTTAATTAGGCAAAGGCCAACTTAATACTCCTAAGCTGGCATTTGCTAAAAAAGTCCTCAATCTGATTGAGGTACGTATGCTGAGGTCGAACTCTTCCTTTTGTCCCGTCCACACTTGTATACTATTTCGTCTATCTCCTTTCGCTCATCCTCTCTATATGTCCAAACCATCTCAACATACCTTTCTCAATCCTCGACACATTAACTTATTTCACTCCACAGCGCTCCCTAATATTAACTTAATAAACTTGGCTTAAAGTTTTAAGTCTTAGTTACACTATAGGTGTGTTGAATAACAATTGATATCATACTTTATATACATATTATTTATTGATAAAATTAAATTGTACGGTATCCATAAAATTAAATCATGACAATGACAGACAAACACTACTATGAACATTGGCCTCGCATCTCCTTGCAAAGTTTGGGTAAGTCGGGTGTGTAAGTTGTTTTAAATTTTAGGCACGATACCAGGTTCTCATCAATAAGACGACTTCTCAATTTACTCTTGATAAGGTTCATGCTTGAAAATGATTATTCGTATGAATATCTAGACCCAAATAAGGAAAGCACAGCAAACGCTAGTTTTTTCATCTGATTATATGAGTCAGGAATACTACTCCAGGTGTTAAAAATCAACATATCTTCCTTCTCCAGGTCTTTCAAAGCAGACCACTTGTGCTATGAACTAAGTTCACATTTGTTTTTTCTCCACTATTTCTATATCAGCACAAAGGCGTTCAAATTTCGAGCTCCACAACTCTTTATTTTTTAAATCCAGCAATTGCATTTCAAAGTTGTCAGTGTCAATATTAAAGGGAGAAAAATTTAATTCTGTTACAATAGTATTAAGAGGTTTTTTAGCAAAAGCTAACGTCGCTTTTCTATTTCTGACTTCCTGAAACCTGCTGAGAAAAGATTCTGTCATATTTTAAAGTGTTGTTTTGAAATAGCAAATGTCAATATCAGAATTATTTCTTGGCGATGTTTCAACAGGGTTGGAAAGTGAAATCTAAGTTTCTCTATCAAAATCTTTTGCAAAAGAGATAATTTGTTTCCGAATGAAATAACTTCTTCTAACTTCGAAAAAATTGTGTTTCCTTTCCCCTGCAGTTTACAATCAAGCTGATTCAGATGAGACGTAACGTATACCAAGAAATAAAATTTTTGGATCCACTGATCCGTCGTTAGTTCTGAATAGTGAACACCATTCTCAAGAAGAAATGCTTTAATTTCTGTTTTTGAGGAAGCGAAACGTTTCAAAACGTTTCCTCTTGATAACCAACATACCTTGTTATGCAGTAGAAGATCTGCGTACTCACTCTCCATTTCAACTAAAATTCTTTAATTAGTGATTAAATTGGCGGTGATTAAGAGCTTTAGCTATAATGGAGTCGATAATCTTAATCACCAGTTCCATAACTTTGCAAATTTCTTCTGGAAATGTCTGAGCACAAAGCGCTTCTTGATGAATGATACAAGGGTAAAGGACTCATTGTAAGTATCTCGTGATTTTTCTTTCAAAAAAAGCAACAAACCCGTTTCTTACGCCGGTGATACTTTTCGCCCCGTCTGTTGAAATTGAGACAATTTTATCGAGTTGATTATGATGCTTTTCAATGCACTCAAATACAGCATTTGCTATATCATCTCCACGTGTTTGACCTTTGAGTAGTAATACTCCTAAATGTTCTTCTTTAGGATCTGTAGATAAAATAAATCGTACAAAAAGTGAAACTTGCGGTGTATCATTTATGGCACAAGACTCGTCAATACTATTGATAAAGCTGAAACCGATTTAAGATCTTCGACTTGCTGGTTGGTTATATTCGATGCCATTTTGACTAGTCTAGTCTTTCCTGCGGGGACACGCTCTCGGAAGTAATACATTGTAGAACACGATGCAAAGGTACGGCTTGACGATAAATGTTGACATTTAATCTTTCTGGAAATGTTTTCTCATTAAGCCGCTTCAGAGCACTCGTCTAAAGATATAGACACATAAACACCAACTAAGTATGTAAAAATAGAAATAAGAAAACCAGTTATCACGAAGTTTCAACCGCACTGTACGTGCGCGCGTGCACGTGGTATTTTGTGAAAGAGCCACTCTCAAGGGGCCAAAGAGCCGCATGTGGCTCGCGAGCCACGGTTTGCCGACCACTGCATTAGGCCATCTATATTCCTTTCAACACAGGATGAATGAAGATAAATTTTATTTTATCTTATGTAATTATTGTTTTAAGTTATGTCTGAGTTATGTTAAAGATTTCATATAAAAAAACAACCCTTTTCATTTATAACTTGCCCAGGAAGTAAAATGTGAAATTTCTGGTTTCCAGGGATGAATTAATTCGGTTTACGTTACTCCTTATGGGAAAACTTCGGTCAGTACTCGTCGTTTTCGGTACTCGCTGTGCCACCTGGAACCAATTAACGAGTACCGAGGAACCACTGTAGAAAAATTTCAGCTGCTGTTTTCTCCTCTGAAATTAAAATTTCAAGAACACTTTATTGCTTTCAGAATACTCTCGCTAGCCGTAAGTTGTAAATGAATTTAATGGAAGAGTCGGAATAGTGCAGTAAATGTCCCTTTAACCCGCTAAAAGTTAAGTATATTGGTTATATGTGGTTTGTGTCACAGTCTGCCGATTGTTAGGACGTTTAAATTACCAGGAAAAAGGGAAAACTTATCTCTGTCGTTAGTTTTAAATTTTGAGTCATCTTTTCAGAAATTTGGTCAGGTTGTTGCTTTTCTTGATATATCTTTAATACCTTTGTCTGTAAGATCGAACTGACGAGGTCCATCTATCCGGTTGTTCGTATTGCTCGCGATACAGAAGAAACACTGCTTACAGAACCAGCTTTAATTCGAATTTAAGGTACATTCCCATTATACCTAACTGGCTCCAACCTCTGGGCGAACTGCGACTCTTGGCGAGGAAAAGCCGTTCTCATATGCTTGCAGAGACCGGCGTTTGATCACTGGAACATCTACTTACAAATCGCAGACGTAACCACTGCATCATGGCATTACTAACAAAACAACTCTTAATACAGTGGAGTCCCGATAATCCGAACTTCGGTAATCCGAAAGTCCGCTTAATCCAAAACCAAGAGTCAAAAAGAACTAAGGTTACAATAAAACTACAGTGATACTAAGTAATATAAAGTATATTTCTGAAAATTACAAGAAAGATCAAAGTTAGACAACAGTATAATAAAGTAGGACACAGTAGAATAAACAACACGTTTATGCTAATGCTAAACTGACATTAACAGTAACAATGCTGTGGCTGTCTGTGAGAAAGGGCGTGTCAACTGAACTCCCTCCTCCAACCGGCCACACCTCTCCAACCATCGAGCACTGTGACGTATTGTTAGAATAACTTACACTCTACTGTACTTTATAGGCAGCGTTCCGCTCTCTTATCACCCATTTCGTCCCGCGATTTGGTTATGTGTAGACAGACCTTATAAAATAAGCTGTGTAATCACACGCTATATGTAATATTCATGTAATCACACGTTATTATGTAATTTGAGTTTATTTTAAGAATGATTTCGCTTAATCCGAAAAGAGTCTGGTCCCAATCATTTCGGATTATCGGGACTCCTCTGTATATCTAAAAAGTAGACAGAAAAGGACATGAAAATGAAATTTAAAGATTATTTTGATGTAATCTGTCCACTTCTTACATATACTTAGAGTTAGTTGCTTGTCTCCAGTGGCGCACCCAGGGGGGGGGGGGGGGAAGGGGCCCTCCCCTCAAAGAAATAGAAATTGCATTATGAATATTGATTTTGCATTATAAATATTTTTATCCGTTCATTTCGACCCCCCCCCCCAAGCATTATAAATATTTTTATTCGCTATATCGCCCCCCCCCCCCCGACAAGAAAAAATCCTGGGTGCATCACTGCTTGTCCCACCTCTCACATACACTTCTTCATGTAAACGAAATTCCCGAATGAAAGGAATAACGATATGCATGCTACAGAAAGTAGAAATGTAGTTTGCAAAAATTTATGTGATGTAAAAACTCAGGATAACCTTTAAAAAAAAACACTTAAACTCTAAAGTTCTTCGCAAAAATGGAAATGTGTTGTAAAAAGTGAATATTTTTTTGCATTCCTTTTATTTAATATGCGACATTTTTGCATTATAATTGGCGACTTTCTGTGTAAAGTTAGCGACACGTCGATACAAAAGGAAAGAACAGAGTATAGTTGTATCGCTTTTTAATTAAATCTTCATACAGATAGGCATGGGCCTGTTTTGTGAAAGTGCTTTTGTAATTGAAGGGTTTTCTGCGAAAAGGGGGTAGCTCCATACTGGGGGAGTTTCGAGTTGCATGTACATCTTGTGATAAAAAAGAAACTCGTTTGATGCTAAAAAGAGCTAGCTCCGGTCGTTAGTTCTCTTGTTACGCAAGAGATGGATGGATCTACCCGACTCATTAGTTGCCTCCTTTTTTCCTCAAACGACCGATGTGGTTTGTTTACAGGAAGGTTAGACAACACTTATGAACAGTGGAGTTTTTGGTCATAATACCCATAACACTGTATATTGTTTAGTTGCAAAATATAAAGATGTAATGGAACTAGCCTGCAAATACGGCGCACAAAATGATATGGACTACAACCAGACATCGCACCAGATGAGCCAGACGTTACAGAGAGGGAATGTGACGATTAAAAAATGTAAAATTCTTTTTGTAAAGCCAAAATATATGCTGTATTTCTATAAATAAAATATTATGATAGAAGATTGTACTTTTTTGCAAAATATTTTTCCTAGAAGTAGATAGAACATCCAGAAGTTTCAAGGATTTTATTGTGATCTGAGAATACGTTTTTCTTAAGGGCAATGTGCAAAGGGTTAATTTAATTACAATTTAGTATGAATTTAAAGAAACCTACGTTATACAACATTCATAGAGTGATTTTTTTAAATTACCTTAGAACCTTAGGTTCTAAAATATCCCATTTCATTGAATTTTTTTTTTTTGGAGGGGGGGGGGGGCGCTAAAATATAGAGAAATTTATTAAAAACCACATTCTGTCCAGGATCTACATTATCTTTCATGCCATGGCTCTACAATGCATTACTTCCTCAGTTAGTGAGTGAAAAGAACATGTTTTATAGAATTGTGGAACTATGTTAAGTAAAGATTACTTAATAAGATAGAGAAACAGGCAGGCAATTTACAATTTTTTTAATTTATAAATATTTATTTCATACTTTACAGTTGACATCACATACATCTGTTGAGGTGACAAACAAAAATAATAAAAAATTGCAAAAGAGGGATTGCACATTACAGAGCATAATACATTTTATGACAACCACAGCAGAATTGCACAAAGTTATTGATAGTGTCACAAATAAATGAAGTTTGATATAAAGTCTTGAAATGTTCATTCATGATTAATTAAAATTCATTTATAAGCGACTTCATTCAGAAAACCATGAAAAAATGAAACACAATAAAGGCATACATATTTGGAGAAATGTATCACTTGAGATTGATGATTGGTTGGTTGGTTGTTTGGGGTTTAATGGCGCAAGGTCCAGAGAGGACATGCTGCACCAAACACATGGTAAAAGCCGAAAAACATTATTTAAGTGAGCATTTCAAGACCATAACCCAGTGTAAACATGATAATATTATTTATAAAAAGAAATGATCACTTGAGATTGAAAACTTAACCCTTTACTGTACTAGACTTACTAAAGAAACAAATATCTAAAGCAGACTACAAATTAAGATTTCCTACAAAAAGAAAAAAATACTTTAAATTGGCAATAATCCTAATATGTTCATTTTTTTCCATAAATTTTGCATGTTTTCAGGAGGTGTTTATTATTTTTTTAATAAGCACTTGATTACTTTGAGAGGTATTTAGTTAAGATCTATAACTATTCTAGATATACATGGTATCATTTATTTACTTAATGCTTAAATATTTGAGGTTGAATTACACTATTAGCAGACTCAAATGGTATTCGACTTTATTTGAAAGATGCTCTGTCAAAATATTGAACTAATTCTACCCAATTTTCAGTATCTTTCTGAAAACTATTACAGAGAAACTTACTATAATTCAGTAAAGTCTAAGAGTAATGGGGTTTCCAAATATTTTAATCATAATCCCAAATTTTGTTTAGCTATAACCTAATCTTCAAAGCCTATGTCTTTGAAACAGGAAGAAAAAAAATTGCTCTAAGCCATTTTAAATGTTTATGATTACAAAACATAAAATTAAACACAAATGAACAATACAAAAATATTAAAATTGAATTTTATAATTAGTGCTTATACATTTATAAAAGGAACAAGAGTTATATGATCCACTAGAAAACAAAAAAAGAGGAATACCATCAAAATTCCCCATTATGTATATATTTACAATGTATGAGGTGATTAGATTTATTTTAGAACTAAATAACAATACAAGGTTCCTGTAAAGAGAATAGCTCAATAACAGCATTTAAACTCTTTCCCTAACCCACTATAACATCACAAAATTTTCAAATCCAAAATTTAATGTATTATGCTCTGCGACAGATATCATGTCTCCAAGAGGTTCTAGCATATATAGGAATCAAACTTATGCACGATTCAACAGAATTGACATGCAAAATCAAATGCCTTCGGCACTTACTTATCACAGGATCAAACTTAAAGGATGATGATGTTTATTATATATATTCTCCTCACTAAGTGAACTGCATGATTCTTATTCCAGTAATTGTTTATAATTAACGATATTTTGTGTTTCTTAAATGATAATTTATAATTAAACAAAATATACAGTACATATCGATCACTTATTATCTACACAGTAATAAATAATAAAATTGTTTAAATAAAATTTTTATTGAATATTTGATACATGGTCCATGGAAATAACCTATCAAGAATCTTACAGTTGACAAATTAGGATGTTCTCTTCGGGAACCTGGTTTTGTATTCTAGAGGTGAATCTAGAGAAAAATATTTTGCGACAATTTAGTCCTTTACTAACCTGGCTTACTAATTCTAAATCCAGCAGTGTAAAATATTACATTAGTCTAGTTCAGGGATTCCCAACGGGGTCCAGGTGGACCCCTTGGGGGTTGATGGAAGTTTACAAAGGGTCTACAGCAGTGGTTCCCAACCTTGGGTACATGTACCAGTACCAGTACGCAAATGATTTTACAATTTAAAACAAAAATCTATAAAAACCTGTATTACGAAAAGAGAAAAGAAAGGACTATAATAAATAATAATCCATTGTTTGTGTTGTAATACTTTATTGGGATTTACCTAATCTCAAAAGATGCCATCTACACGTGAATGTGTTATTTAAGACCACCCCATAAAAATTTGGCTTTCGCCTGCAAATTATAACTGTGCTTGCAAATTATAACTGTGTCCAAGTTGTACTAAAAATTGTGTTTTGTGTTTCAAACATCTTTAAATTAATTGCACATTATTAATCAATAGTAATTGTATTATTAATAAATATTAAGAAACTGTTAAGGTAAGTGTATTAAACTCAGGAGATTTATTTAAAATGATTTTTTATATATCCTAATTTATTTTGTTCTCCATTGCATTTTATTCCCCATTTCAAAATTTTTGGTCTACCGGTACGTCATCAAACTTTTTCAATGTACAGGTACGGGACTATAAAAAGGTTGGGATCCCCTGGTCTACATTATTCCAGGGGTCTATTAGAGGTGCATGATAAATTTTTCTGTTTTAAAATTTTTTTGGAATGTAATTATTAGCTAATAATATCCATTTTAATATGTATAAATAGAGATTTGCATAGGGCGGAGTGACTCACACTTCTAAAGTTGAAGGTCATGATGGTTTTATATATGCCTCGTATGCCGCTGTCAGCTTCTATTTGTGTACCAACACTAGGCAGAACTGGGGAAATCCACTGGACCTTAAACAGCACATGGGTACTCACGATGCAACCAATCAAAAGCAGTTTCATTTTTCTCTTGACGATGTTTGTGCAATTACAATATGTGTTCGGAAATCTTGTTTATATTTGTGAAATTAAAAATGAAAATAGTATAAAAGTAATAAAACATAAACCTGATGAACCACTTTTTCTAATTTTTGCTCATATTCTTAGTCAAACTGTTATCTTTAAGTGTTTTATATACAATTATTAGTATTATAATTATGTTTCATGCTGTATATTATAGAGAAAAATGTGAGGGGGGCAATGAAGAAAATCATTGTTTTAAAAGGGATCGATGTAGGAAATAGGTTGGGAACCCCTGGTCTAGTTCCTAACCACAGAAAAATTTGGACAAAAAAATAAGATCTTTTTATTTTAAAAAGACAGACATTTTTCATTAACACATTTATCACAATTTTATTAACTCTTTCTCTACCAGCCTCCACTTATCTGGACAATGAGAGAGAGTCTGAATACTATAAATCTTCCAAATCCTTTGGCAAAATGTTTAAACAACAGATGAAGATTACATACTTGATCATTGTTTTGAAAACTGTAATGTATGTATAAATCATATAGAAGTGTCCAATGTTCCAGAGGAACTCAGTGATTTGGTTGCGGATACAAAGAATCATCAGAATCGAATTAATGATGATTGTGCAGGGGTAAATAACATAAGGAATCATGATTCAATGAAAATCTGATATTGATAAAATTAAAACATATTTTATAAAACACCATAAAAAAAGTACACATTCATGCATTTCAACCTTGACCTTAAATTATGTGAAAATGAGGGATGATTTAAGAGAAACAATTGTAGAAATTATGTCAAATTCTGATCAAAATTGCAAAAATCAGAGGCTGAAAACCGGGCTGCCACAACAAATTGATGGGTAAATGATACTTTGTTTTACTATTTACTATGAGCATAGTATATGTGCCAACATCACTGAATAACTGGTATAAAGTGATAACCCCAAATCTGAAAACTCAGACAAGAAATAAATCAATTTATTGAATTTCTGACATGTGAAGCACCCTTTGCTTATCTTTAGAATCAGACAAATCAAAAACAATGCTGATAGACTATATCCATATAAAATATGAACATAATCTAGAAAAAAAAATAAAATTTGCAAGTGTGTGCAAATATGCATGATTTATTCCTTATGGATGTATTTAAATTTTAAAAGCAAGAAAAGTATATATATATTTTCCCAAAAAACAATCTTATCTCCCTTTATGCCAAAGAGCCAATAGATTTTTGAGGATGTGGGACAATTTCTGCTACCCCATTATATGTAAAACATAAAAGCGAACCATAGAATTTTATGCACAGAAATACACTTAAAATATGAGAATGTCTATTTTTTTATGAAGCTATGGAGATCTGTGCATATGTACATCTTGATTCGGATAAAATGCTATAAAACAAGGGATAATGCTAAACTCAATTTTAAAAATTATGTTTCACAAATGAATTGTTTAGATGTTTGAAGAGATTTTATACACAACACGGAAGCTTAAAATCAGTCAATTACATTAATTTTCAAGAAGTCAGAATGACTTAAATATCTATGAATAAAATGTCGTAAAAATCAACTTAAAAAGCTAACATGCATTTGTGTTAACAAGGTACAAGTTAAAAAAATTTCAACTCTGATAATAACAATAGGGCTCATTGCATAGTTTTGCTTATTACTTTAAAAATCATAGGAAAAAGAAAACTTCCTTTATAAATGCAAAAGAAAACAGTGCCATAATTCAATACCACAATATCCCACTACCCAAAGATACAACTTTGTAATGCAGACCTTTCTCCTTTTATCCCCTATTCAGTAGTTAAGTATAGGAAAAAAACTAGCTGATTGAGTAAACATGGGCAAACTCTCTTTTGTCTCCAGCTAGACAAGAATTATTGCTTTTGTATTAACAGTGTGAATTACAATAGGGAAAGTAGAATCTAGTCTTGGGTGTCTTGTGGCACTTTGACAACACATTCAATTTTCAAGGATGATCTTGCACATAATTTGGCTAACAATTACAAACATTTCTGTCAAAATAACTGAAACTGAAACACAGCATACAAACAAGAATAGTGGTTATTGCTCCATGTTGCCATGTTTGTTAAGTGGGTTAAAAAAGGAATACTGACAGATGAAACTTAAAATTGTACAACATAGTTTGTGTCAGTAACATCACAAGCTTTGCAGAATAGTTCAAAGAAGGTCAATATTAAATAATTCCTGCAATACACAATTCCTAGAGCCTACAACACATAAACAATAACTTGGCAGTAAATAAAAATAACAAATGAGAAAATTAATCAACAATAAAAGTTTTTCATTATTTCTACAAAATTAAATAACTAACACATTCAACAACTAAGGACCTCAACAGATTTTAACATAACGTTCAAAACACACAAATATAACAATGCTATTTGTATCTAAGAGAATAATGCTTTGTGGAAAGCTACAAGTCACGTTGATTCACAGTTCTCAAACTGCATAAAAAGTTAAAATTTATGTTGCATAGAATAATTTATAGGTTAAAAAAAGAGGCTTTCCTTTCCATCATTCGTGAGAAATGGCATACAAGAAATAAAATACATATATACAGTAAAATTGATACAAATGTGGCATATGAATCACTCTAAAATGCAATGAAAAACAGAGATGAGCAAAATTTGTACATGGTAATAAATAATGACAATTTTACACACATGCTTTATTCAAACGTTGAGTCCAGTCAGAGCAGCATGCATTTTATACTACACAGAAAAGTCACTTAACACTCTTACAGAAGAACAGCATGACAGGATTGCAAAAATTGAAATTATAAAAATTAAGTTACAAAGGAAAGACATTTATATAATCTGCAATAGAGATGGCTCCCAAATATTTGAAAAGTTTGGTACATGATTTTCCAATATCTTGAAATCATAATTTCAGTAAAAAGAAAATAATAATACAGTAAAAAAATACATTTTCTAAAACTAATACTTTATATTACTAACAAATTTGATTTAAGAGTAATAAAGACTTTAAACAATTATCCTAAGAAACAGGTAGAGATACTGAGCATTCAATAGCAGTTCTTGTCAAACTTTAAAAACTTTTAGGGCATTGAAAAATCCCTCTAAACTTTTGGAAAACAGCATTTTACAATTTTTTTTTTCTAAATTAAATGCAGTAAGGACTTATTTTTTTTATTATACACTTAAATCAATAGAGAACAGCATAATTGCAATAGGTGATTGGGGTTTAGGAGGGTGATTAAAAGTTACTAATTTCCATACTAATATTAAGTTACTAAATTAAAGTCACTAAGTCCACAACACTGGTGATATAGATCCTAAATAAGCACAAAACTGCTTATATAAGCATACAATATAAAAGTTAATCTTTTGTGAGAACACTTCATGGCAATGCAAAAAGGTTTAATATAAGTGCATCTTGAAGCAATGGATGTAACAAGTCATTTTGTTTGCCATCAAATTTCCAACAACTATTACAGGGTAAAGACTTTAAACAATTATCCTAAGAAACAGGTGGAGATACTGAGCATTCAATAGCAGTTCTTGTCAAACTTTAAAAAATTTTGGGGCATTAAAAAAATCCTCTAAACTTTTGTAAAACATTGTTTTACAATTTTTTAAGAATTAAATGCAGTAAGGACTTAATTTATTTTTATCCTACATTTAAATTAATTCAGAACAGCATTACTGTGATAAGTGATTGGGGTTTAGGAGGGTAATTAAAAGTTACTAATTTCCATACTAATATTAAGTTACTAAATTAAAGTCACTAAGTCCACAACACCGTTGATACAGATCCTAAATACGTATAAGACTGCTTATATAAGCATACAATATAAAAGTTAATCTTTTGTGAGAACACTTCATGGCAATGCAAAAAGTTTTAATATAAGTTCATCTTGAAGCAATGGATGAAGCAAGCAATGGATGAAGCAAAGTCTTTTTGTTTGCTATCAAAATTCCAACTATTACAGGGTCTCTACTGAGTTTCTAAAATTTACAATGACTTTTGGGGGCTCTCAAAAAAATTTCTAGGCACAATTATACAAAGCCCTTTATTGGGCTTTTTAGAAAGCTGAAAAAATATTTATAAAAATTTTAGAGAACATTACACAATGATCAAATGTCATTTTACGATTGTAAAACATTATTTCTACAATACAAAAAATTAATAATAGTACAGAAATATTTCAATTTTGATTATTAGATCCAAGTTAAAAATGTCTAGTAAGATATCAATTTAATAATTTTTTAAGGCCACAAATATACTCTTGGGGGTTTATAAAGATTCTGACAGTACTATTGGCTGATAATGAAAATTATTTTTTATCAATCCAAACTGCAACTGAAAAAGCTAGAGAAGCATTTTAATTTGGTTTAAGATACTATATTATTTTAAGGATAAAAGAATTTTTTTTAATCTCAGAGAACATTATCGAGAAAGTCTTTTAAAAAGAAAAACACCAAAATAAGCCTAATATGATGCTATGTTACATAAATGTAATGATGTAATGTATTAAAATTCAAAATATGTTATGTAGCATAATGTTTTAAAAACATATGAAACAACAAGAGCAGTGGATAAGTATATACTTTTCAAATGATACTTTAATTTATATCCTTAAAACATATACTTTTAAGTATATATATTAAAATATTAACCCCAACTACATCTGGAGATTCACAAGCAAACATTCTTTCATAAAGTAACACATTAAAAGAAAACAAAATTTCACACAAAAAATAAGGATTACTAGAATTTAGATTAAAACTGCATCGATTCCTTTCTGCAATTTTTTAGAAATAAATCACATTTAACTTGAATTTTATATCAGTCAGTAACAAAGTAAAAAGAATTAAACATTACACCATTAGAAACAACTTAAACAATGATCATTTATCACTCACTATTCTGTGATTATGCAGAAGAATTTGATTATTAAGGCACACAAATGTGAATACAAATCACTTCAATTTGGGAGCTATCCTATTTCACTAGAAATCAAATATTTAATTAAGATGATTACAAACTCTTTCAGAATAATTTATTGATCCAAAATATCTAGGGTAAATTGATTCTATGTAAATTAATTAAAGTATTACCAAGATTATAAAATTGATAATTCTACAGAACACTCATTTTGATTATTTCCGCTACAATATACAAAGAAAAGCATTTTTTTTAAAAGTACTTTTAGCAAAAGAAAAGGATACCTTAAACAATTTTTTCATTTATATAATTGATAAGTATAACAAATTTGATTAGGTTCCTTTTTTACATTTATACATCATAGGGAGAGGATAAAAGAAGAAAAGAAAAAAAATGCTGGAAAAAAGGATATAAAATCACACAAAATGATCATGAACAATGCCCTTTGATAATTCTGCAACAGACTAGTTAGTTGTCTCTTTATTTTGAATTTGTATATGTGCATGGAATGGTTAGAATCACTCTTGTCCTAATGAAAGTGAGTACTATTTGCCAAAATCTTTTTGCTCATCTCCAACAAGTCTTTCATTCCATTTTCAGTGACATTTTTAAGTAAGACTGATTGACTGCTATGTACAAGACCCATAAAAGCCACAGACAAGAGAAAAGAAAACAAAATGCACATGAAAATAGATGAAGACTTATCAATGATGTCTCAACATTGTGATAGATAGAGAACTCTGATGTAAAAATCTTATTTACATTATATAATGTATTCTATAAAACAAAAATGTACAAAGGGATGCTCCATTCAAGTTGGATTTGCTGAATTAGTTCATCCATTTTCGACAGTTTGGAGCTCCACATAAACAGGGAATTTTGTGCTGGTCATCTTCTACTTCAAATTTGTAGTCATATGAAAGCTGGAAAATTAAAATAATGACTTTAAAAGCTTACAATTCATTCAATAATACTAGTAAAAACTTATTTCAATATCCAATTTTACAATAAGTTCTTGTTCAAGAATCTTAAAATATGAAGATAATTCTATTACAATTAATATTTTATGAACTAAAGCAAATATTAACTTGTGAAAATGCAATTGTAAAAACACAGAGCTAAAAAACAGAGCAGTGCTAAATCAGGGTTCCTACTGAAATAGAACATTGATTATGTTGAATGAGATTACAAGCTTAATGCTTAATTCAAGTAAACTTCTTAAATTGGATGAAATTATGCCCAAACTAGCTGAATACCCATACTTTGCTACGGAGTACATTCAAATTAAATACAATGGTCAATGTATGCAATTAATGGCAAAAAAAAAATTTATAATAAATACAACGATCAATGTATGCAATAGATGTAAAAAAAATATACATACATACATATATATATATATACATACATACATATATATATATATATATATATATATATATATATATATATATATATATATTTATTTATTTATAAAAAAATTGTAACGGATATTTTTTTAGACAAAATAATGTAGAAGAAAATATTAAATACAACAGTCAATGTATGCAATTAATTTGTATGTTCAATATCCATAAAACATACTAATTTGAATTAAGTTCTTTAAAAATTTCTATCTCAATTAGTCTGGTGGTTAAATTTTATCTTTTACCGTATTTTAATATTCTTTTGTCAATTCATTTCGTTGATATGCACGTGACGCAAAATTAATTTAATGTATCACAAAAAGAAAAGAAACTATGTGATCAGTATTTAATAAATTAAATTCTAAAAAATAATCTTTAAAAATTCACCAAAAATCAAAAAATAGAGGTAAAGATTCAAAAAAGATATCATTTTAAAGGAATTTTTATGATCTTTCTCGTGATATAAATTTTAAAACCCTCAGATTATTATTTCAAAAGCAAACTTTAAAAAAAAGTTACAAAAACAGCTTAAAAATTTAATTTTAAAAATCAAAGAATTTTTCAAAGTGCACCCCTACACTATAAGAAGAATCGCCATGCAAAATTTCTGCCCTTTAGGTCCAGTGGTTTGGTCTGTGCGTTATCTGTCAGTCAGTTACAGAACTGGTTTATATATATATAGATTATTTTATAAAATTTATCATTAATATAGTCTTTCGACCACACCGAGCAGCTATAACAAAACGATTACACATGTCATTTTTAAAATTTCTCAAAGCAGAAGTCACCTTGTAGACTCCCAAGACAACTGCTTCTGTAGTAATCTTTTAAGAAAAAAAATTATTAAAATATATCCTTAAACTGTCTTACCTCTTCACCTCGTGTCACTCTTCGGTTAGTTATAATGAGAATCTTATTTTCCCGATCAATTTGAACTACTTCAGCCACACAGTTCGGGTTGCAAGAATGGTTAATATACCTGGCAAGACCACCACACAGGGTGGCATCAATCACCCGGTTTTCATCCAATCGAAACATGTACACACCACGATTCTAAAATCAAGATAAAAAGATTTTTTTTTTAAACATTTTAAAAGAGATTTTAAAAAAGAATATAAAATCAACAAATTATAACACTACAGACAGCACAAAATTAAATTATTTTTCTTACAATGGATTAGGGAAAATAAATTATGATCATTTAAGTAAGTAATGTAAAAAAGAATATATTCAATTAATTTTTTACACACTGCAATCAAGGTGGAAAGAACTTCGACTGAATTTAAAACAAATGCAATATACTTAAATTCCACATTGCACTCAATGAAATCTTTGACTACATTAACAAATCCTAACTATTACCTACCTCTCTAAATAATTATAGCTTTTAACATTCAATAAATATATTTTACCCAGCAGCCCTAATTAGAAACTAATCATAACTTTTTTCTTTGAATTATTATAGCCTTCAACACACAATAAATATATTTTATCTAGCAGCACTGATTAGAAAAAGGAAAAGGTACAATATACCATATATCATACATTCTGGGACATCTCTAATATTATGCAAGATAACCCACACATACCTCATAAACACTATATTGTGGGGTTACAAGTGAAACACACTAAGTCAAAATTATAGATTTCGGATTTTCAGCTTTTCTTGACCATAAAAAGGAGATGTTTCTACTCGTGAAATCCACTAAGTCATATCTTTATTTATTTCATATTTTTTTAAAGTTTTGTAATCACATTAAGTACTGTAGCCTAGTAGTTTGTATAGGTGAAACAAACTAACCATCCTGAGGATAATAATATAAAATAAGCATACAAGAGCCAAGACTGGATCATAGTTAGCAAAAAAACACTAGTGCTATAACTTAATTTGATTTAATAATGTTAGTACCAAAGAACTTAAAAGAAAAAAATCTTTGATCAGCATTTTCTCAAAATCATGTTTTTTTGACTTAGTGTGTTTCACCTGTTACATCACGATATATAGGACCAAAACTCATAAAACACATGAAACTCATAATTCACATGAAAATTTATCTCCTGAAACAAAGCAAAGTTTTCAGATACCTTCTCAATTTCTCAGAAAAAATATTAGTCTTTTCTTTTTTCTCTCATAATCAAACATCTATATATATATATAACACGTAGGTATGTAGCACAAAAATCAGCGATATTTCTACACTCCGAATGGCAATGGCTGCAACTACCAGATGTAAACATTAGCAACCAACTGCGTGTGTATAGACTTGCGGCTCGACAATAGCACGTAATTTGGTAAAATTTAATTGCTGTATTTTACTCGTGAATAATTTTAATTTATTCATTTGTTCCACCAGTTTTTCTAAATGTATGTCAGAGTAAAACTTGGACAAAATATTTTTAGACCTATCAAATCCAGTATTTAGTCATGGACAGTTGTATGTAAGTTTATCTAAAGTGCGTTCGTTTGATTCTGTCACTGTATCATCTCCTACTTTTGAAATACTCAACTGTGTATATCAAGAAGTTTTAGGAATATCACAGTAAAATATTAATAACTGTATTATATTACCTTAATAGTAAGTAAGAGTTAATTTTCTACACTTTTTTTTAGTACTTGTTGAATTTTTACTTCATTTTATAAGTGAAGAAATTTTCCCAGCAATTTTTTATTTGATATGATTAAGTGTAGATATCTGAACTATATCTACACTTAATCTGTATGTGTACTACTGTTCACAATATCACTGTACATGATATTGTGAACAGTAGTACATGTCCCGCAGTGGCTAGTATATAAATATTCTGTTTAAAGCATTAATTTTGAAAAAAATTCAATTTTCTGATACACAGATAAAGAGACCAATACATTTGTCAAGAACAATAACTTAGATGACCTATGAAGAAAGATATAGATAAGAAATGAGAAAGAGAAAGAGGAAATAAGATTACCTGTGCATCATAGATAGCTTCATTTCTCTCAGCTAATTCATTTCGTATTAACTGCCCAATATATTCAATCACCATAGTATGTTTTTCCATATCTCTAGCAGCATACAGACCCAAACCCTAATTAAAAATAATTATTAGTTTTATAACATAGAGAACATGGAACAAATAAAACTATTTTAAATTTTAATTTTTTACAAATGACAAAAGAGTAAATGAGAACTGAAATGATAAAACATTAAATAATTAACTACCTAATTTATTTAATATTTCATAATTTGAATCACTGAAATAATAATATATAAAGCAAAGCATTTTCTAAACTGTAATGCATTGTAATAATACTGAAGATATATACTATAATGCAGAAAATGTTCACAAAGAAGAAAAAAAATTAAGTCTCAAAAATTGCCTCATTCACTGTTACTAAACAACACAATTAACCCTAGTAAAGTCATATATTTTTTTATCTAATCTTTTCTAATGTTACACTATTCCACTAGTCTCTGTATCCATCTTTTCTCTAAGTTTTAACAAATTGTTGGGATTTATGAATACAGTTACATTATTTTTACCAATAAGAAAAAACAAGATGACTGTTGACCTATAATACATCAACACTCTAGCAGACTCCTATTTGGTCACCAAAAAATGCTTAGAATGTTATTTACATGCTCTATAAAGCTTTAAAACTGATCTACTTGCAAACTATACTGAATCTTCAATTTAATGTTATCTAAGACTAGATTCAAAGGAAAGAAAAAATACACTATTCTCAAATTTACTGATATCTTCAACAGTTTATAAAATCTGAAAAACTGTCAGTAACATTTTTTGAGAATTTCAGAAAGTACTATGTAGGATTATCACCTGTATTCGACTTCGAGCTAAATAAACATTATTCCTCCATTCTATTTTCATTTTACGATATTGAGATGATTTTGAATGTACAAACTGCTTGATGTAAGGAGAAGAAACTTCAGGATAGATCCCAGAAAAGGCCGAATGGAAAGATCGTGTAGTATTACTAGTATGAAGGGTGTGAGGCCTAAAATGAAAAAGACATTAATCCACATTCGTAAGGATATTAAAATTAAGCAGTAATAGTAATAATATATATAAAAAAAAAAAAAAACAGTAACCAAGAAACGAGTTTCTTTTTACTTAAGCTCATTAACATTTCATAACAGGTATAATGATGCAATGTAATAAAAACTGAAATTAACACTTTGAGGTCTAAGCCTGAGTGTCACTTGGGTACCCATTTTCTCTGAAGCAGACTAAGCCCGAGAGTCTCTCAGGGTCAACTTTTAACTCTCTGAACTACAAATTATATGCATTTGCCATCTTTTTAGATATTATGAACCTTCTACTTTAAAAAAAAAAAAATAGAGATGGCAGAACCTAACAGATGTAAATTTATGAAACAATGTAGAATCCAAATCCAAATCAGGGTTAGTTTGAATGCTCAGTTGCCATATTTGTTGTGTTGAACGATGTTTATTTTATTAAATGATGCTATTTACCAATAAAAGCTATTATTAGATTTTTGTTACCCATTTCGGTAAGTTTTTATTCAATTTTATTTAAAATTTCATGTTAAAAAATAATGTTTCCTTATGCAAAACTTTTTTTTAAACTGTAAAACTTGCTGTTTTCAATAATTTCTCATTAAATTCTAATTCTAAGTAAATTTAAATAGTATCTACATTATGAATAAAATCAGTTTAAAATTTATAATAAAAAAATTGCTGATATATATCTTCAAAGTATTTTTTTAAAAATAAAAACCCTCAGTCCAGAGAGAGACATATGGTCGAAATATCTCAGACCTGAAAGTGATAACCTTTAGCTTACGGGGCCCATTTTTCCTACTCTCTCTTTAGAATGAGAAATTCCATAACCCCTTTGTAAGAACAGCCATTATGGGGGTTATATATATATTCATTGTTGGGTCCACGTTCTTGGGATACATGCTATTCCATCCCGTAAAGAAAAGGTTAACTGTAAATATGAACAGAGAGTTACAATATTTTATCATCTAATGCAGTGTTTCCCAACCTTTTTCAAGCCGCAACCCCCTTCAATGATTTCCACACACCCTGTGATCCCCCCCCCCTTCCATCTCCACATATTTTCATTAAAAAAGCCTTATAAGACAAAAACTAAAATGCATTTTCCATAATTTAATTCCAACTAAATGTTTAATTAAACAAAAATAAAAGTAAGAAATTGAGAACATTAAGAAACATTCATCCCTTCGTCAAAGGTGTGTAAAAGCAAGAACAGGACATAACAGAACAGAACAGAACCTGAAGTAAAATACAGTGTGTAGATAAATGAATATCCTAACTTTGCAGGAATATTGAAAGAAAATTAAACAAAGTACAAACTTGTTGTTCATCAGAAATCAAAAATAACAGTCAAAAGTTCATGAAGATTGGGTTTTTAAATGACAAACTGCCACACAGATGGATTGGTCGCTGAGCACCCTAGGACCTTGCTCTTTATCAATGACCACCTCGCACCCTGACATCCTCACTCCATGCATTTTTTTTTTTTTTTTTCTGGGGCTACATCAAACATCAGGTGTTTATTTCACCACTAATAAATGACATTGACTAACTTAAGACATGCATATGTGCAGCCTTTCAAACCATCACACCAGGTATGCTGAAAAGAGTGTAGGATGAGTTATCGTACCGCCTCATCATCCTTCGTGTAACTAAAGGGACTCATGCTGAACACTTATAACTGTGACGAATTTAAACCTTCAACTGTTATTTTTGATTTCCGATGAACAACAAGTTTGTACTTTGTTTAGTTTTCTTTCAATAGCCCTGCAAAGTTCGGATATTCCTTTATGTACACACTGCAATGCACCTACCATATGGATTCAGAATTATATAATAATAAAAATAGAAAATCCTCTTACCTAAATAAGATTTCTTTACACCGTTGGGGAAACTACAACAGTAGTGCCAAAAGGTACAGAACAGACTGATGCAAGACAAACTGATGTATAGAATTATGTACTATACGCAGTAACTGAAATTTTTCTTTACCACCAAATAAAGGCAGTAGATTTCTGACAAACTTCTCAAATTTACCTCTGGAGGTGTGGGGTCAAGTGTTCCGATCTCGTCACTTGACTCTATTCTAAATTACAGGACCGGCTTGTAGAGGGTAATGCTGGCCTCCTATACGGCACCCCCATAAATGAATGGTCGGCAGTATCACCCTTTACTGTAAACAAATGGCGTCATAGCCAATCTTTTGGGCATTTGTAATATATAAATAGTAAATAAATAAATTTCTGACAAACTCATCTTGCACTTTCAATGAGACATTTTCTTTTAAAAGACGTCCTTGCCTGACAGTTTCATGGTCAATAAAAATTGACTAACTTTTTCAGTGAAATTCACTAAAAAGTTATTATTTTAATTGAATAAAGTCACAGCGACCCCCCCCCCCCAGAAAACAGCTTGCAACCCCCTATGGGTTCACGACCTACAGGTTGGGAACCCCTGATCGGATGTTTCAAGGAAACACTTGCAAAATGCCTGTTCATAAGAAAACACATGATCAAGCAGCAAATACCAGTTTAATAACTTATTCTATATAGTAAAAAGAAACTAGCCCAAATCCTGCAATCAAAGTCAATATCAAAAATTTGCTGGCAGGATTTGGACCTTCTTTTCAGTAAACTAACTGACTGAAAAGGTAAGCTAATGGAAATGAACAAAAACTACCTTTTAAAATGAGTCCTTAATTTTGGCTCTGATCGTGCACATCCAGTTGGATTGATTGCTAAAGGTAGTTCTAGGAAAGGAGACCGGCCATATCGAAAATTGTAGTCATACAAAGTATCCACTCCTGGTAACTATAAAAAAAAAGGGTAACTCAGAATCATATATATAAACGATCATTCATCTGTCATATTGATCAACTCAACAATACAAAAAAGAAGAGAAATTTGATAAAATTACAAACATATTTTTTTAAAATTCCTTGTAAAACATACATTCAAACAAACATTGAAAAGGGATTATTATCGACATAACTTTTATTTAATGACATACAAAAAGCATAAAATAGGATATCCTTGGAAAAATCATTATTACTATTACAACTTTAGCATACGAAAGGGAGTAATCAATTTTGCTAGTAAAAATATAGAAATAAAAAGAAAATAATTTATACCATTGAATTAAACTTTTTCATAAAACTTTATTGTAGCAAAATTCCTTATCAAGATAAGTTATAAGTAAGGGTTTTTAAATTATTAAAGAGATTTTATAGAATCCATGAAAACATTTTCGGATTTTTTTCATTGCATTTCTGATGACTTCCATGTTTTAAATTAAAAAAAAATTTCAGTCTAAAATTTCCTCAGCTGACTTTATTGCCCCTTTAGAACATTTTGGGCCTATATGATATGATAATAGCTTCTTTTAAGTTAAATTGCATTATTAAATCTAAAATTTTCCTACTTACAATCAGATGATGAATCCAAAGAAATACGTAAAGAGTTTCTTGATCGAAGCTCTCTGACAATAAATCATAATGAATAAACATTTGATTCATTATTTCTTAGATCCAAAATAATTATTAATCTCAACCATTTTGACACAACAACATAATTTTTGAATGTAAAACAACTCTCAACACAAAACTATTTTTTTATAATAATCCAAAGGCACATAGAATGGTACTGATTAATTACTATTTTATTTAAATGGCATATAAACAAAACAGTACCTATGTTATTGCCTGATGTATACCACTGCATCAAAAAATTACTTAGCTAAATTATCATAAGTGCCATGCATTTGAATTGCATTATTGTAATGATTTACATTTAAAGTATTTAGTAAATCACTCTAGCTTCTGAAATGAATTATTTATTATTTAACACCCGTAAGACAAATTTTAGTATTTAGTGGTGTTAACCCTAATTATCAAGGAAATTTATTTTAAATATAAAAAGTTAAACCTAAATTAAGGGCATTGGTAGTAGATTTTCAAAAATTCAAAGAGTTGGTTACTTTTGCCTGCAAATAGCTTTTATAGGTATACTTATCACTCCCATGCAAAGTGGTTTGCATTATAAGATTCATAGCTAAATGCGTGACATAACTTCAATTATGACAATACAAATTAAGGTATTTAATAAAAAGCTTGTATCAGAAATACATAAAAAAATATGCAAGTAAGCTGATTAAAAATTCCTCAACTGGCTGAAAATTTATTTAAAAGCATTAAAGGGATAAAATTTTTTAAATGCAGCAAAAATCTTTAAGCAGTAAATTTCTGAATATTTGGTTTATTTTATTTTACTATTAGACTTCCTGGCATGTGTGTGTATGTATAAATTCATATATATATAAGCAAGATTTTTCTTGGCATAATTTTTGTTTATTAATTTATTATTTTTTTCATGAATGAATAAACATGTTTTTAGCACAATATGTTTTTGTTAAAGCCAATCTCCATGTCTAGCCCCAGCTAGATCAAATCCACAAGTCCATTCAATCGCACAAAATTGTATACCAAAAGAGGATCTGAAAGAAAGTCGTCAAGAGTCAATTTCAGGCACTTGAGAATGTGTGCTGGGGTTGCCTGGTCTGAATGGCATTTAAGGTAGACAGGACAAGTCTTGTGACCATATTTGCATGTGAAACTTTTAGACAGCTACCAAAAAAAATGAGAGAGTACTGTATGAGAAGGTCTGTTGCAGATGAGAGCAAGGGATCTTCCAGGACAATCATCGCGATAACAAGAGGACAACAGGAAGGTCACCATGAAACCTGGGACACAATCCATATCTGCCTATCAAGATTTCTTCTAATAGAATAGAGTTTGAGAAACATCAAAGAGTGAGAAGTGGATGATGGCTCATCGGCATCCTCCTTTGCCAGTTTGTCTGCCACATCATTTCCTGCAAGGTCCACAAGAAAAGGGCCCACTGTAGATGTACCTCAAAGAAGGAAGAGATATGCCTGAGTTTGTTAAGGATAGCTATACCAGTTTTGTCTCCCACACTGTGCCAATTAGATAGATGTTGGATGGAGCTATGACTGTTGGACAAAATCCAAATAACCTTTGGGTCCAAAACAGATAGTATGTGATTAAGCCCCTCATCAATTACAATGAGCTCATTTCTGAAAACTGAACAGAAGTCTGGGTTCCTTTTCTTGATTTTAATAATGCTGTTTGGCGTCTTAATAAAAATTCCACTGCCAGAGTGAGACTGTTCACTTTTGCTACCATCGGTACAGATAAGGGTAGCTTCATTGGGAATACGATTAATAATTTCTGAGGTTAACTGTGTGAGATAGGCTGGAATATCAGATCTCTTGGAGACTCGAGACCAAAACACAGTATAACAAACCCCAGGGAAGACCCCTGAAGGGATTAGCACATTATACTTTATATAAGCTCAGTCATTAACATTATCTTTCTGTCACAAGAAATTTACAATGCTATTATATCTCAATTGATTCTCTTGTATAATATAACCAACAGCAGCTTGCATTTTGAAAATATTAACAGCAAACACGAGTAATAATCCCCTGCCTTCTACATGGTTGGTTGGTTGGTTGTTTGATTAGAGTTTATTTGCACTGGGTCCTCCAGGGACATACTGTGCCAGACAGAGGTTGCCTTCTACATGAAAGAATTATTTAGAACACGGCCAAATATTTTTAAAGCCTCATATTTTAACACAAGTTAAAAACAACCATCAATATTATCTGAATTTTCCTTTATTTTATCTAGTTTTTAATATACAAAAATTCCTTATGAGAAAGAGAGAGAGAAATAAAAATACTCACTGATTCCACTATACGCAATACAGCTGGTTCTGTCAGCCCATATAAATCATCTCCTGTTATAAAATCCGGAAATATCTTGATAGTTTTCGCCTGCTTTCGCATTTTTTCAATGGGATAAAGCACTTTTTGCCAAGCGCCTATATAAAACAAAAAGATTACAATATGGTACTGACTAAAACATCTCAATGTAAATGCATGAGTACATGCACTATTCATACACAACTACATGAGCTGAGCCAAAAAAGAAACCCTAAATAACATAAAATTCAATTTTTAAAATTAATAAAACATCTTTAAATTTCATGTTGTTGCTTCCAAGTCAGTTGTTGAAAAACAAATATATATATAAACATCTTCATATAGTATTTTCAAGGTCACTTTATTAACCTTTTAACTTCTGTGCCCAAGGTAGTCTTGGATGCAGCACTTGCGTTCCAAAATGTTGTGCCCGAGATAGTCTTGGGGTAGACTTTTTTAAAAATTATTATTATTATTATTATTATTATTTATTTTAATTTTATTTATTCACTTTTATTTTATTTTTATTTTATTTATTTAATTTTTTTACCATTATTATTATTATTATTATTATTATTTTGCATCTTATTGTCAAACCCGAATCTATCTCGGGACAAGTTGGTTTGGGCTTTATTCAATAGATGGCAGCACTAGTATTCTATACCAGGGGTTCTCAACCTTTCAGGCTCTGTGCCCCCCTTTGAACACTGATGTGAGGCCACGCCTCCCCCCCCACTACCAAAATATGTGGTCAATACAACTAGTACAATCGGAATTTGAAACTGAGGCTGGTTATTCAATGAAAATAAAGAATAGATAATTTCATACGCAAAGTTTAATATTACTACACATATCTTAATTTGGAACCTATTATTATTAGAACATATGAAATCAAAGAATTAAATACAGATCAAATTTATTTGAAGTAATCAAGGATCTAGGTGAGGTTGGCATGTAATACCAGTCACTTTCATAGCATTAATGAGAAGGCTGGCACTGTTTGTCCTTGACAAGTTTTTGAATATTAGGTTGTGACTGTGACAAAGCACACTTCAGGTCACTTTCAACTTCCAGACATACGACAATTATCGTGTTTTTACAATTACAACAATTATCGTGTACGACAATTATCGTGTTCGTGTTCGTGTTCATATGTCGAAAATAAATTAAGGTTACATTGTGACCGCAAAATTGAGTACAGTAAATTATAAATTTACTTTTTATTACCATGTTTTTATTAACTTGCTTTCTTGTTTGTGTGTGTGTTTGTGTGTTTGTCCAGTACAAATCTTGCAATCGATTTTTAACTAACTTCCCGACTAGCTAGATATTTGAAACTTTAACAATAGCTCAGAACACGATGACAATGCATTTTTTAAATACTTTTAGCCATTTTTAAGCAGATTTTTACCATGTTTTTATTATTTTCAGTTAATTTTGTTTTGTAGACTGGTGCAGCCATCTGTCGGCCGGGACGGGAACGAAAAGTTAAACGCAAGTTAACTTTCAATTAACTTAATTTTCTTTCCAGTTGATGGGATAATTCATGAAAAAAAATTTTTTTTAAGTATTTATTAAAACATAGAATTGGCAATTTTATATGATTCAACAGAAAATTTAAAAACATGGTATATAAAAAGTGCTTTTTATCTTGTAATTATTTTGCTTTTTTTAACCTTCACGCCTCCCCTGAAATTCTTCTACGCCCCCCCAGGGGGGGGCGCCCCCCAGGTTGAGAACCGCTGTTCTATACCATATCTTGGGAGGTGAATTTTTGCATTATTCAGTAGATGGCAGTTTATGTATGTCATTTTGTACTAAACATTTGATTTTTGCATTAAAAAAAATTAACATTTTCCATACCAAAATCATCAAAATAACTTGACAGTTAAAAGGTTAAGCATGAAAATTTGATTTACGCAGAGAATGAACTAAGTCTCTTTAAACATTTATAAGATTTTTGGGGATTTTCAAGGAACACAGTAAGTTTACGGATAAGCTCATTTATGGATTATATAAAGGAGAAAAAAAAGGTACCTTTTGCACTCTTATCTTTTAAGACTACATCCTTCTGATCAGAATCTTTAACCTGAATGGAAAATTCTGGTTTACCACTGGATTCATTTATGGTGCAAATATACTGACTTCTTCGTCCAAGTTTTTTCATACTCCAATACATTCGAATAACT
The DNA here is from genome assembly GCA_907164885.2 of Dolomedes plantarius. Lineage (NCBI taxonomy): Eukaryota > Metazoa > Arthropoda > Arachnida > Araneae > Dolomedidae > Dolomedes > Dolomedes plantarius. Next base: position 53,574,528 of record OU015493.1, on the reverse strand, counting down.
TTATAGCCCACCTAAAAATATATCACATAACACAGCATAAGAATTATTTCCATACAGATACAGTTAAATAAAATGTTATACTCGATATACATGTGTAAAAATAATCAAAATTTCTTTAGCAAAATTTTTCTTAAAAGTGATTATACATCTAACAAAACAAAAAAATAATAATAATACTAACTGGATAAATACAGTTTGGAGTATGAAATGCTTGAATCTGTGTGGGTAGCAGCTGACCAATATTGAGGAAGATTAAGCTTCCAACCCGCATAACATATTTATCATCTTGAATCATGCTGCAATATAAAATAAATTATATAGATTTAAGACATACATTCCACTTCAACATTATTGCTGTTCAATATACAAAAAGTGCAAATTAACAAGAACTCAAAGGTCCATTTTAGTGCAAGAATATTTCCCAAAATCCCAGTTCCACCAAAAGAGAGATTTAGGTATTAAATTAATAACAAACTCAACTAAAAAAATTTTCATAGAAAACTAATAAAAAACTAAGCATGTTTATATGTTGAATACATGAGATTTTAGGTGACAATAAGGAATTCATACTTGTAAATAAAAGAAATTGAATGAAAAGATCCCTTCCTTCCCTAATGGTATGTTTCCATGCATTTGTAGTCCTCTGGATTTTTTAGCATTTTGCATTACACACATTTCATTCAAGTATTTCTATTACACTTGAAATGTATTTAATCTTAATAGAATTTCTAACACCCAACAAAACTGTACTCAAGTGCTTATGAGGAAAAGCACATTTGATCCCCCTTTGCTGTGTAAATACACAAAGAATGAATATGTTTAGCAAATTTTGCCTCATTACTTTCCAAACAAATTTCTTTTTCTTTCTTCTTTTATGCAAAGGACAATCATAGCAAGTCTATAATCAGCAAAACTGCATCCTTTATGCAACTATTATAAATAAATTCTTCCCTCAATGAAAATATACTAATTCATGGTATTCGTCACTCTCCTTATTACATACTTCAAAAATGCCAAAGCATAAAATACACTCTTACAAACTTGTAATTCTAGAAAGAAAAATTCATGATTCCTTGAGCAATGCTATTAATAACAGATTACAATAGACATGTCAATGTATAGCCAGGGGATGGTTGAATGGCTAGAGCACTGGCATTCGGTTCAGATCCCATGGGTTTGAGTCCCACTATTGGCATGGATGTTTGTAGCCGTTCGAAATCGGCTTTAAACTGTAGGTCCCAGTCCCTCGTGTAGCAAAAAGTTGACCGTAGCGCTTCAAACCAAACCATGTCAATGTATAATGAACTTTCCAGATCGCTTATGCATAAGGAATTAAAATTTGTACAAGAAAAGGTCTAAGCAAGTTAACTGATAATGAAACAATAAATTGCATTTTGAAAAGAAAAGATTGTATAAATTTTTGCCAATGAATGTAAAATACAATCATCCAAAGTTCATTGATTATTTTCAGATCCCAAAACTTCCCAATCACAGTGCAATGAAAAAATTTATACACAGGAGTAAATTTTATTGATTAAAACTATTAATAAAATCATAGAGAAAGGACCTCAAAATCGAGGTTAATCCAATTACCTTGCTACTTGTTTATGTTCTTCTCTATTAACATATACTCTTCTAAATACAGCTACAGATTCCAGCCTGTTGTCAGGATTCCCTTTATGAACATGTTGTGGGCATAGTACAGTCTAAAATATAGAAATAATAATTAGAGGAGAGCGGAAAAATAACCAAAATATTATGTACCAGATAAAAATTTTAAAATGTTAAAATTACTTATATTTTACAGAAAGCTATTACATGTTTAACTCTCTAAGTGTTTTTTTTACTATCTCTTTCTTTCAGCTGGAAAAAACATTTCTCACCAATTATCGCATGCTCCAGTTTGGTATTCAAAAGCATCAAAATACCATCTGAGACACTTTTGAAGACCAAATTAAAAACTGAATAATCCATCACTCTTCAAGTCTAAAGTATAGGATGGGAAAATACATCTCAAATGCTAAAAGGTTTAAAACAAACAATACTTTTGATTTTGTCAATATTTTTGAACAGGTAACTAACAAATTATGACATTTGTGACAAAATCTAATTCTGAAAAGACCAATCTTTGATCCTACATTCTGATCAACTGGTTTGTAAATGCTATAATAGTTAAAATAAGCTAAATGCAGGAAATTCTGTAAATAGAGAGAACTTTTCAGAGTAAGCTACAAAAAATAATTTCAGCTAGTCACTTCTAACGAAACTACTGTGGGATATTAACGTAGGATTACTTATCGTTGCTTACCTCTTTTGTATGTACATATGTATGTATGTGTTATGTATAAATGTATCTATCTATCCAACCAACCAACTCCAACCAACCAACTCTCTCTCTCTCTCTCTCTCTCTCTCTCTATATATATATATATATATATATATATATATATATATATATATATATATATATATATACACACACATATATATGTCAAAATTTTGACGCCTTTTTCTACTTTTCTGTTTAACTGTTTACTGCTTGCAAAAGTGATACAGACTGGGTATGGCACACTGCCAAAATTATAACTCGCGACACAGGACATCTGAAATTTTGCTTTCTAGAGGATCATTATGGAGGAACGTAATCCTACGTTAAAATAGATAACAAGAGCATTACAGAATATTTAGTCTTTGTATCTTCCATAAAAGACTATAATTGTTTGGTAAGCTGATATTAGTTGTACTCAGATCTCAAGAGAGGTAAAACTATTCCCTCTGAAGCACTTTGCATTGAAATTTAGTTCATTAAACCTTTTCAGGGTAAGTATGTCTGAAGAATAAAGCATTCGAAATTTTGAAAGTTAAAATTAATTTGTGATGAAAATTCATGTGGCATTTAAACTTAATTGCACCAAACTAACATAAGTAAATTTATGTATAATATTAGTATAAGCTAAATCATTTTTCAAATTTTCTTTCTGTTTCAAAATTTTTGTCATTTTGTGACACCTAGTCAAAAACATAAGAAAACTCTAGATACCTCATGCAAGTCAACAAAAAATAGCCCTACCTATATTAAAAAAATACCTCTAAAACTTACCCCACAATATATGTTCTCATGTGCAATGCACAAATTATCACCCCCCTCCAAATAAAAAAATATAAATGGCTCTTTCAAATCACCCACCTATATCTTAAATCAGACCTTTTATATACAGTGATAAATTTTACTAAAAAAGATGCAAATTAACACAACTCTGTCCAAACATATACCATAAATATTAAAGAATTAAGTGGTCTGGCTTTCACAAATTGTCAATTTTAATTGTTACTAAAGAGTCACCTGGTATTTAAAATTAAAAATAAAATAGTTCAATTTTTTGCCATAAAATATATGACACTGATTCATGAAAGATAATTCGAATGTTTGAAAATACATGATAATGGAATAAGATGAAAGCACCACACTTGAAACTGATAGAGGTCTGAAAAATTCGGAACAACTTGAGCTCAAGTAAGATCCTCAGTAATTATTCATACCCAAGTCAGAAAATTGACTCTCCAAAGACACTTCTAATAAAGAACTAAAAAAATACAAACCTTATCTTTATAAAAGGCACATTGTTCTTTTCTGGCACAAGGAAAATGATAAACATTTGGACATCGAGTCTTAAAACATCTTACAGAAGCTCCTTGCTTGTGACAGCTATAGCAGCTTAAGTGGCGAGATCGTTTAAAGGCCACTTCTACGTTCATCAGAGCACCATTAACAGTTTCATATACTTCATATGACCACAGAGCACAATTCAAATGAACCCATTTGTTCACATCCATGTTCAATAACCTACAAAACAAGTTATGATATAAATTAACCAATGGGTAAAAGAATGAAACAATTTGCTATTAAGCATTTCTATATTATGAAGAAAATTTTAAATAGTGATCAAATTTATAAGAAATCCTTTTAGTAACTATAACATACAATATGAAATACATCTTAAAATTTAGCCGTACAGTTAAATTATTGAATTTGCACATGAATACAGGCATATGATATGTAACACAACTAAATTTTTATATAAATAAAAATTATTTATTATTTCTCATGTGAATGCAATAAACATTTCATTGGAGGTGTTAAAGTTTAAAATAATAATACACCAGTCATTGCTGTTTTCCCCTATGGAAAAAGATTGATGCTTTGTATGCTTAAGAAAGGTCACAAGTAGGTAAGTAAAAGAAAAATAAATAAATATAACTGTCCAAAAAAGGTTAAAGGTAAAAGGTTAAGAGAGCTACTTTGTTATATTTTATTTAAAAACTGGCCATTGGAAAAAAAAATTAAAAACTGATTCTTCATAATGAAAATAAAGCCTTCCAAAATCATTAGGGTTCTATTCTAAAGTACCAGTCATTTTTTTGAAAAATTTTCTCCCCAATCAAAATCAGAAGTAACATAGCCAGCATATAAAAAAGGGGTAGATTCACCCAGACATCTCCCAAGTATGATACAATTAAACTGACAATGAGCACTTTATTAATACCTCTAAAGCACACATATCTAGAGGAGAAAGATGCAGTGGAATACAACTATATAAAAAGATTGACAAAAATAAAACATTTCAACAATTTCAGAAAGTGCATAGTTAACAGCAGACAGCCAGTATATTGCAAATATGTACTTTGCTACTCAAAATGAAACACTCTTAAGAAATAAAAAGCACACACACACACACATATATATATATATATATACAGTCGAACCTCCATATATCGAACTTCCCTATATCGAAATTTTCTATATATCGAACTCTTAGCGAATCTCCATGTTCATTACATAGAAAAATTGTTTCTATATATCGAAAAAATCTCTATATATCGAAATTTTTCAAAGACAAATTGGGAGATTTTATTCCACTTTAGAATAAAATCTCCGAATTTTTGGCATTTGAAACAATACGTCGTGGACTTCAATTCGCGGAAAATGTCCCTGATGAAGTTTTTAGTGTACTGAATAAATACGAACATTTCTTGGAACTTACGAACATTTCTTTGCATTTATTATCCGCAAAACTGGCTGTTCAGCAAGATATTCGTAGTTTTTTTTTTTAAAGAATGTAACTGTGATCATTGTAACCACTGTCTGCATTATTGTTTTTTTAAAGATATGTAGTACTCAATAAATCTGTCATATTAATTCACTTTTAGTTATTAACTTTCATTTAATAGGATTTGCATATAAATTAGAAATGGAGTTTCGTATACGAAAATTAGCTTTAATTTTCTTAGGAGAATTATGATAAAACTAAGCTCAATTCTATATATCGAAATTTCTATATATCGAATTTTTTTTCTGCAATTTGCTACTTCGATATATGGTGGTTCGACAGTGTATATATATATATACATACACACACACACAAAGCATCGAGTATTTTAAAAAATTAAAAAAAAAATTTAAAAAAGTCCTTTGAAGTAGAAATTGAAAATTAGGGGCTTTAAAGGACTATATGAACTATGTAAAAGAGACTAAGCAACATGTACTCTACCTTGCTGCTCCATTTGTGTCACCATCTCCTGTAATGTGACAAAAAATGCACTTTCGTTCATCTTTTGGCATCTGACTTGGCTTGATAGTATGATAAAATGGCCGAGCCGTCTAGAGAAAAAAACATACAGCTGGTTAATAACATAAGTTTTAAATTTGATGGGAGAAAACTGACACATGTACACACTTCAAAATATTAAAATAATAGGCTTTGTGAGTCAACTGTCATAGGAAGTGTTGCATTGCATACAGATCTAAACAAAAATCAATTATCTTACATGCTAGGATATTTACAGAAAAAACTATGCAAATACAGGAATTACACATTAAATATTAAACCAAAATAAATTTTAAATGTAACTTACTTTTTCATTTGAATCTTCTTTTCTTTTCATCTTTGCCAGATCTCCATTTGAATGCCAATATTTGTATTTAATGCTCTTCCATTTTCTAATAATTGGTTCCTGTAGATAAAAGCACATACCACATAAAAATAATAAATTACCAAATAAAATGAGGAACATATGAATAAATCAGCTTCATTTATAATTTTTTTAAAGAAAAAACAATATGATTTATAACAGTATTCTCTTAAAAACAGTAAATCCTCCATTCTGAGTTTCAGAGCTCATATTTATATACGCCCAATTCTGTTTTTACACAATAGATAGTTTTTACACGTATTCCTGAAGAATACGTGTAAAAAAATTTCATATTAAAAAAGACATTGTATCTATGGAAGAAAAGAAGATTGGTTCTGGATCTAAAATATTATTAAAAATAATTTTTAAAAACCATATGAAAATATTCTTTTTAAGATTATTATTTTATTTTAACAAAATACACATGTAATAATATTAATGAAAGGGGAAAAAATTCATCATGAACAAGAGAAAAAATGTGTTTTACACATAAAATTTCTTTATTTATTTTCACTTTCGGACAATAAAGTGCTCATACGTTTGTGAATGACTGGAATATCATTACTATCACTGGAAATGTTATGGACATCATTTTCTTCCTCTATTAATGAAATTCTTTCTGTGATATCTTGAGCAAAATCAGCACAAGTTTCCTCTGGTGCTGATGATTCACCAGTTTTACAAACGAATTCAGATATTAACCGTTGTGTTCATGTTTTGGTTAGGCCGTTATATAATTCTCTGTAAGAGGCTGTCAACAACTTCAGTTCACGTTGAAACTTCCCCTCACGTTCCTCATTAGGGTCATGTTTGACAGAATGGTTACCCAATTTTTTGGCCAGTTCCAGACCTCCTTTTATTAAATCTGCATTTAGAACTTAATCACTTTCTTTTATTTTCTCCATTTTATAGCTCCATTTTGATAGAATAAAAAAAGAAAATGTTTTTGTGGACTGAATTCTTGAATCAAAAGAGAACTGGATACACTATCGCCAAAAATAATATGCCACAAATAAAATTTTGTTATCTTAGAAATTTAGGCAAAAAAAATTTGAGAAATTGGATTAGACCGCTCGTGTTAAATCAAAATGACTCGCGTAAAAAGAGAATGAAATAATTTTTTTTCTAATTCAAGTAAAAAAGGTTCGTGCGAAAACAGAATTAAGTGTAGTTTTATTCAACTGGTAGGAAGTAAATCATGCAACAGCATACTACCTACTAATAAAATTTTTATAGAAGTCACAACATTGAAACATTTAAATTTTACAAGTCATATAAATAAATTAATTTCTCTTGACATTTTAAACCCCAAGCAATATTTAAAAATTCTTACTCAAAAGCTTAGATTACAAGCTTTGAAAATTTTTAATTTCAAGCAGTTTAGAAATTAGGAAAAAGAACTTCTCTCATGCTCCACAGGAGTTTAAACAAGAATGGACAAGATAATAAACTAATGATAAAGGGCTTTGCAAAAAACAATGAAATAAATCTAACAAAGTTATTTTACCTAATATGTTTAAAGAATGTTAAATGCAGTGTTCAAAAGAACAAATGACTTACATGGATACTGCAGAAAATGAAATTTATACCAGACTCAGTTTCTTGTAGACTAAGGGTTTATGCTGGCCAATTTAAACTTAAAACAGCAAAACACATATGAGTTAATACAGTAAAACTACATTTTCAGGCTATAACTTCAAGAAATGTATAATTGAAACTGGACTAGATGTTACCATTAATATGATATAAGGAGCAAAGGAGTGGTATAATTAAAGATTAGTAGGCCTATGAAGCCCAAATAATGCAACTAGAGGTATAAATTAAAGCTATTAACTATTTAAGGCTATGTAAATAAGAATATATTATATAATTTCCAAACTTAAATAATTCACTACTCACCTTACCAAACAACAGTAATACTTATATATACTTCCAAAATTTATACATATACCTATGGGGGTAAGGTATATGTATTAAGGTATATATATTAAAATGTAAATGTATTTTATACATATACCTTTTATACATATAATCAGGGTTCGTACTCATTTTTAGAAATCAAAAATAAGAAGTTCTTAAGGGTGTTTTAAGGACCTGAGGAGCAGTGCAGAATTTATGTATAAGCTACACAAGCTATAACTTAGGGCCTCCAAGAAAGTGGGGACCCCCCAAAAAAAATTATAAAGGGCCCCATATGATTTGAGATATGGGCCCCTTATAAAGGCCCCCATATTTCAAATAGCTTAGGGCCTTATCAAGTCTAAATCCGGCCTTGCTGAGGAGGCATTTTCAAAGACCTCAAAATGCATTTCAATCCCGATGTATAGACATTAAAAAATATTTAAGTATTAGGAAAATGCCATGAAAATGTCAAAAAATAACCACAAGGTATGAGTAAAATGATTCCAGATAGATAACTTAATAATTTAGCTCATATATAGCAGTTAAAAAAAAAACACAAAAATGCTCAATATTTGTACCAATGGAGATTAAAGAAATTTTCTGTTTTCCTCTCTTTCCCTCTAGGAACGATCATAATCAGTGAGTCTGGACATTTTGAGAAAAAATTCAGCATTAGGAAAAATCAATGTATTTAATGGGAGGTAAAAATATTTTACCTCCTCAGAGATTTCCATTTTGTCCGTTAGTAAATCAATATCATAAGGATTAGTAGAGAGATATTTTTCATCTGTTTGAATGCCAAGAGAATCCAGGATATTCTCTCCAGACATTTCGAGGTTTCCCACTTCCATGTCCTCTGCATTGAGACCATCTACACTTTGTAGAGCATCTTTATCATCCAGATTCAGAGCACCCAGAGAGTCTTCAGCATGTGGATAATTGCTATTTTTATCGTAGCTACTTTCACCAATATGGTCCACTACAGCAGCAGCCTCCTGAACAAGATATTAAGCATTTAAAAACCAAACACCTAATTTCCACAAACTTTACAATGAAAGTAGCCCTTCCCACAATTTACATATTATTTTTTTAATTGTATTCCCTATATAGACAAATACAGTAAAATTTGAATTTATTTCTTAAGATATGGAGCAGTTTTAGTTTTAAGAAGATACAGCAATCTAACCATCATCCACATGTTTGCAAGCACTCTTAGGGCCTGTTCACATAGGAGTCTGGTAGTAGAATCATAAAAGGAAAGATGGTGGTGAGACGGAAATAAACCAATCATAGGCATTAAAAATTTCGTTGCTAATCGTTTGGAGGTTTGTCATTGGTTAAATGTATTTCAATACTTTAACGCTTCCACTACCGGACTATGTTAACAAGCACTTACTCTATAAAATGCTAGAAATTTAGTAGTGTCTTCAGTCGTGTACAGTGTCTTCATGTGACTAAAACTCTATTGATATTGGTTTCAATTAATAAGTCATATGGCAGAACTATGGCAGAAGTCCATATAAACAACCACAATATTAATATGTTCAATGAAGCAAAATTTAAATCTTTCTACTAGTTTAAGAACTTTGGTTGGACCTATAAAACAAATATAAAATCCCCCAAATAAATTGTTTGAAGATGGAATCAAAACAGCAAACTCAAGCTTTGCAAAGCATTTCAAACCCATCCTGAATGCATTTAACCACTTCAGGACAGGCGTGTCATATATGCATTACCTACGAATGTGTCTCACAGCTGGGCGTCTCACCCAAGCATCGCTGGAGAATGAGCTTACTGAATGGGTGATGCATATGTGTACAGCAGTTCAGAACGTTTTATTCGTTACTTTTGGGGGCACTAGATGGCAACCTATGTCCATGAAACTTGGAATTCACATAGTTGTGACCTTGTTTTTGAAATAATGATGGCTATGACTCACAGGCTCACGATAGTTTTATGTAAAAAAATGGAGATAGTTATTTATTATGTTTAGCTGTCAGCAGTTAAGACATTTAAACTTTGCATGTGTTCTTAATTTACGAGTAATTTTGTTTTTCATTTGGTGTGGGATTGTAGCATTGTACATATAAGTTCACAGTTTAGTTTTGAGGCACAATCAGACCCTGATGCTGTGAGATTTCTAATTTACACTGCTAGTTAAGTAAATACTGTAAAAAAATATTTTAATCTGTAAAACAAAAATTTGTTAATAGAGAAATTATAAATATGAATATGTTTGTAAGCCATATAGCTTAAATATATAGATTTGTTCAAAAATGTTACTTCTTCGGAATTATTCATAAAGTTATGCTTAGAGCTAAAAGACAGTTGTCCTGGAGTGAATGTTCATGGGAAACACTTCCGTCCTCAGTGGAAAGAACATGACCGAAACACCCATCGCGAAAGGGTTAAGTAGAAAATATATAATTCAACACAAGCCACCTTAGATGAAAACAAATAACAAATGTTTACAAGCCCTAAATTGTAAGTAAAATTTTTAAAAAAGGTAACTTTTTTTAGATATTTTAAGGAGAGATATTATATACTAGCTGAATACCCATACTTTGCTACAAAGTACATTCATATTAAATACAACGGTCAATGTATGCAATTAAGGCCTATATATATATATATATATATTTTATAATAAATATAACGATCAAAGTATGCAATTGGTCTAAAATAAATAATAAATAAATAAAAAATTCGTAACAGATATTTTTATAGACAAAATAATGTAGAAGAAAATATTCAAATTAAATCTAATAGAATTTACTAAAGAATACAGTACAGTTTGAAAACATATCTTTTACTGTATTTTAATATTTTTTTGGATAATGTCTAATCGTCTGCTGCATTAGCAAGAAAAAAAAAAATTTTGTCTATTTCGTTGTTATGCACATGACAAAAAATTAGTTCAAAGTATCACAAAAAGAAAAGAAACCATGTGATCAGCATTTAATAAATTAAATTCTACAAACTAATCTTTAAAAATTCACTAGAAATCAGAAAATGGAGGTAAAGATTCAAAAAAGATTTCATTTTAAAGGAATTTTTATGATCTTTCTTGTGATATAAATTTTATAACCCTCCGATTATTATTTTAAATGCAAACTCGAAGAAAGTTACAAAAACAGCTTAAAATTTAATTTAAAAAATATCTACGAAGAATTTTTCAAAAATCTTTCGTAGTGCACCCCTACACTATAAGAAGAATCGTCATGCAAAATTTCAGCCCTTTAGGTCCAGCGGTTTGGTCTGTGTGTTATATGTCAGTCAATCAGTCAGTTACGGAACTGTTTTATATATACAGATATTTAACAATTCAGAAAGGAAGAAAATTACAAATATTTCAGATCACAACAAACTGTAAGTTTATATTAACTTTCAGATTACGGTCTGAATGATTGAAGACTGTTCCTAATGGATCAAAATACAAAAGAGCTTTTGCATAATCTAAAAGTGATTTAATCTTCCCTCTTTGTATTTAATGTCTATCATATATTAACTAACTGAACACATGGGAAGAAACTGGATTTTTTTTCTTTTTTTAAAAAACCCTGTAATTTTTAAATTTCTTGAAATTTATTCATTATTTTTCAAAGTTTCAAAGGAGTACACAATGTCTAAATACTGTAACTATTATAGTACACACAAATAAAAATCATAATTTATGTACTGATCTCACCTTTTCTTCTAGTATTGCTGTGGATCTGTGTGTTAAAGCAAACTGCATGTAACAGTTAGTACTACAAAATATAACTTCATCATCTTCCTGAAATCAGAGAATATCTCACATGAAACAACAAATAAAAGAAATGTTTGTCATACATTTAATTAAGCTATGTTTACAGTTGTTACTCACAAGAACTTGTAATAATAACCATAAGGTTAAAATCCTAAATGGCAGTTATGAGAGGGGAATTTTGACATAGGCTTTAAAAAAGGGCTATTGTACAATAAAAAAGAAAACTGCAGAACCAAACCTATACATATATTTTAACTTTTAGAAGGGAGGTAGGTGTTTATAAGTTTAAAACATAAATTTTGCTGTCTTTTCATATAGCCTTTATAATGGATTCCTGAATTGTTTTCTTGCACTCTCAGTTAACAGCTTTAAAAGAGCTAATAATAGAAGGTATTGGAAGGTAAAATGTATGAAAACTTTACAAAGCCCATTTCTAAGATAATTATTGGCATTTCTTCAAAAATTTTACAAGCGTCTTTCTATTTTATAATGATGGTAATGAATTGCTAATATTGTTGAAAACTAAGCAATAATAATTAAATGGAATTAGGTCCTTAATTATGATACATATTATTATTTAATGCAAACTATAACAGCAGGAGACTTATCTTAAAGTCATAAAATTAAATTAATGACTACCCAATAAAGAAAAGTACTCTCTTTTGATTCAGTAAAAAATTATCCATGTTTTAGTTCCTGAAAATGTTTAAAATTCAGCGAAATGATCTTTATAATTCCAGATATAAAATCTCAAGATAGTGTTTGTGTGTGAAAGAGACGGACTCGAAAAAGGTTTAATTTGTATCATACTTTTTTTTCCGTCAGACTTTAAACAAAGACTGCCTAATACTTAAAATAAATTTCAGTGCAATGTCGGTTGTATTAAGTCAGTAAGAGTTTATTAAGAAAGCAACAAGTTGAAACAAAACAATCTTTTTTAAAAAAGGATGGGGCAAGGATGGTGAAATATACAATTACAACAAAAAGGTTCACATTCATAGTAAATTAAGATAAAAAATTACTTATAGGAATTAGCTGTGAAAAAGGATCTAATTTTCAAACCATTGTAAAAGGGATGTCAAAAAGAAAGATTACATTAAGATTAAATTAAGATTACAGCAATAAGATCCTCATTTTTAACAGACGTCTACCCATACCTTGAACTACTACTATACAAGAACATTTTAAGGCTAAACAGTCAAGGTTATCAAAAATTTCCTTCATCAATCTCACCAAAGATATTTCTACACAAAATTTCATGTAGATAACTTATTACAAGAAAGTTCATATTAAATAAGGATATATATATATATATAATATAATAATGCCCCATCATTATTAACTGTTTCGCCCCACCTTTTTTACATAACGCGTATTCTAAATTACTCTCTTTTCACTAAAGTACAGTCCCTCTCTCAAAATTAATCTAAAAATAAACGAATTAACTAACTAGTTTGCCCCTTAAGGCAAGCACTGAAAGTCAGGTGCCTATGATTCAGGAACCACGTGCCTTGCATAGCATGTTCGGAATCTTGAGTTATGCCTCACGTGGTCATATATATATATATTTAAAAAGTTATACTTTCAGATTTCATTTATCATTTATAAGTCAGCTTTTAAAACTAAACACACTGACAGTAGCTAATATTAAGAGTAAATTCTAAAATTTTCCACAACTATAATTTAAATAAAAAAAATAAAAATAATAAAAATAATAAATAAATAATAAATAAATTAAAAAAAGGTTCTTAAGAAAAAAATATCACAATAGACTTACCTGATCTTCTTTTGAAATACAAGTGAGATCAGCAGCTTTCTTACGAATACCAGCACTTAAGACCACAATATCACAGTGACGACAAAAACGAGGCTTCCCATTCAATAATGAATGAATGCTCACGTCTGAATTTTTAGCTAAAACAAGAGGGGTGCAATCAGTTTCATCACAAATCAGACAACACAGATAATAATAAATGTAATCAACTATGCAAAATAAAAATACACCAAACATGAATGGCAAGCACAACATCTTTTCATATCACTGGTCAAGCAGAACACAAACACTAATTCATAAATGGGGGGGGGGGGGGTTGTTTCCCAAAATTTTGTGATATTGAATTTTTTTTTAAATCTCTAATCCTCCAGTTAACAAAGAAACAAAATCTGTTACACAAGAGTTTTAGAAATCTGTTGTTCAAAATCTAGAGAAAGAAATAAAACACAAATTTCTCACCACCATTTAGAGGGATCTAAGAGAAATTAATTCTACATTTAACCTTTTCAGGGATAACAACCTCCACTGTTTGCACTATGCAGATTTTTTTCCCGATTTTTTTTAACCTAAAAAATCTTGAAAAATTTTCAAATTAAAGGTTACAAAATGCTTTTACTTCTTTAAATTGATAACAGATGGCAGCACTAGCTATTTTTCCACTCATTTAACTGGAATACATTAAATGCAAGTGAAAAAAAGACTAGATTTAAGTTTTCGAATGGCACCCCTGAAAGGGTTAAGCACAAGACAAAGTTTCCCAGGAAAAGAAATATATTTATAGGAATTTATATTTCAAAAGTCAGTAACAGGTTGAATATTATCAACAGAAAAAATATAAAAAGAAAAAATTACTTAACATAAAGCTCTAATGAATAAGATGAGTAATGAGATATGCTAGATCAGGCTATGGAATTGAATTATAATACTGAGTTTTGAATATCTACAATGAAGAATGGCATTTACTGACTTAAGATTTTAAATATTAAAATTAAATTTAAGTAATAAGATATTTAATTAACATAATACTTGATGGCAAAACATATGTTTCTAGTAAAATTTCATTCTTCAATAAAAACATGATTTATCCAAGCTCAATAAGTCCTGAAGAAAACAAAACTCCAAGCTATTTTAAACAACATGTTAACATGCACACCAAATTGAAACTCAAAAGAAATGACTAGAAGTATTAAGAAATTACTAACTCTTACTTCTGATAAATAATGATGTTAAGAAATAACTTATATTTTCAAAAATTTACATTTTTATATATTTATTTTCAAATAACAGCTCTTAAATATGAGGCTTTATTTCTAAAAGCTGCAATAAAGTCAATGTATTATACAAGCTGTTGGTAAAACACCTAGTTTTACTTACAGCGTCTGTAGAGACCAAGCTTCTGACTGGGCGGTGTGGCTGTCCTCTCTACAATTTCATAGGATGCAGGGATAGGGATTTTCAATAAATCAGCTAGGGCAGAGAGGACACCACAGATGTCCTCTGCTGCAGCAGATGACAATGTTAAGGTAACAGCCACATTTCCAGAATCTTTCAAGGGAGCCGAGTATCCTCCAATTCCACACATTTTTGTTTTCAGAAGGCCAATTTCAGATTTTTCATCAGGTATATTTTCTTTGTCCTGAATGAAAATGTTTAAATGAAAGGCATTTTAGAAACTACTTTTTAAATGAGAGCTATGCTTAGTTCTCTCTATGTAAACATTATACAATTTTTTTCACAAATAACAAGCACTTAACTATGAATGATAACTATGAATGATCAGGGGTGGGCAAATAGCATGAGGCCTGCTACAGATTATTTTGTGGCCCGCCAACATACCCAGAAAAATCCGGACAGCCAGAAAAACTGCCAATATTTTATTTTATTTATATTTATTGATTTTTATGATACAATTTATACCTTTTCTAAAATGCAAAGTTAACTAACAAATGCAATAATTTTAAAAGATGTGGCCCTCCGCTAACCTCTGCTTACACAAAGTGGCCCCCGGGCCAAAACAATTGTCCTCCCCTGCTCTAGACTATGTGCATGTTCTTAATTAAAAACTTCACTTAGTAGGCACTTAATGAATGGGATGCTTGTATTATAATTATGTTCCCAACTTTCATTTATATTTCAACACAATCATGTAATACAATTTTAAATAGCATCCAAAATTTTACAATCATTTTAAAAATTTTTATTAGTTAAAATCACACAAAATTAAGCATCAAAACTTGAAAGCTGTTTAACTGAATTAAAATATTTTCTCCAATGTTTATTTGGCTCAGTGTAAACTAAGATGTTGCTTATACACACTTACTTCCAAATGAGAAACCACTAAACCATCCCCCATTAAAATTGCTTGGTTAAAGCTAAAGAACAGCACCTCAAACCTAGGTAAAAATCTTATTGAAGATAATGGCTAATCATGTTTGTCAGTAAAAGAATATTTATTCATATCTTGTATGGTCCAAAAAATTACAAGCATTAGGCATTATTTTGCTTTTACTTCATGAGTGTTTAAGTTTCAAGTATATATAAATTATGCCCTTTTGAGTGGAGAGCTTTTAATTTAATGCTTTTCAAATAACATGCTGTAAGAAAACTCAAATTATTCTGTAAAAATTGTCTTCAACAAATAAAAAACATCACAGACATTTTGATTTGGATATTAACTAATTTGAAAACAAATTACATCTTTGAAAGAAAAAAGTTACAGAGTATGCACAATGGACCATTTTTTTCTAAATTTTTATCTTATTAGTTACCTTTTCAAGATACCTTTTGGTAAGTTACTCAAAATTTACTACTATTTTTTCCAGTTTTCTCTTTACTCAATTTCAATGTCTTAGTTATTAAATACAATAAACCTATACCTCGCTATACGACCGCTCTTTATACGGCATTTCGCTATAACAGCCTTTTTTAATTGTGGCACTTTTTAGATTTACAGCCCACGATGTTTCGTTATACGGTCACAACAGCAAAAAGTGATGATGGCAGCATATTATAGCTTAATGATTCTTAATGTTAATGTTCATCATCACATTAAAACAGTTTTTAAACATGTTTTTTATTATATGTATACATATGTGCATATTTCTTTTGTTTTTGTTTATATGTTAATTTTTTTAATTTCTGTTTATTATTACATTGTTTTATACTTTTATTTTTATGTAAGCATTTTATAGGAAATAAAAAGAATAAAATGCTTTATGAACTAAAAACTACATTATTTATAAAAAATTGGAACAGATCCAATTAAATTTGTATGGGTTTGTATCAAAATAATTTATTCGTTATACGGCTTTTTGCTTTAAGGCCAACTTTCCCGGAACATATCTAGGCCATAAAGTGAGGTATGGATGTACAATGTAAAAAATGACAAAACTTTTGACCTAAATAATCCAGCAAGTTTTAGAGTTTGAAAAGAAAAAATTCAAAATACACAAATATTGATTATGGGAAAAAAGCTTGTGATAATAATAGTTCATAGAGAAAATAAAGGAACCCCAAAAAGATCCTTCAAACAGGTTGAAAATTCTTTTTACTTACCTTATCTTCATCCAGATCACTCCATTCTTTTGGATACACTGCAAAAATATAAAAAGTGACATAAAGATTGAATCCTTGCCAGGTAAGTAATTAACAATATAAAAATTAAGAATACAAAAAAGACATAAAAATTGAATCCTTGCCAGATAAGTAAAAGTAATTTAAATGATAAACTATTAAACACACGGTAAATTGTTAATTTAAGAGAACAGAAAATTCTCTAGTAAATTCTTAAATACAAAACATAAAAAAGCCTACACATGGTACCACAACACTTGTAAAGAAAAAAATTTAAATAATATTTTATATATAAAATACATATAGTATTAAGAAAAATTCAATAAGTTTCAGAAAAATTTTCCTTTCAAATGATGCTCTCAAAAGACAAAGACTGGGGCTTTTAATGATAAGCAATACATAAGCCTGCAAGAGATCTTTCTTGTAATGCTAAAATTTAAAAGGCTGTGAGTGGAGAGAGAAAGAAAGGAAAAGAAAAAAAAAAAAGGGGGGGGGGGAAACAGTGACTCTAGTGCTTAACTCATGATTCCTAGAAAAATATGGTAGCTTGGTACTTACAATTACACCTAAGAATAAATGACTAAGAGGGGAAATATGGCCTGTCTTTACACCAACCTTGTATTTTATTTTGAAGAAACAATGGTTTAAAAAAAAAAGTGACTGTGGAAATTTTCATACAGTTCATCATATTCAATAAAATCTGAAAGACAGAGCAATTTTTTAAAAATTATTTCCTTTGGTCTACTCTTGTGTCTTTCAAACTGGATCATTTTTTCATTCTAAAGGATAAGTGTTCTGTTAATTTTAATCCCTTTTAAAAACTGTTCAGTGGTTCTTCACAGTTGACTTGAGTTTGCATCTTAGCTGAGGCTTGGAAACTCCAATGCTGTCACCTCATAAGCATCAGAGTTGGTTCACCTATATGGTGATCCCATAATAATTCAGCCAACAAATTTGCAGGGTGGATGGGCAAATGTCCATAGGACAGAATGCCTGCCATATATGGGATTGAAACGAGAAAAAATAAATTCAAAATTAATTTTGACATCTTATGTTATAAATTATCTCGGTGGGCATTAAGTCGATCACGATCGACCGGTGGACTGCCAAGACGTTTTTGGGGTGACCGCCTTTACTAAGACCTAAGCCGCGCATATTAAAAGGAACATATTTATGGAACACCAACGCAATTTGCTTTAAATGCAGTTTTAAAAGAGTAGGTTTTTTTCCTGTTGTTATGTAGGTAAGTACATATTCCGTATTTATTATTAGGTTATAACAAATATTGTAGACCTTTTTCTTTTAAGCTCACCACACCTACGTCACTGAGTGGACCGCAACACCTTGAAAAAATTAGAAGTAGCCTGTACCCTGGAAAAGTCTGCCCACACCTGAATTATCTGATATGAAGCCAATGATTCTTAGGGCAATGTTATAAAGATGGGCACTGAAAGCAGATACTAAATCAATGAAAAGGGTTATTTTTAAAGGGGAAAAAAACTGTATACAAGGTTAATCAAAGAAAGGATTCATTTTAAGTACAACAAGCAACTACTCTCTATGAAACGAAATCCTTAACTTACATCTTATTGGAATGGGATACATCAAAGGCACCACAGGCGAGCTATTGCGCTTGCTTTCAGGCAAAATCTTGTCAATGAACACTAATCTTGGCCACTTGGTAAGAGGTTCATAAATATAGGATTCAGGAGATGAAGAGGATATCACGGTATCAGGACTGCCAGCATCCCTTTAGACATACAATATACAATTAGGATTATAAATCAAAGCGTCTACACTTACATCAGTATCAATATACAAAAATAACTCACACAAGACCTATTAAGGAAAGCAGAAATGAAAACATCAAATTTAGTAAAAAGACCTTAACTAATCTACTAGAGATAATTCCAAATACAATTTTTGAGGTAATAGTAAATAAGTAAGCACTTACTGACTGATTATAACTCATTATAAATTTTATACAACAACAACTATATACTTTATTAATACAGATGTAAACTATGTATTTAAAAAATAAATAAATAAATAAATAAAAATTAAATAAATAAATAAAAATTTAAACATAGAACATTTTTATTTGAGATCATACAAAATCATTTAAAAAAATTTTGGATATTAACAAAATTACAATGATATTCAATAATTTTCTCAACCCTTTTAAAAATGCTCTCAAATTGGATTTTAAAAATCTTCACTTTCCAATGACACTTGCAAGTAAAATACCAATAAATGTCATTGTCATAAAACTAAAATATCTGTCAGATATTGAACATATCAATATGTTTTATTTCAAATAAATTCAAATAAATCCAATATATCTGTACCAATAAATCCAAAAAACCCTATTCATCATGCTACCTTCCCCATTTTGCATATTACATGATGGTAAAATTAAGATAAAAGAAATGTGATACTGTTACAAAAGAAGAAGAAAAAAAAGGCTTTTCAACTCACCGAGAAATTTTGCATGGTTCAGCTTCCAAGCTTGGCTTTAAAGCCAAAGACATTTCATTCTTTTCAAATGCTAAAAGAAAAAAAATTACTGTTAAATAAGCTTCATAATGCACATGGATAAAAACAGAAATCCCATTATTATTTAAACAAAAGATAATCACTGAAAAAATCTTGAAAATATTGCTCATATCTATCACTGCCATGAACTTACAGGAAATTACTTATGCTAAATTAATAAAGAACTAAATAGAAAAGGCATTGGACAATATTCTATAAAAAGGTTTAAAAAGGCAACAATGAAATTAAAAGAAATAAAAAGTATTAATGTATATACTGGAGAAAAAAAATCTTCTAAAACTTAAAGAGCAATAGACAAAGATGTGTCTACTGAGAGAGGTTTAACAGTGCAAGAGAGGTACCTCTTGCTATGGCAGGAAATTCTTGATTGTAGAATCCTCGATATGGTGGTGAAGATGGAGGAAGTATAGTTGAAGTCTGGGGCTGTTCTTTAGTATAAGGGTAAAATGAATAGACATCTGTTTCATCAGGAATGGTTGAACTTCCATAATTGCCCTTCAATTGATTTTCTGAAAAGTATTTAGTAATTAATGCTTTCATAGCTTAAAAACAAGTTTCATGGCATGATTTATAACAGTAATTTGAAAATATTAAAAGTATTTTAAACTATGAAGCAGAGCTACATCTAGCTTAAAATGTAATTTACTTCAAAAGGGAAAACAAACATTGTTAATGAATTTAAAAAATACACATGCTCAAGCGTTTAACAATAGAACATCTTTTGACAAATTAAACCTTTCAGGGGCAACAACTTCCACCGTTTGTATGGTGCAGATTTTTTTTTCCTAATTTTTTTTAACCTAAAAAATCTTGGAAAATTTTCCAATTAAATGTTGCAAAATGTTTTTACTTCTTTTAACTGATAACAGATAGCAGCACTGGCCATTTTCTGCTCATTTAACTGGAATACATTGAATGTACGTGAAAAGAAGAGTAGATTTAGGCATTCACACTGTGTGAATGGAACCCCTGAAAGGGTTACGGGTCACAAAAATTATCCATATAAAGAGATCATTAGTTTGTTCTTTTTGAAAAAAAAGGGGGTGTTTTTTTAATAATGCATGATTACATTAATACTGGAAATAAATTTAAATAATTCATCATCTCAAAATGATTCCTTAAAACTTATACAAATACTAAATTAAAAATAGAAGTAAAACAATACCTTTGAAGTTTAGATCTCCAGCCCCATAAACAGGAATGGCTGAATAGTTTGGCTTGATGTTAGGTTCTAAAATCCTTAGAGGAGGTAAACTGGTCAGTTTATTCATTAAAGTCTCAACATAGGTCTCATACCCTTCTTCTATTTTAGATGAAGTTCTCCGGCATTTCTTTTTAGCTAAGATTCCTTCTGGATTCCCTGGTTGCTCTAGTTTCTTCTTCTTAGGACGTTTGCGTTTGATAGCTTTTGGTTTCTCTCCAGGTGGAGGTGTGGGTTCTTTTTCAAGCTGAGCTCGGCGAATATCTGTAAAGAGTAACAGTCATTGAGAACAATTTTTCATAACTGCTTCATTGTGCACTCTAGATTATGAAGAATACAGAAAATAGAAATAAATCCAAACCAAAGTAGCAATCTACATAAATAAAAGAAAAACTTTGTCGGTCGGGGAACAATTCCAGGTAAACCGTTTCCAGCATGGCACCCATCATGAAATTCAGCCATGTTTGAAAATGTCGAAATCGATGTATTTTTTTTTTTTTTCATGAAAGTACATAAATGTTATATATTTGGAAAGAGCTTTAAAAACTGATATAGCTGCTGCATACACTTATTCTGTTACTTTAATGCTTTAGAGATATTTCAATTCTAAATGCATACTCCACCGATACAAAACGTAACCACCATGTTTTAAAAGTTAAAATCGGTTTTTTTTTTTTTTTAAATAAAGTACATAGATTTTACATATTCAGAAAGAGCTTTAAAAAGCTGATAATTTTTTCTGCATACACTTATTCTGTTACTTTAATAGTTTTAGAGATATTTCAATTCTAAATGCATACTCCACTGAACAAAACGTAACTGCCATGTTTCATGATGTAAACACAGTGTGATTCTCATTAAAAAATGAATCACTGAAAAGAAATGTTTCGTGTGTCTAATTTTTAATTATTTTTCTATTTTCCATACTTTTAATTCAAACTTTTTAAATCATAAATAGATCATTTGAAGATGTACTGTTTATTGGGGGATTTTTTGGCAATTAAAAGTGAAATAAAATTTTAATTCAGGGAACTGTGATTCCAGTGTCAAGTGATTCGATAGCTGGGTGAAGCCCGGCTAGTGATTAGATAAAAGAATACTAAAGAAACTTTAAAAGAAGTTGTTGTTGCTATTGTTATGCCCACTGGCCAGAAGCATTCTAGACCAGGTCTATATAGGCCTGCAAGCTGAGGGGTGTGTCTCCAGTTTATAATGTTTACCATTGAAATGATTTGACATCATAAATTAGCAACCAAAATGGCCTTCTAAGTCAGGAGAACGGAAACAGAAGATATGTATCATCCTGTGTGATGAATATTTCTTCTTATGATAATAAGAAATTTTCTTATGGAAATAAATAATTAAAAAAAAGTGAAAAATGAGAAGAGAAAAAATTCACCACACTGATTTTGAACCTAAGTTAAAAACTTTAATGAACTTAATTTTAGTATAAATTAGAATTTTTCATAAATTT
Organism: Dolomedes plantarius; assembly: GCA_907164885.2. NCBI lineage: Eukaryota > Metazoa > Arthropoda > Arachnida > Araneae > Dolomedidae > Dolomedes > Dolomedes plantarius. The sequence continues at coordinate 53,552,330 of OU015493.1, read as the reverse complement.
AAAAAAAATTTCGACAAGAATTTTTATTTTAAAAAAATTATTAAATCCTACTAATTAACTTCCTATTTTCTGATTCTCAACCTAATTTATCAGAATATTTAGTGCATGATAAATGCTTTTAAACAGAAGTACCAAGCCACAGAACTATCTTTCTATACTCATCTTGAGATAAAGATTTAAAAGTTTTTTTTCTTTGATTTAAATCAAACATGCAAATAGAGTTAGTACATATATCTTATTACATATGTACAACTTTCAACAATCGAAACACAACTGTAAAACAAAGAGTAACTTCTGACTTACAAAAAATCAGAATTATCCATCTTCCATAAATTAAATGAGAAATGACAGCTTAGTAATAAAAATCAATAATATAGTGCATATGATCTGTCATTCCAATTATGAAAGAATGTAAGGGGTCAGGTACCTTTTAAAAGCTAAGAGACTCGACAAAGATATCCTATTTTAAATGATCCGTAGTTATGAAAATCTTTTATTCAGGAATATGAAAATTTTACTGAGAGTTAAACACACTTTCTTTATAATTATGGCTCTAAATTTTTTCTAGCTTGAAGACAAATTTTTTAATTTTTTTAATTTCAACCATTGTTTTTTTTCAATGTCAATGTATGCAGACTTGCAACCATATATTAATGAATATACGTATTTTTTAATTTTAAAATTAAGTTGTGTAATGTATCTTTAAAATGACAAACGTTGAAATCAAAATTCTTAGTTCTTCATAGAAAAAAAAATTTCAGAAATTTTTGGGGTAAATTTACTGTAATTGAAATTTTTATGGTAGGAATGACATAATTGTTCATCATTTTAATGATAAATGTTTAAATTGAATGTGTATAAAATTTCATGGTATTCTAGCCAACTGCTCTGGTGATATGTTCGCAATGACATAAAAATGAAAAAAATTTAAACAATTAAAAAATTTCTCTTCAAGCTAGAAAAAAATTGAGAGCCATATTTATAAAGAAGAAAGAGTGTTTAACTCACAGCAAAATTTTCAGATTTCTTAATAAATTATTTTAGTAACTACTGATGATTGAAAATAGAGATATGTTTGTCAAGTCTCTTGGTCTTTTAAAGGTACCTGACCCTATGTGACAATAGACCATTATTTCACCTTTGATTCTGTAATACATTTTAGTCAGATATGACTAAAAATTACTCAATAAAATTAGCACACATGAAAGTGTTTTGCCTCCCTTATGAAATTTCCACAATTTATCTTCTATATATATAATCTATTTCCACAACTCCAGACAGAACAAGCCCTCGAAATTGAAGTCAAACTTCTGATATTTTTAGAACCTAGAAAATAAAAGTAAAATTCCAGGACTTTTCCAAGCAACACAGAATTCATAGGAACCTTGGTGTCTGACATATCACACATGCTATAATAAAGTAATTTAAAAGAAAGAACAAGAGAAACCTCTTACCTAGGTATGATGGTTTTTTCAGTTTAGGATCTAATAGTTTCGATTTAGCTTGCAGATCATTCACATCAAACGGCAGATCTAATTTGTTCACTTCATCACTCTCATCTTTCTGTAGTCCCTAAAAATTAAATAAAATAGCAGTTTTTTTTATTTTAAAATATTACTTTTAAATTTTCAATGTATTTGCTTATGATTGTCAGTGAGTACACTCTTACGCAGTATATCAGGAGTGAAAATAATTAAAAGTGCATTTTTAAATTAAGGATGCAAGAAATTGAAAGATAAGCTAAATTTTACAAAAAATGAATGAAAAAAAGAGATCAAACTGAAATTTTAATAAGAGCTAGAGAGTTTCAAAATCTGTAAAAACAAGCTCAGGAAACTCTGGGTTTTTATCTTGGTAGTCATATAATTATCATATTTAGACCTTATCTTATAACTCTGAAAACTTCTAAAATTATTTATATATATGAATAATTTGTTTGTTTTCCTTTTAAGAATTAAAATAAAACTAAGCAGTTTTACAGTTAACTAGAAATTTTAAAAATTGGAAGTTTGTCAAAACTAAATCACACAGCACAGCATGAACATTATCTTACAAAACAAGTTTAATATCTTACAAGTACGTGAATTTCAAAACATACAGTATATTTTACTGTTATCTAAAATCATTTTTCATTCTTTGCTCTTCAGTACAGAATTTTTGAGACACATTTCAAGTCTTTGTGTTTAGTATATTTAACTTTTGTCACAAGTATACAGTAGCAGATATTCAAACACGTGTTCTTCACTTGTCTTGAAAAGTCAGGAAAGAACAAGGTACTTTGGCCTAATCCTACATGATATAAGAGTCTGCAATTTATTTAAACGAAGCTATAAACATTAAATGATCTTGACCTATGACCTATCAGTATATCCTGCTCTTCTGCTTCTATTAATGAAGGTTACTTCAATCAAAAATTTTGCTCCTGAAGCGCAAAAAGAATTCACTTACTATAAAGGTTTCTGCTTTCCTGTTTGTTTCTGCAGATGGACAATTTTGAAGCAATTGCTTCAAAAGGACATTCTGCTCCCCTTGCTCCATTTCTGAAGAGGCTTTAGTCAAATTTTCAACTTCTTCGTCAGATGATCCTTAAAAGAAGTTACAAGTATTATTGATAGTTTCAGGATTGGAATAAGTGTATTACTTCATATCTTAATCCTATCACTGTAACCTGGGGTCCACACGGACCCCAGGCACTTTTAACTAGTTGCCAAAAAATATATATATCGTACTTTGAGGGGTCTAAGCCAGTGACATCTCATCTTAACATTTGTGTAACACAGGGTAAAAATTTAATTGCATAAATATCAGGGGTTGTTGGCTTTTTTTAAATTTGAAACATATATGTCACATTTCTGTAACCTGGGGTCCGCACGGACCCCAGCATTATACCGGGTGTCTGAGAACTATTGGACACATTAAAAAAGAATGAAAAATATCTAGGAACAATGACGTGTTTTTGATAATGAGTATTAATAACAAGGTCCAAAAGTTTTTGTTTCACAACAATGTTATTCCCAGAATCCAACAGATGGTGCTAGATGATGCAACAGGTGTGTTTGCATTTTTCTCGTTGTGTGCCTTTCAGTTGAGAGCTGTTATTCGAAGCTGCAGCATGTCACGACAAAGAGTTTCGATAGACGATGCTTTACGCATGATACAAGAAAGTGATAGTCGAAACGATGTAGATATAGATAGCTTCGTTGAATTATATGAGTCTGAAGAGAGTGACGCGAATATTCAAGATCCGAACATTGAAACCGATAGTGAATCGGAAAGTTACGAGTATACTGACGAGTCTATGTGACGTTTTCAAAATTTGCTTCGTTTCTGTCGGTTTCACAATGATGCAACAAGAAAACAAAGACTAGAGGTAGATAAACTAGCTGCCTGTCGGGATGTCTGGCAAATGCTTCTCGAAAATCTGGCGAAATATTACAAGCCCGGAAAAGATCTGACAGTCGATGTGCAATTAGTGGCAACTTGTGGTCCATGCACATTTCGACAATACATACCGAGCAAGCCCGGAAAGTATGGATTCAAAATATTTTGGTGCTGTGATTCCACTACTTCGTTTCCTTTGAAAGGAGAAGTGTATGTTGGACGACAACCTGGTACTTTAGTTGGAGCAAACAATGTTTGTGATCTCGTTAGGCAATTAGTTGACCCTTGGAAGAACAAAGGATGAAACGTTACCATGGACAATTTCTAACCAGTGCTCAGTTAGCAAGGACCTACTAGCTGTGAAAACCACAATGGTTAGAACAATTCAAAAAAATTGAAAAGAAGTCCCAAAAGAGGTGCTACCAAATCGTCAGCGTAAAGAGAAGTTTTCTATCTTTTGTTTTGATAAACAACTGACTTTAGTTAGCTACACTCCAAAGAAAGGGAAGGCAGTCATTTTGCTATCTTCCATGCATCATGATAAAAACGTCATTGAGGAGAAAGACAATAAGCCAGATATTATTACTCATTACAACGCAACAAAATCTGGAGTTTACAACATTGACCATTTATGCAGATTGCATACATGCAAGCGAAAAATACGCTGTTGGCCTATGGTCTTCTGGTTCAATATGCTCGACTGCGCAGCTGTTGCAGGATACATAATTTGGATTTTGAAATATCCAGATTGGGAATCTGGGAAGTGCCATCGACGTCGATTGTTCCTGAAAGACCTTGGGAGAGAGTTGATCAATAACCTCATTCAAGAAGACTTGAATGAGGCTGCAGCGACAGAACGTTCAGTCGCTGCAGCCTGGAGTTCGTCATTCATTGAAATATTTGGGGGTTGAAATTCCGTCAGGACCCGGAAGTCAAGAGCAAAATAAAGAGGTACGGTGCCAGCTATGTCCACGTTCTTTGGATAGAAAAGTAAAGACCTGATGTACTAATTGCCATATACCGTGTTGCCCGGAACATCAGAACACCATTTGTGAGGTATGTTCAGCGAACATTTAGAAATGCAGAATGAATCTGTAAATATGACTGTAAAATTATTATGTTCTTATTTTATAAATAAAATTGTCTAAGAAAAGAATCTGAATAATCGTTAATTACTTATAAGATAATTAAATGAATGCAAAATTAACTTTCATGTGATGTAAATCATATAAAATATGTAAATTACTATATGGGGTCCACGCGGACCCCAGGTTACAGCAGGGTATATTGCGAAACGATACAGTGATAGGGTTAACAGTTACAGGAGAGTAAATTCTTCCATCTTTAAGAAATTTATTAATAGAACAAGTACAAGAAGATAAATTAGAACTGATTTACACAGAAAACATAAACATACTCTCATTAGGTGAAAATATCTGTAAAAAAAAATAAATAAAAACATTTAATATTTCTCGTCAAATGTTTTTTAAAGTTACAATAAATATCCATACCACTAGAATTCTACTGAGCATAATGCTGTATAACTCTAGGTATAAATTACAGAGCTTAGCCTGAATCTCATTTATTAGCCGTTTTTCTAGCAAGGAAAAGAGAAAATTTTCATCATTCCCAGAGATTAGCTATTTTAATAGTTGCAAACCATGTACCTCGTTCCTCTTTCCTTGCTATCATTCTACATAGGGAGTAATTATCACAGAAAAGAATATTTTTTAAACATCACATATATAAAATGTTGGTACAAACTTCACAAGTATGTATCAGTTACCACACATTACACAATGAAGTAGCAATTGGCATAGTCATAGAAATTTTTATTTTTACCAATAAGAAAGCATTATAAAATATTTTTTTATTATTATGAATAGCAGAATTTTTGGAAATGAAAGCTACACAAGCAGTTTGCTAATATTTAATTACAAGACATATTATTGGTGCCATTTATTTGCCCCTTCTGCAAATAGAGATACCAACAAAGAAAATATGCATTATTTCATCAATATGTGTATAACAAATCTCAGCTCATTAAAATACATTTTAAAAATATTTCATGAAGTTTTAACATATCAAAAAGCATCAAGAAGAGTATTAAATGAATCTGGGATCCCACAATTTTAAAATCAGTCTTTTTTTTCCCCATAATCTTAAAAAAGCTTTTCAATTAAAAAACAGAGTTCTCTTCTTTGTTCTCTAAAAAATAAGTCCAGGGACAAGGCAAAAAGGGGTTCTCCTAATATTGATTATCGTGCCATCTACATGGTATAGGGGTTAATGTTCTGAGCTGCCCCGCAGTGGGCTTGGATTCTAATCCCGAATAAGGGTTGGTCATTTCCATGTCACCCCCCTCATAGGGAGCAATGTTGGCTCACCTATAGGGTGCTCCCATAATAAAGTAGCCAGTAAATCGTGGTGAATAACAAAAGGCAAATGTTTTACAACAAAGTGCCTCTGCATTAGAAAATAAATAAATATATATATATATGTGTGTGTGTATGTGTTAATTATAGTTTAAAAAAAATAAAAATAAAAAACACCCACATCATTAAAAGATTCCTCAATTTGTGATTACTGAAAAAAAATCTTAAACAATTGTCTTCAGAATTTTTCGTTTCAACTTAATGATCAAAGAAATTAATTAAGTAAAACAGCTCATGCAGGATTCGACACCACTCTTACAACAGTTCTATAAATGTAATATTCTTTAGAAAGCTGGTGAAATTAACCCGTAAATAGTAACATCCGTCTCTCGAATGGGTAGAGTTCATACTTTTCCCACTAGGGTGCATAATTAACAATTTTAAACCTTCATGTTCAAGCTATGCTTCAATTAATCCATTACCTAGGTTGTGTTTATCTATCTTTGAATTTTGTTTACTTTATCGCCTCACATTTGCCATTCCAAGAAAACTCACTCCGCTTTAGAGACGGATATTACTTTAAACGTATGTATTTAGTCCGTCTATCAGACAACTAAAAAAATTATAATGGAAATTGTTCATCCAGAAGATGTCTAGGAAGCAAGTTTAAGTAAGCAATCCTTAAAAAGTGACAAGTTAGAGAAGAGGAAAAACTTTAAGTACTGTCCTTACACAAAAAAAAAAGAATGACAAGCTAAAACTATATGAAGTGTGATACACCTAATTGCTTGGAGTGTTCAAAAAAGATATGTAATATTTGTATACAAAATTTTTACAACTTTTAAGGTGAAATTTTATTTTAATCATGTTTATATTTGTCGTTAGTTTACTTTTTTTATTCTAATCTATTTCTTATAATTTAATTTTCCTTTGTAGATCTTGTTCTTGAAATTCTAAAACAAATCAGACTGACTTTTACCGAATAAAGTTATATTAAAATTAAAACCAAGTGTAAATATATTTTATAAATCAATAATACTTCAAATACAGAGCTAAAATTAAACGAAAATTAGAAAATTACATAAGTAATGAGCTATAAAATCAAACTTAGTCTCATGGATGGATGCTACTGTTAGAGGGATTCTGACAGATGTTACCATTTACAAGTTAAATGAACAACAGAAATAAATAAATCTACCTTCATTGTCATCCTCTTTCTGCTTCTGCTCTAATTGTTGTAGATTCTCTTTTAAAGCACTGCCTATTTCTCTTCTGTCTAAAGTTTCAGCCTTTTCGCAGGGTGCATCATCAATTATTTCTTGCTTAATATGGATTAAAAGCTCTCCTTCTCCTGCTCCTGCAGACATGTCTGACATCTTTTTCTCACTAGTCAGGTCCGCCTTCTTATCAGACTTCTGCAACATTCCAGATGGACATAAATAAAAGCTATTTATAATGCAGATCATTCAATGCAGTATATATTGTGTGTGTGTATGGGGGGGGGGGGGGGGGTCCTTTTTTAATACAAACCAAGGCTCAATTCAACTTATAATGACTTAAACCCTGGGAAACCAATTGCTATTATTAAAATCAAAACCTAGTTCTCATTAACTTTGCTGGTATTTTTACCAACCTTACAATAGGTGATATTTATTATAATTTATATGCGGGTAATACCACTATAAATGATTTTTTTAATGTTTTAAAATTAAGCCCATTAATAGTCATTCCTCAAAAGGGTATGCCTTTGTGTTCCTTACTATTTCTCTGTATTTTAGAAAAAAGCTGGAGGCATTTCCTTCTACAAAATAACATAAAACCTGGCCCAGAGGCAACAGTGGCTTTAAAAAAAGATATCACAAGAAAAATTTCAAGGAAGGATAAAATAAATCACCTTATAAAAAAAATATCTTAAAATAATTATGAGCTAAGTTAGGTTAGGTGTGTTTGGTGAGCTAGTCATCTTTTGTGCTTGGGGACTAATTAGACTGGTCCCTACAATTTATAGCAATTATGAATGACTATCAATACCTTTGCTAATAGCAGAGCTTTGAACCCACAGACTCTGTACTGAAAGCTAGCACCCTAGCCTTTTGGCCATCATTTAATCAATTATTCATAGAAAATAATTTAAAGAAAAAAATTAATATTAAAAAAAGTGTCAAATCAAACAAAAATGCTTTAAAATAAAAAAATTCCAAGGAACATAGCTGAATTAGATGAGTCAGTTATGAAAAGATATACAGCTCCCGCGTGACCAGGATACATGGACCAAGGTTTTACAGTAATTGTGAGCTCCTCATTAAGGTATAGTCAACAATAACATTGGGGGGGGGGGGAAATTCCAATAGCAGAATTATTGTAGATTTTATTTGATGACTGAGATAGGAATAGTCAATCTAGTTCATAAAAGAACTAATTTTGCCCATGAATTGTGAAACAAAATTGCCTGCAGATAAAAAATTTGCAAGGAACCCAGCCTAATAAGATGGGTCACTTAAGCTAGAATATGCATTTTAAGATTTTTAAGATGAATAAGATTTTATCAAATCAAATTAAAACACTAATTAAAATTTAATTATACTTTCACTTAAAATCCCACATAGTTATTTGAATGTCTACAAAATTTAAAAATAGTATTTCAATTTCCTAAATCCTCCATTTCTCAGATGCATCCCATATACCTTAAGGGAGTCCAAGACACAAAATTCTTCAAATTTTCGAAAAAAAATTTACTGCATTAAAAAATTTTTTGTTCTTTTCCACTTAAAATGACATTTAAATCATGTTTCTATCTGAATTAAAACAGGAGATATTAATAATTTTTTTTGTAACATTTTTATAGCAGCCAATCTTTGTTAAACCTTTAAATGCATTTTTCTGCATGATGGGTTTTTTCACCCTTTCTCATCTTTAAATTGTTATAAGTCAAGAACCGTTAAAGATAAATGGTTCAAACTTGGAACATGTCTTTTTCAATTACTTTAATTTTGATTCAGCAAATTTGAAAAATAAAATATTTACTTTTGAAAATATGATTTTTTTTAAAATAAGTTTTTTTTTTTTCCTTCTCTAAATAATTTTTTAAAAAATTTAATTTAATATTTTTAAAAATGCTGAATCTAATATATTTCTGTTTAATTAAATGAAAAAATTTTGAAATTCAACAAATAATAGTTCAAGTTATAACGATTTTAAATTACCCCACTTTTTAAAAAAAAATTAAATTTAAACATTTTTTAAAAACTTTATGAGAAGTTTTATGATATGATTTTGTTTACAAATTATATGGTTAACCATCACAAAAATATTCAAAATTTTAACTCAATAAATAAAAATAAAAAATTTAAATGTGTTCTGGACCCCCTTAAAGGTAAATACAGAAAGAAAACATTTTCTAAAATCATGGTCATAAATAAATATCATCTTAAATTTATATCAATATTAATATATTTCAACATTTCAAACCTGATTATCTTCCTCAGAGGGAATACTGCTCTTTTGCAAAACACTAGCTCTCTGATTATCTTCTACAATTCCAGTTACTTCTTGTTTGATCACATTTTTATTTGGGTCCCAGGTAGAAACTTGACCATCAGCAGAATTTTCACTCTTTCCTACTTCTGCTTTAACAAGAGGTTTACTTTCATTTGATTTATTTGAAAGATCACCATATCCCAACTGTACAAAAAAAATAAACAAATAAATACATTTATAATTACATGAATGATGCCTTCCTAAATAGATTCTCCAAAATGTACATTCCATTTGGATATCATTAAATGCTCTAATGTCATTTGATTAGATCAAATACTGCATTGTTCCAGTATAATAAAACAAAATACACCTTATGCGTTGAAAATTTGCATTGAGGCTAAAAAATAAATAATTAGACAATGTTTTCCAAAGTCACTCAGGATGACTGAGCATTCAAGATTCCACTTAAGAATTCAAGATGTGTCGTTTTACAAGGGCTAAAAATTATAGTAAACAGTCAAGAAAAAGTTACATTTAAGTCAATTTCTGCTACTTAAAGTTCTGATCTTATTACAGTATGGTTAGAATGGAATTAGTTTTTTTTTTATTTTCACATACAAAACTGCATTTGGCAGTTCTATATTACATCATTAAAACTGCATTTTCATTTTCTTCTTAATTTTCTTTTCGCTTTAGAATGGTAAAGGGGAGTCTCTTCAGAACAAAGAACATATTTAATTACTAAATTTGCACAGCTACATAGAAAAAGCATAAAGTGATGGCTCCAATGCAGGCAAAACTAAACGTTCAAAAACATCAAATAACACATAAACACAAACAATATGTAGTCGACAATATTTAAAATGTGTTATTTTGCATATTATGGAGTCAATACCCCATAAATTGAAAACTACGGAGATTTTAATAACCATTCACATTAAAAAAAAAGAAAAATGCAAAAAAAATGCTTAAAATATATTTTTGTCACAGAAAAAAATATATAAACATATCCAAAGAAGAATCTTCTTTCCCAGCTGTTAAGTTCTAGGAAATATACCAATGAAAAATAGTTATCAGGAGCTCTGGTCATATGAGATTAGTTATAATCAAGACATCATGTCAATGACACAGTCTAAGAATTCCTTGAATCCCAAACCACACTCTTTGATATTACCCCAACAGAATAAAAGGATACATACTTAAGGGTAACTCTATCAGGAAAATAGAATTCAAGACTGTTTATGGATAAATTTAATAGAATAACAATAATAGAAAATACCCTAAGAGTCCATTCAGTTCATTTGGATTTCAAAGATTTTGCTGAAAGCATTCAACTTAACCACTTGCTTCTTTTCTTTTAATTTCATTTGTAAATATGAACTTAAAATTATATAATTTAGCTTTAAAATTTTTAGGAAATTTGATAATGGAAAAACACTTAATATTCCACATGCCAGCAAACAACACAAAACCACAGACAGTATATTAATCAAAATGATTACTTCTGATGCATTTTCTGCAGTTGAATCTGTTGGTAAGCAAACTGTGGGCATTCCTGTCTGGCGGAGGGTGAACTTTAAAGTATTAGACACAGAACTTGGTAAACTTTGGGATAAAATAGACTGAGGTACCTGAAAATGCAGAAAATTCAATTCTGTGGCAAATTACAAACACATTTATAAACATGTGTTCATGAATAAAATGAGCTATACTAAGGCCATAATCACTTCACTAATATAGCAGGTTTGCCATTCCTCTCATAAACAAGTAAGCTAAGGCAGCTTAGACCATGTTTT